>CM050165.1:287973154-288573154 GCA_027410445.1 Discoglossus pictus
GTCGTATTAACCCCGACAATATGTATATAGGGAAGATTCCTAAATCATCCACCGTTCCCTGTATACCAACCAGGGTCCCCATACTTTCATAAGGCAACTCATGGAGTTTTCCAGAGAATGTGTAATTATTTCATTTGTAGCTACATAGTCTATTTAATTTATGACTAGCGACTTGCCCGTCAAAAAATGACGGCAATGAGATGTGTATGTTTGGAAAGTTGTTTAGTTATAAATATATCTAAGTGACAGTTGTAAGTATTGTGATATTAAAACATGTTTAGTTTAGTAAAATGTTTTCTTAGTGAACAATAAGTGTTGAAACATTTTCTATTAAAAGTATTAACCTTTTAATGTAAGAACAGTTGAAAATGAAATTAATCATTATTGTAAACTTTAGGCAATGGTTTGTTAAGATTCAATTTGTATGTGAAGAATTGTTAATTTCAATATACATGAAATCCCAATAAAAGCAAATATAACTTTGTAATATATGTAAATAATAAACTTGAAATTGTATTTAGTGAAAGTTTAACTTTCTTATTTGTGTAACTTTTGAACTTGACAAAACATTTATATAACTTTGAACATTATAAACAATAAGATAGTAAACACATTTTGTAACATAATTTGGTATACAGTGTACAAAATGGCGGGATAAATACGAACTAAATAAATTTTATTAAATACATGACAGCGACGTCTTTAAAAACAAGGGATATTAAAAACACTAATAAAGGGAATAAAACAAGGGCAGATGTAAGGAATAGCAAGTAACCCTATAGCACTGATATTGTGCAATGTAGGACTCTAAAGTGAGTGGTTATTGCTATTCACACCTAGCGGGCAGGCCAAGACATTAACAAAAAGTTCCCAGGGCAAAAGAGCCCTATAATATTATAAATGATGTATATACAGAGCACCCTTATGCTGAAAAGAATATCCTCCACATATCTAGAGGATGACTTAAATAAAGCAATATTTATGCAAAAACATAGGTAAAAAGATGCCTTACTGATAGACCTATTGTGCTTTTATAAAGGTACCAAGAAGCTGTACCTATATAAGCAGAGTTGGCAAAGAGCTCAACTTGGAGCACAAATAAAGTTATCCTGAACAGCTATATATTGCACAGCATAGGGTTCAAGCTGTGTCTGTGTGTACATATAGGTAACTAGCTGCCATATGGTACAACAAGTACCTAAAGATGTATGTGCAAAAATAGAAGCTGTTCCCCAACTTAAAGGTCATATAGGAGGTGCTATCAGGTATTTTCAGGCATGTTGTGCCACTAGTGGGAAATAAGGGGCTTTAAGCTAGGCCATAACTGCAGCAGATTCGCGCTTCCTGGAACGCTTGGCCGCTAGGTTTGCAACGCGCATGCGCACGTCTAACGTGATGACGTACGCAGCGTGGTTGCTAGGAGCCTGACGCGTTTCGACGTATCACGTCTTTGTCAAAGGGAAATTGTATAACGCTGTCTCTGAGAGCTTTATATAGGGAGCTGTCACCAAGGCAACGTGAAAGTAGTCTATGCATTGCCCGTACAGGGTCACAAAAGTGCAAATGGCATAGAAATTACATTAGTATATACAAAAGGACACTAAGATGGATATTAAACGTTAATGAGAACCAAGGCAATAGTATAGTATCAATGCATGGGTCATATAGACAGGTTTGGGAGGCTAATAATAAGAAATGTAGTGTGAAAAGTATATTGCATATAGATAATTGGGTAAAAAAAAGACAAAAGAGGACACCAAGGTTAAAAAGTCGTTATATAGGTGAAAAGTGACCTCCATTGTATAATAAAGAGTGGGGGATCAAGGGACAAAATCTATATAAGGAGACTGAAGTCTCAAAGTGTAACGTTATATAAGATGTGTGGATATGGCTGGAAAGCTAGTGTTAGAAGGGAAAATATGTACTATAAGGTGTGTAAGGACTATGGTGATAGGTAACTCTAGCATATTGCTGATCTAAACATAAAATAAAAAGGAATAATAAAAAAGGGTGCTAGTGCACTAAGAGACTAACTAATAAAATGAACAGATACTTGCTAGGGTGCATATACATAATGGTGAAGCAAATTGAGACTCTGTGAGGGTTAAAGTGTACTCAGTGTCTACCAAAGGTGGACAGAAAGAAAAGGGATATTAAATGTGAAGCAAACTGAGACACTGTGAGGGTTAAAGTGTACAAAGGACAATAAGGCCTACCAGAAAGAGGGCAGACAAAGTTATGCACATAAAAAGAGAGAGGGACAAAGTACTAAATGAAGGGCGTAAAAGTAAACCCCTCATTGAGTCCATAAGGTGCTTGAGCCTTCAATTGGTATATCCAGCGTGCCTCACATTGTAATAATTTTCTCTCCAGGTCACCCTGTCTTGGGCCTATATGGACCTGGTCTATTGCACAGAAAGATAAAACTTCACTTCTATTGTTGTGGCAATACTTAACATGGCGGGCAATTGGTGTATCCAGTGTATTCTTGATACTGTAGATATGCTCACCAATCCTGCGGCGCAGTTGGCGCCTCGTTTTTCCTACATAGATCTTCCTGCAAATACAGGTGGCCACATAGATAACCGCCGTAGAACAACAGTTCATAAATTCTTTTATCTTGTATTTTTCGCCAGTAATAGGATGCTCATATATTTTCAAAGGTGTAACATACCTGCAGAATTTACATCTGCTACATTTGAAACACCCTGTTAGGGGTTTTAACCAGGTCCCTGGTTTCTGTTCATTAAAGGAACTATGGACCAGTCTATCTTTCAAATTCTTGCCCCTACGGTATGTGATGGAGGCCTTTGGTGTTAAGACATCTTTTAGATCCTCGTCACTCCTCAATAAATGCCAATGTCTAGATAAAATATCTCTGATAGCCTCGGAATCATAGCCAAAGGTCATAATACAGCGAGATAGGTGTGAATAGCAATAACCACTCACTTTAGAGTCCTACATTGCACAATATCAGTGCTATAGGGTTACTTGCTATTCCTTACATCTGCCCTTGTTTTATTCCCTTTATTAGTGTTTTTAATATCCCTTGTTTTTAAAGACGTCGCTGTCATGTATTTAATAAAATTTATTTAGTTCGTATTTATCCCGCCATTTTGTACACTGTATATTTGGGGTGGAAAACACCCAGGGAAATCCAAATCCTCACTTTTCTCTCTTTGATAGTGATTAGTGGTTTAATCCACACAGAGGAACTATACTACTTACTTAGAATTTTTACCTTATTCTAGTAATTTTTTGTTTTCACACTTGTTTTCATCAGAGCTTAGTTTAAGGAGCAAGTAAAGTGTACCAAGCCGTTTCAAGATGGCAAACTCTGCTATAAATAATATAGATGTGGACTCACTTCAAAAGGAAGCCGATGAGAGCTTTGGCTCTAGGGCCCAATCCATCACAGCTAATGAGAGGAACATTAAAGATCAATTTGGTGAACTGTTAAAAACTGCTAAAAAACAGCTAAGATCTATATGGGAAATCAGTAGCCTGCAAAACTATCTAAAAAATCAAATTGTCCCTAGAGGACTGAGAATAAATATAAGTCCAGCAAGTAACCTGTCAAATGAGACATTCACAAAGAAGTGGCAAGAAATATTGTTAAAATGTTCATTTGAACTTATGTCCCTTATAATTGAGACCGAACAGCAGAACTTAGAAATCATCAACCCCAAGTTGACATTATACCAACAAGAGTTTGGTAAATTCAGTGAAATATCTGAGTACAATATGTTCTGCACAAGGTTGAATGATAATATAGACAGGTTTAAGAAAGAGATTAAAGAACGTAAACAAAAGAAATTTTGGAGGGATCAGACTGACTTTAAAACTGGCAGGATATTTAGAAGATTCCCAAAATTGAATGTTAACCAAAGAAGTTCTGACATTAGTTCCTCAGAGTTTGAGAACTATGATAATGATGACTTTCACCCTTATAACACCAGGCCCAGACGAGGAAATTACCCTCAGAAAAGAGAGAATTATGACACAAGAGCAAATATTCAGACCAGAGAGAACCCTAGATTTAATGAGCCACAACAATCTTTTTTAGAGAGAGGCAGGATCCCTGTGAAGGGGCCAGAGAGGACACTCAGATCCAAGGGAAACAGGAATACCTGACTCCCAACCCCTCTAACCCCCCAGCTATGAATCCACAGATAGTCAACTTGTCCAAATTTCCCCTCAATATACATCACACCTCAGTGTTACAGAGAGGTTTGACATTTATCCCAACATCCAGATCAGATACATTCACACACATAAAAGATCTAAACCTCTTCGCCCGCAAGCTAGCACTGCACAAATTCTATAAACTGAAGGAGGAGAGGGAATGTATGAATCTGGGTGTGGGAAAGGAAGATATAGAAACTTTACAATCTCTGTTATCCTTGCTTAAAGAGAATGAACCAGTTGGTTCCATGAATAAATCTAAAACCTGGAGGAATAAAAGCACTTTCACGCCAGGAATGAAAGACTATGCTAACATCTGGGTCTTTCTTCAGCAAGCCACTTTAGAGATTGAGGACATAGACTATTACAAATTGAAAAAAGTATTCAATTTGACTAATAATGAATTCATAGCATTAAAAGAATTGGAGAAGTGCAAGGAGATACAAATTAAGCCTGCGGATAAGGGAGGTAACATTGTCATCATGAATAACGAGGAATATAGAGATATGTGTAGCAGAATTTTGGGAGATATTAGCACATACAAGGTGATCCAAAAAAATCCAACTAACGAGTATAAGACACTCTTGAAAACTATTTTGGATAATGCAATGAAAGAGGACCTTATTGATGAGCAAACCTATAGGTTTTTATACCCCAAGTTTCCTACCATCTCGATTTTCTATTCCCTCCCTAAAATTCATAAAAAGAAATTACCAATTCCTGGTAGGCCTATTGTATCCGGCACTGATAACCTGTCCCATAACGTCAGCGTGTTTATTGACCACCATCTGAGAGAATTGGTAGAAAGCCTCCCCTCTTATGTCAAAGATACAAATGACATTTTAAAACAGCTGGATGACCTCCATATACCTGAATCAGCATGGCTTGCCTCCATAGATGTGGAGGCATTATACAGCAGCATACCACATGGGTACGGTATAGAGGCCCTAAGTTACTTTCTAAGTATGAAAGGTGTTACTCACACAAAATTTAATGGTCTTCTTTTGGAACTTTTGGAATTCGTGTTAAAACATAATTACTTTACGCATAATAACAAATGGTATCACCAGCAAAAAGGGACAGCCATGGGTACACCATGTGCTCCCAGTTATGCCAATTTGTTCCTGGGATGGTGGGAAGAGAAGTTTGTTTTCCATGAATATACATCCTCACTCTCTGAGCACGCATTAATATGGCGGCGCTATATTGACGATGTGTTAGTGGTGTGGACAGGCACTAAGTTTGAATTTGAACAATTCATGTCTGGCCTCAATACTAATGACCTGGGCCTTAAATTCACCTACGAGTTAAACCTATCCTCCATCACATTCCTAGATCTGTTGATAACCAAAGATGAGGAAGGAAAGATATCAACCAGTACTTATAGGAAGGAGACTGCCACGAACTCTCTGTTGACTTGGGATAGCCAGCATTATGAACCCCTTAAAAGGGGGATACCAAGAGGTCAATACCTTCGAATAAGGAGGAATTGCAGCTCTGATGCAGAGTTCAAAGTAGAGGCAGATAAATTAAGAACTAGATTTAGAGACAGAGGTTACTCAAATAAATGTCTCAAGTCTGCCTTTAACTATGCATCTAACTGCAAGAGATCTGAACTTTTAAATGGCCCTAGTAAGAATACAGATAAGGAAAGCAAACTATCTCGCTGTATTATGACCTTTGGCTATGATTCCGAGGCTATCAGAGATATTTTATCTAGACATTGGCATTTATTGAGGAGTGACGAGGATCTAAAAGATGTCTTAACACCAAAGGCCTCCATCACATACCGTAGGGGCAAGAATTTGAAAGATAGACTGGTCCATAGTTCCTTTAATGAACAGAAACCAGGGACCTGGTTAAAACCCCTAACAGGGTGTTTCAAATGTAGCAGATGTAAATTCTGCAGGTATGTTACACCTTTGAAAATATATGAGCATCCTATTACTGGCGAAAAATACAAGATAAAAGAATTTATGAACTGTTGTTCTACGGCGGTTATCTATGTGGCCACCTGTATTTGCAGGAAGATCTATGTAGGAAAAACGAGGCGCCAACTGCGCCGCAGGATTGGTGAGCATATCTACAGTATCAAGAATACACTGGATACACCAATTGCCCGCCATGTTAAGTATTGCCACAACAATAGAAGTGAAGTTTTATCTTTCTGTGCAATAGACCAGGTCCATATAGGCCCAAGACAGGGTGACCTGGAGAGAAAATTATTACAATGTGAGGCACGCTGGATATACCAATTGAAGGCTCAAGCACCTTATGGACTCAATGAGGGGTTTACTTTTACGCCCTTCATTTAGTACTTTGTCCCTCTCTCTTTTTATGTGCATAACTTTGTCTGCCCACTTTCTGGTAGGCCTTATTGTCCTTTGTACACTTTAACCCTCACAGTGTCTCAGTTTGCTTCACATTTAATATCCCTTTTCTTTCTGTCCACCTTTGGTAGACACTGAGTACACTTTAACCCTCACAGAGTCTCAATTTGCTTCACCATTATGTATATGCACCCTAGCAAGTATCTGTTCATTTTATTAGTTAGTCTCTTAGTGCATTAGCACCCTTTTTTATTATTCCTTTTTATTTTATGTTTAGATCAGCAATATGCTAGAGTTACCTATCACCATAGTCCTTACACACCTTATAGTACATATTTTCCCTTCTAACACTAGCTTTCCAGCCATATCCACACATCTTATATAACGTTACACTTTGAGACTTCAGTCTCCTTATATAGATTTTGTCCCTTGATCCCCCACTCTTTATTATACAATGGAGGTCACTTTTCACCTATATAACGACTTTTTAACCTTGGTGTCCTCTTTTGTCTTTTTTTTACCCTATTATCTATATGCAATATACTTTTCACACTACATTTCTTATTATTAGCCTCCCAAACCTGTCTATATGACCCATGCATTGATACTATACTATTGCCTTGGTTCTCATTAACGTTTAATATCCATCTTAGTGTCCTTTTGTATATACTAATGTAATTTCTATGCCATTTGCACTTTTGTGACCCTGTACGGGCAATGCATAGACTACTTTCACGTTGCCTTGGTGACAGCTCCCTATATAAAGCTCTCAGAGACAGCGTTATACAATTTCCCTTTGACAAAGACGTGATACGTCGAAACGCGTCAGGCTCCTAGCAACCACGCTGCGTACGTCATCACGTTAGACGTGCGCATGCGCGTTGCAAACCTAGCGGCCAAGCGTTCCAGGAAGCGCGAATCTGCTGCAGTTATGGCCTAGCTTAAAGCCCCTTATTTCCCACTAGTGGCATAACATGTCTGAAAATACCTGATAGCACCTCCTATATGACCTTTAAGTTGGGGAACAGCTTCTATTTTTGCACATACATCTTTAGGTACTTGTTGTACCATATGGCAGCTAGTTACCTATATGTACACACAGACACAGCTTGAACCCTATGCTGTGCAATATATAGCTGTTCAGGATAACTTTATTTGTGCTCCAAGTTGAGCTCTTTGCCAACTCTGCTTATATAGGTACAGCTTCTTGGTACCTTTATAAAAGCACAATAGGTCTATCAGTAAGGCATCTTTTTACCTATGTTTTTGCATAAATATTGCTTTATTTAAGTCATCCTCTAGATATGTGGAGGATATTCTTTTCAGCATAAGGGTGCTCTGTATATACATCATTTATAATATTATAGGGCTCTTTTGCCCTGGGAACTTTTTGTTAATGTCTTGGCCTGCCCGCTAGGTGTGAATAGCAATAACCACTCACTTTAGAGTCCTACATTGCACAATATCAGTGCTATAGGGTTACTTGCTATTCCTTACATCTGCCCTTGTTTTATTCCCTTTATTAGTGTTTTTAATATCCCTTGTTTTTAAAGACGTCGCTGTCATGTATTTAATAAAATTTATTTAGTTCGTATTTATCCCGCCATTTTGTACACTGTATATTTGGGGTGGAAAACACCCAGGGAAATCCAAATCCTCACTTTTCTCTCTTTGAACATAATTTGGTATAAAAATTAATAACATTTGAATTTAAAAACAGTTGAACTTTAAACTAATCAGTATTTAAACTAATCAATTTGTATTAGAAGAATTATTAACTTCAATATTTTACATTTAATCCCGATAAAAATAAAAAAAAAGTAGAAACCCAGCTTGAAAGGTACCCAATTGTAACATGAATTTTGTAATATATTTAAGTAAGAAACTTGACATAATATATTTTTAAACTTGAAGTTTCTTATATATGTACATTTCCAACAGTAAAAAAGATTTGTACAAATTGAAACAGTATAAACAGTAACATAGTGAATAAAGATTGTAACATAATTTTGTAATGAAAGTATTAACATTTGAATGTAAAAACAATTTAACTTCAAAGTACTCAATATTTAAAACTTAAGGCAATGGTTTTTTAACATGCAATTTGTATCCGAATAATTCTTAACTTCAATATACATTGAATGCAAAGGAAGGCAAACAGTAAAAACTCTCTGTAAAATGTACTTAATGAAAAAAATTCCTTTATGACCACATGAGCTGTCGATAAACCATAATACAGGGAGTAATATTAACATAACATACAATATTTACATTGTGTCTTAAAACGTGGTGGAGCTGTTAACATGAACTTTGTAATATGTTGAAGTAAAGAAAGTTAAAATCTTGTTTTCCAACTTGTAACATTACAAACAGTAATATAGTTAATTAACATTTTAACATAAGTATCACATATATATAGTTGCAAGGCAAGTGTTTTGTGAGTCGAATCATCCATAAAGAGTCGTTCCATAAATTATGACTGAAATTGTTTCTTGTTTATTATTTTTGAATGTTTTTAAATGTGTTTTGCTTGTGTTTTGTTTCTTTACTGCAAAGTTATAGTACTTCATAGTAGACAATGTTTTTAGTAAAAATACGTCCATCTTCTAATAAATCACCTTGACTTTAATTCTTTTCAATGTAAAGTTTAATAGCCTGTGGATTTTTGCACCGTGACAACGCAACGTACAATTGACCATGTGCAAATACTGTTTCTTCCAGGAAAATACCCACAGATTTGAATGTTTGACCTTGTGATTTATTGATGGTCATGGCAAATGCCATAATAATGGGAAATTGTCTTCTTTGAAGTATAAAAGGGAGACTACTTTCACTTGGTGCTAAATCTATTCATGGTATGAAAACTCTCTCTCCTTTATGGGTCCCAGTTAAAATTTCAGCATCTATAAAATGGTCCTTTAATTGTTGAACAATTAATCTTGTCCCATTACATAGTCCTTTTTTGGGGTTCATATTTCGCAGTAACATAATAATTGCACCTTTCTTTAGCTGCAAAATATGTGGTGGCATTCCAGAAGGAGTTAGTGAGTTTATGAATTCAGCCAAAAAGTTGGACTGACTTTCATTGTCATCAGCAAGTACAGAATCAGCACTGTGATAATTTCTTTGTGGTACATTAATTTGTTAGTATTACTTAGTTGGCAAGCTCGGAATATTCCTCGTTATTTATACTCCCTTCAAATATAGCGGATATAATTTCTTGTTGAGAAATCATATGAGGTGGGATCTCTACAGTGTCGTCAGGTAAATGTGGTATTTTTTCTGTTCTGCCTTCTCCAATTTTAATAAGCCAATCATTGAAATCAGTTTGGCCTTCTGATCTCATATTTTGTTTCAGTGGAAGATGGGTAAAATGTTTCCATAGTGTGCTTGACTTTATACATGTTTCAATAATGTCAGTTCGATTTCCATGTACAACGACAGGTAATGTTTGTCTGAAATCGCCACCTAACAACATTACCTTTCCACCAAATGGAAAAGTATTATCCATGACTTCACGAAGCAAATGGTCAATACATTGGAGGGCATAGCATGACATCATTGTGGCCTCATCTCTTATAATTAATTTACATTTCTTCAATTTCTTTGCTTGTAATGATGTCATGCGAATATCTGACACAGAAGTTTCTAAAATAGGCACTGGCAGTTTAAATACACTATGAACAGTTCTTCCACCTTCTAACAAAAGTGCAGCAATTCCAGTAGTGGCAAACGCCATTGCTATTTGACCTTGTGCTCGTACTGAACTCATTAATAAATTATACAGATAGGTTTTTCCTGATCCGCCAGGTCCATCAAGATAGAAATAACGCTCTGTCACCATGTCATCATCTATTGCATTTTTAATGGCATTAAATGCTTGCAATTGTAATGTATTTAAAGTTGCAAGTCTTTCTTGTGTTCTTTCTGCTGTTAGTTAAATGTCATAGTCTTCAAAGTTTATGTCATCTATAAGACCTGGATCAGGCAAATTAAAACTTGCACAACTTAATCCATGAGTTAAAAAGACTTCTTGGATTTCCATTAACGCTTTTAAGTGTGCAATGGGTTCATTGTATCGTCGCATAAAGTCTTCAGCCATATTAGTTTTAAAAGTCTCCCACAAAGCTAATGCATTTGGAGAAGATACAAATAAAAGCAAATTGTTCTCTCATCTGTCGTGGCATTTGACATTGTGCTGCTTCTTCTAAACATCTTTCCCATTCTGTATCATCCGATAGTAAGTTTCTATGTCTTGCAGCTAAATGGAAGGATTCATATACAATGTCATTAACAGTTCTTAAGTGTTCATAACTTTGTGCTCCAGGAACATTTAAAAGTAATATCCGTAAGCAAAAACGTTCAACATCTCTTGGACTGACTGTGTAAATTCTTGGAATAATTTTATTGCCTCTGCTTTTTCTTGGTCTCCATAATCCATTCACAAAAACATAGTGATATGGAATTTCAATATATGAGTATTCAGTTGCTTCAGAATCAGTGGCATTTAATTCAAACCATGCAGTTAGTGTATTGTGACGATCTTCACTTTGGGCCAATCCATTCATTTCATTTCCAGCATGGAAATAGACTAAATGTCGTTGTGGCAAATGTACTGCTAACCTATATACTGCATGTGATCTATCATGCATTTCAAATTTTAGAAGCCGTCACATAGCTTCTGGCGCACTGACATAGCGAGCATCTACATGAGATGCAAGTTCATCATGTACTAACTCACTACTTTCAGGGTTGTCTGCACTTTTGACGACTACAGTAGCTGCATCGTAAACTTTGTAAATATATTTGTAGACATATTTAATGGATTTGATGGAAGTGCAGGCTTCTACGTTGATGTGGGCAATGTACTTCATGAGTAAATGTGGATTGTAGGGTACTACATATCTATTGTCCACTTTTTTTCCACGAATAATGGCACTATCTCCTTCTCTTCTTTTATAAAGTGGATATCCATCACAATTGTCATAGGTTTTGTCTCTATAATCTTTTGGAAATTCTTTGGAACATTTATTATTTTCCATACATGGTGATTGTGGATTAAGGTCACCACAGGGTCCATGAATCATGCGATGAGTAACAATCTCATATAGTCTACCATATAGTTCTGGATCTGGTAGTTCAGCAACAATGACTGCATCCACTTTGTCCGAAGTATCTAATTTATCTTTTTCTTGAAGTATTATTAGAAGATGTGCATGTGGAAGGCCTCTTTTTTGAAATTCAATGGTATATACATAAGCAAGACATTTGCCAAATAACTGATTTATAGTGAAGTCACGTATTAATTCATTTAATTTAATCTTAAAAACTCTGGCTACTAAATCTGGTCGATCTGAAGCAGTTTGTCCAAGAAGTAGATTTTGTGTAATTTCTGGCCATTGTGGATTACATGTAAATGTCAGAAATAAATTGGGTTTGCCAAATTTAGTGACAATAGCCATAGCATCATTGTATCTTTCTCTCATATTTCGAGGAGATCCTTGAAAGGAAGATGGTAAAATGATGGCTTTGCCAGCTGTCATGTCTCTGCTTGTAGCCACGTCAGCAACATAGTCCATTAATCCAGAATATTGTTCTACATGGAGTTTATCTTGTTGATATTTGATAAAGTTTAAATTATTTGCCTCAACTTGCAAATAAGAATCAATAATCCATTGTTGTGTTAGTTTTTCACCACATAAAATTGGATTAAATACATTGCGAATAGCAATTTGAGCTACTTTAAATTCAAGCATAGAAACATTATTTCGGATTCTGGCTTTAGCATTTGGGTAACTGGGAAGAGTTAATTTTGGTTGCCAACCTGCTTCTCCGTGTGGGAAAAAGATGGGATATGTCATTGGATCTAAATTTGGACTTAAGATACTCATATTAATGAACGGTTGCTCCTCATTTCTGGGATATATTCTAATGTCTCTTTTAAATGGTGGTTCTCCTTCATCATTCTGAAACACCATTGCAACCTCATTTGATGTTGGCAAGTTATAACGACGTTTATCAGTATGTCTGTCTCTTTTAAGCACCATATTAACCTTGGGCATTGGTAATTGATGTCTTTGTGCATGAAGTAGTTGTTCATTTTCTACTTCTGCCAATTTTTTATAAGCTTTACTGTAGGGATTGTTGTCCATAATGTTATTTAGCTCTATAAAAACTTTGTGTAAGCATTTTTTATTTTCTTCCATCTGCATACGTTGGTCAACAGCTTCCATTGTATCTAGGACATATAGTTGAGCGAATTTTCTTTGATCTCCTTCCTCTGGATGTAAATGGGAAGTGCGATGATAAATTTGTCCTTGTACTTTAAAACAGTAAGGACCATGTCCTGGTACATTAGCAGCTAATGTTGCCCCCATGGATGCAAAGGATATGGCCCTATTGTAGGATCTTATGTTTATTTTAACATTTTTGTAGTTTGGAAAAGTAGGTTCAGTCATAATGTTTTGTAAATAGATAGGAAATTCTTTCCTTTCTGGAAGTTTGAACTTGCCTTTTTGACAGCAACTAATAAATTGGCCATCTCTGGGTCTCTCCTGTTTAAAATAATAAGCCTCACAAAACTGACATTGAGTGGTCATGTCCCCACAACTATGAACCTCTACTGCTAAAGACTTGAGTAAAGGACAATTTGCAAAGCATATTGGATTTTGACTTTCATATTCATCAGGTGAAATGTCATATAATGTTTAAACAACAGGTTCTAAATGCTTTGTTTTTTTCGTGGCTTTTCTTGGTATATGTTGTATTGTTTGAGGTAAAATGTCATGTAATGTTTCATGAACGGGTTCCAAATGCTTTGTTTTTTTTGTTGCTTTTTTTGGTATCTGTTGTATTTTTTCTGGTAAAATGTCATCTGATGTTTGAGCAACAAGTTGTAAATGCTTTATTTGCTTTGTTGCTTTTTTTGACATATCTTTAATTTCTGCAGGTGACAGTCTTTTGCTTGCAATTCTTTTGCGTTCTTTTTCTCGTCGAATTTCCTTCTTCTCCGGTGTCTGCTGGCTGTCTGCTCTCTGTCGTCGTTCTCTAGCTTGGCGTCTTTTCTTTTCTTGTTTACTCTCATTATCAGCCATGTTAATCTGTAAAAATCAAATAATGTATCATTAGTTTATTTTGAGATGTTAAGTTTGTTTTGATGAAAAATTGTTATCAACAGTGTGTTTACATTTTATACTTAATCAATTTCAATGCGGTCAATTGAATAGAGGTCTAAATAAGGCCATCAGATAATTATTTAAAGAAGTTTTTATTTAGTAAACATGTATCCAAAAGCAAGTGTTTCACTAACTAAAAAGGTATTTTAAAAAATATGTTATGTCCTTATGTACAGCACTATTCAATTTGTCAAATGGCAATCAAATGAGGGTCTATGACTGGAATTTTAGAATGACAAATTGTATAGAGTCTGTGTTTTGAGCCTTTTTTGGACTATGCAATTTTTTTTTTCAGGCTACATTGAAGTTTTTATTTACTGTTAAAGATTATTGGCCCTAAAAGACAAATAAGAGATAGATGAAAAATGTGTTAGTTATATTTTTTTAACAGTTATATTTACTGGTGCTTTATTTTAAATCTTATTTTCTGTTGACATCGATGCTAAGCTAAGATATTTATTTATTTTTCTCTTTTTTTACTTGTTATACTGTACCTTGGTTGAAGTTTGATTTCAAGCAGAATCTTTGTTGCTCCTGTGTTGAAAGCCTTCGTCTGATGGTCTGGTCCTGTGTTGAAAGTCCTCGTCCGATGGTGTAGTCCTCTGTTGAAAGTCCTCGTCCAATGGTCTGGTCCTCTGTGGAAAGTCCTCGTCCGATGGTGTAGTCCTCTGTTGAAAGTCCTCGTCCGCTGGTCTGGCCCTAAGTTGAAACTCCTGGTCCGATGTTCTTGACGCAGTATCTGTTATAAAATAAAAATGAAAATGATATTTTATTTGAATGTCTTTGTATTAAGGAAAAAATGACATTATTTCTGTGTTTTTCTACAATCCTATTGGTGCGCCCCACTTTTGTTATGCTTATTTAGGCTTTTTTCTAAGGCTTATATGTTGTTAAACATTAAATAAGAATATAAATGTAGTTTGGTATGTGTTTGTGTGAGTTTTCGTACAATCCTGTTTGGTGCGCAACACTTTTGGTATACTTATTTATGGTTTTTTTTAAGGCTTATAGGTTGTTAAACATTAAAGAAGAATATGAATTTAGTTTGCTATGTGTTTGTGTGAGTTTTCCTACAATCCTGTTTGGTGCGCATCCAATTTTATTTTATGCTTATTTATGCTTTTTTCTAATGCTTATAGGTTGGTAAACATTAACTAAGAATGTAAATGTAGTTTGCTATGTGTTTGTGTGAGTTTTTGTACAATCCTGTTTGATGCGCACCACTTTTGGTATGCTTATGTAGGCTTTTTTGTACGTCTTATAGGTTGTTAAACATTGAAAAAGAATATTAATTTAGTTTGCTATGTGTTTGTGTGAGTTTTTGTACAATCCTGTTTGATGCGCACCACTTTTGGTATGTTTATTTATGCTTTTTTCTAAGGCTTATAGGTTGTTAAACATTAAAGAAGAATATTAATTTAGTTTGCTATGTATTTGTGTGAGTTTGCGTACAATCCTGTTTGGTGCGCACCAATTTAGTTATGCTTATTTAGTCTTTTTTGTAATGCTTATAGGTTGTTAAACATTAAATACGAATATAAATGTAGTTTGCTATGTGTTTGTGTGAGTTTTCGTACAATCCTGTTTGGTGCGGCCCACTTTTGTTATGCTTATTTAGGCTTTTTTCTAAGGCTTATAGGATGTTAAACATTAAAGAAGAATATTTATTTATTTTTCTCTTTTTTTACTTGTTATACTGTACCTTGGTTGAAGTTTGATTTCAAGCAGAATGTTTGTTGGTCCTGTGTTGAAAGCCTTCGTCCGATGGTCTGGTCCTGTGTTGAAAGTCCTCGTCCGATGGTGTAGTCCTCTGTTGAAAGTCCTCGTCCAATGGTCTGGTCCTCTGTGGAAAGTCCTCGTTCGATGGTGTAGTCCTCTGTTGAAAGTCCTCATCCGCTGGTCTGGTCCTCAGTTGAAACTCCTGGTCCGATGTTCTTGACGCAGTATCTGTTATAAAATAAAAATGAAAATGTTATTTTATTTGTATGTATTTGTATGAAGGAAAAAATGACATTATTTCTGTGTTTTTCTACAATCCTGTTTGGTGCACCCCACTTTTGGTATGCTTATTTAGGCTTTTTTCTAAGGCTTATATGTTGTTAAACATTAAATAAGAATATAAATGTAGTTTGCTATGTGTTTGTATGAGTTTTTGTACAATCCTGATTGATGGGCACCACTTTTGTTATGCTTATGTAGTGTTTTTTGTAAGGCTTATAGGTTGTTAAACATTGAAAAAGAATATTAATTTAGTTTGCTATGTGTTTGTTACAATCCTGTTTTGTGTGTACCACTTTGTGTGTACCATATGTTGCATACTTTGGCCCTCATTCAATTGCAGTTTAGCCAATTCAATAGGGCTCTAAAAGTGCTTATTTAGAGCTCTATTGAATTGTCCAAAATAGCAATTGAATGAGGGCCTTTGCTTGCTGCATTTGTTATATTGTCGGGGCCTCATTTAATTGCATTTTGGGCAATGGAATAGGGCTCAATATGAGCACAGAGCATATTTTTTACATACGTTTTTAAAAACTCCATTTAAAAAATATGCTCTGTGCTTATATAGAGCCCTATTGAAATGGGCCAATAACATTTAAATGAGGCCCTCGGCCATTAAAGATATTTAGGTCCTCATTCAATTGCAATTTTGCCAATTGAAGAGGGCTCTATATAAGCACATAACATATTTTTTGACGGAAGTTTTTAGTTATTGAAGACCTTGATTGTGGATAGAAGTTCAGTAACTAAAAAGTTCTGTATAAAAAATATGTTATGTGCTTATATAGAGCCCTATTTAATTGGCCAACTCGCAATTGAATGAGGCTCATGGTTCGTTTTTTTTTTATACTTAATACTTTACCTTGATTAAAGTGTGGAATGACAGAGGGTCCCCTCCTGCCAATCTTAATCCGCCGGTCTTCTTGTAGTGTCCGTTTGAAAAAGAAAGTGAAATAGTTAATTGTATATTTTTTATTTTTTATTTAGCAAACCATGGCCTTTTCAGCATGTAATGTCTTGTTCTATCTTACCTGTTCTTCTTTGTTGGTGTTCTTTAAAAGGGATTGTGCTTCACAATGCACGGTGCAAATTGTTGAGTGACGCTGTTGATGCAGAGTCTGTTTGAATATTAAAAGTAGAAAGATTGAGTTTTACATGATCTATTGAATTGCAGTAAATTAATGTCATTTAAATATACTTCTGTAATTATTTTCAATTAACATTTTTTTTTTGGTGTGGCTACACACATATGTCACATACATGAAGCCTATTTGCAGAGTTCAATGTAATTTTTTTGTGTGCGTGTGACATATCACTATACATAAATCATATTTTAATTGTTAAATTAACCTAATTTTTTGTTTTGGCCAACACACATAAATGTGCGTGTGACATGTCACTATAGATAAATGGCTTTTTTGATATAAAAATACTTGTTTTTTTTTTTGTTTTTTTTAAATTAACCTTATTTTTTTTGTGGGCCTACACACATAAGCATGCGTGTGACATGTGACTATACAGAAATCACATTTTCATAGTTCATTTTTTTTTTTTGTGCTGTCTTGATAATAAAATCTAATATATTATAGCTTACCTCTCAGTTGTAATTTGCACAATGTAAAGTAGTAAATTAGGAAAGAATTGTCTTCTCAAGTAAAAGCAGCAGTTATCTATGAAGTCACTTTGTTCATCACCTGAGTAGAAATGTAGAAGTTTCTGGAAATTAGGCAGTATTTATAACCTTGTAGAAATTTCTGGAAAGTGGGCAGTATTTTTTGTGACTTTCAAGTGCCTCAGAACGTTAGCACCCAATACGCATGCGCTATTTGCGTTCCAGCTTACAATTTGCGTTCCATCCGCCATTTTGTGCGTAGTAGTGTTCAAAATGGTGTTTAAGTGTGATTGTGGTACGTTCCGCATAGTATGTGTTTCATTCTTGCGGGTTATTGCAGTGTAGTTACGTCTGAAGCCTCGTTTTCGTTTTGTTCGGCGGCCATTTTTTCTCTCGCTTAGGCGATTTTCGGCCGTTTAAACTCGTTTTTTTTACTTAAATGGACGTGTAAATGAACTTTTGGAGGTGCCTGATGCCCCCCCTTGCTGTAAGTAAGCTTTTTATGTGTTCGTTGTGTTTATTTCTTGTGTTTGTGATGTTTTGATGCACGGCGGTTGGAATGGGTCTTTCGCGGCCGTATTTTTTTCCGATGCGGCCGTATTTTGTTGCGATGCTGTCGTATTTTTTTGCGATAGACACGGTTAGCTTTTACGTGTATGACGCAGTGTCTTTGTTTCTAAGTCGTGCTTATGTGTGTTAAGAGCGTGTGAGGGGCCTTTTTTACTGTTTTTTTGTTAAGTCTTGCTTGTGTGTGTCTGGGTGTAAGCGGGTGAGGCGACTTTGAGGTTTTTTTTGTTAAAAAGTTGTGTGTGTATGTATGTGTGTGAACACAGCCGATGTTGGGATGCTCCCACCACCGCAAATGCGGACCCTCGCTTCGCGAGGATCCGCATTTGCGGGGACGTTGTTGAGTTTTTGTTGGCTGGGAGGTTGGGTTTATTTTGTTAAAAAGTCGTGTGTGTGTATGTGTGTGTTAACACAGCCGACGTTGAGCCTCCACCTCCGCAAATGCGGACTACTGCAGGGAACTGCGTCCCTCGCTTCGCGTGAGCCCTCAAGCATGAGCAACGACCCGTAGGCTCACAACTATATATGTGATTACCTGTAAAGTTAGGTCCCCCACTTCCACTGTTTAGCAATATGAATTTTGGTAGCCAAATACAAAAATGTTAAAAGTTTATTTTGAGTGTGTGAAAGCGAGGTCACCGGAATTCCCAATAACACAGGGGAGGGAGAGAGGTGGAAAGAGTCACAGGGGAGGGAGAGGGAAGCAAGAGACAAACAACAGATAGTACATAAACAAACAGAAAACACAATGTATAACACTATATTATGCCATCATTTTTGACAGGCAAGTCGCTAGTATACATATATTGTTGGAACCATGTTTGTCGCATCTTAAGCATTATCTTACCGGCATGTGAAATTAGTGCAATTGCTCGATAATTGGAGCACTCTTGGGCACTGCCTTTTTTGGGATTGGGATGTAGACCAACCTTTTCAAGTTTATCGACCACTGTTGAATTTTCTAAATTTGTTAGCATAAGGCAAGCAACACTTTCAGTTTTGAATAGTTCAGCTGGGATACCATCAACTGCTTCAGCCCTGTTATCAACAAAGCATTCTAGGGCCCATCTCACTTCACTCTCCAAGATGTCTGGCTCCAGCTCTTTGGACAAACTACTGAGATCATCACTTATCACTGCTGTTAAGCTCCTTCCTTAATAGCTCTTCAGTGTATTTCTGACATCTCTTCTTTATCTGATCTGCTTCTGTTAGGTGCTTCTTGAGATCCCTGATTTTCTTGAAGAGATCTGTAGACTTTCTCATTTTGTTATCTTCTTCTATCTATTTACATCGCTCATTGTAGAACGTCTCCTTGTCTCTTTTTGCTATCCTCTGGAATTCTGCATTAATTTGAACAAATCTTTTGCTATCTCCACTACCTTTCACCTTTCTTCTTTCCTGAGCTATTTTCAAAGCCTCATCAGACAGCCAGTTTGCCTTCTTAGTTTTCTTTTTTGGGGGGATATTCGTTGTTGCTGTTTCCTGGATAATGTTTTAAACTTCGGTCCAAAGTTCTCCAGTCACTCTTATACTTGCTCTCTAGTCCCTTAAATCTTTTCTTTACCTCCACTGTATATTCACTGGAGATATTATTTTTTGTATCTGCTTGATGTCTTTCTCTCTAATCTTTGCAATTAAAAGCTTATGATCTGAGCCGCAGTCAGCTCCAGGTCTTGTTTTTGCTGACTGTACATAGCTCCTCCATCATTGGCTACAAAGTATATAGTCGATCTGACTTCTATTTTGTCCATCTGGTGATGTCCATATGAAGAGTCGTCTCTTCATGACCAGAGAATTATCTTGACAGAAATCCACTTATCTCTGACCTGCTTCATTTTGTACTCCAAGGCCAAACTTACTAGTTATTTCAGGTATATTTTAGTTCCATACTTTAGCATTCCAATCTCCTAGGATGAGAGCAACAACTTTACTTGGTGTTATATCTATGATGTGTTGAATATCTTTGTAGAATTGAACAACTTTAGCATCGTCAGCATCCATGGTTGGATCACTTTGATGTTAAATTGCTTGTCTTTAATTTAAATTAAAATGATTTTGTCATTTAGTGGGTTGTAATTGAGCACTGCTTTGGCCACTCTTAGATTTACTATGACGGCTACTCCATTTCGTTTGCAGGATTCTTAAACACAGTCGAAGATCTGGTGGTTGTCTGATATGAAATGCCCCATTCCAGTCTACTTCACTAATTCCAGGGATATCAGTGTTTAACAGTGTCATCTCATGTTTGACCACACCCAGTTTGCCTGACATTCCAGGTTCCTATGCTGACTTTCCTTTCCCCTCCACACACACACAACTGGGTATCCTCTCAGCTTTGGCCCAACCACTTAATGAGATCTGGTGCTCCTAAATATCACTCTTTGCTCTTCCTCAGTAATGTGGTAAACACCTTCTGACTTGAGGGGCTCATTTTCTGGTGCTATATTGTTATGTCTCTGGTTGTGCTTGTTCATAAGGTAATCTTAGCAAAGTTACTGGAGTTTTTGCCAGTTCCTTCTCCAGTGGACTATGATATAGTAATCCATTAAAAAAAAAACAGTATGTCCAGAAGCTTTCTCTTGTTCTGGTAGGAATAATATAGAAACTACTCACTGTGACCGCTAAATAACTATGAGCCTCATTTAATTTGGGGCTTGCAACTCAATCGCAGACATCCAAATGCCTGTGATTGAGTTGCGTGCTCCCGTTGTTCTACTTTTGCAATGCTATTCAATTGGCAGGGCCGTAACTTAGGCGCCCGTTGCAAAAATCGGAAACCATGCTATCGACAGTAGCATTTGCAGGCTTGAACATGATCGCGGACGCAAGGCTGTAACTCGTGGTTCAAGCCTGTATGACTTTAAAATCCAAGCCCGTATGACTTGAATGAAAAATAGAGGTTGGATTTAAACCTCCAAGCCCGTAGGACTTCACATTGATTGCCGTGATCGATATAACATGAAAATTGAACCTGAAATAAAGTATTGGAGATTGTTGTGATATTAATTATATGACCTAACATAACTTTCACTCTTAATAAAAATACAGTATTGCTTTTTTATTTGCTTCTGAAGTGTCATTAAACCCTTTGCAAAACCTCCTTGGTAAAAGTAACTTGTGGTTAGATATTTTTCATTTGCGGGCTTGAAGGAGTGGTTAGCGAAAAGGAAACGGGGCAATTGAATAGTGATTTGTGATTTTAGCCTTGCAATTTTGAAAGATCAAAGGCTTGGAGGGCAGTAACTTGCGATTTAATAACATCTCTATGAGTTGCAGCTCGTAGCCAGTAACTCGATCGGAGCACGCAAGAAGTTGCCAATTGAATAGGAAAATAACTTGCGATCTCCACTTGCAAGTCCGGATCTCTAAATCAGCGCAATTGAATGAGGCTCACAGTGCTTGAATGCAATAAATAATATTTAACAACAAATTAAAAGCAAGTTCTAGTTAATACTATTTTTTGGAAAAACATTACAATTTTCACATGAGCTATTGCCAAAGTAGCATCATGTCCATATCATGTAGGATGCAGCCATATTGGCCACCTACATCAAAACTAACTACACAAGAATGTAACAATTAGTTCCAACAAAAACTTGGCTGTTCTCACAGGCTAATCTCAGAATTGACTGCTCAGCATTCATGGATATAATTGTTAGTATTCTGGCATGAGAAAAACAGCTGCATTTTATGTACAGATATCGGATAAGGATGAAAAAATGTCTGGATAGGGTTTTAACCTGTAAATACTATGCTTTGATATTATTTGTCCAATGTGGTCTAATTGGCTGAAAATAAATTGAGGTAATAATGCTTCATTTTATGCAAATATTATACATCATGGGTGCAGTTTTACTTTGTAATAATATCTGAAATATATTTTACCATTTGTTATAAACAGTAACCATTGCTAAAATATTTGTACTAGTAGACATAAGAAAATAGGCATTTAGACCACCCTTGAAGCATTCACATTATTAAAAACTTGAAAGTTGATTAACCAGTCTATATTTTATGTAATAATATAGAATGTTCCGCTGCCCAGACTTCAGTGTAATAGATTACATAGTGCAGAGCCCACAAAGCGTAACAAACTATAGGCTTTGTTCCATTGCCCAATTTGTAAATGTATACACACTTAAAATCACTCTTAATATTGCCACATATTCTATTAGCTTCTCACAATCCGATTATGAGTTACCCGCACACAATCACTATTGGCCAGCCAAAGCAACAAAACTGGGCTTAGAACTCCATTGGTTTTAGCACAGCTCAAATATTATGAGTGCTAATTAATTTAAGTTACCGAAAATCTATATTTTATTAGACCTGTAGCTCTAGTTCACAAATAAAGTCTAACCCGCAACTGAAAAAAGGATCACGTTTCTGTCAAAAATATTACTAGTGCTAAATAGGACTTGCAAGGCTTCTTCTGACACTTATTAGAGCTGTAACAGCAATTAAACACACAATACTGTACTTTAAAAGCATGGGAAGGCATGGAAAGACATTAGAATTAATTGCATAACAGTCTCAAAGGAACAAATATGCAAGATTATTTTCTTTATAATATTTTGGACTGGTCATGCATACGGTAATATTAAAAGTGTTGCTGAAAGATGCATAAAGCAATTAAGCATACAGAACATAACTAAATAAATACATCAGTACTTCAGGAAATCAAGACAAACTGATCATTAGAAGCTATGATCGTGAGGCTGAAGCCCAAAAAGTTTGGCCATATGACGGCAGGATTCCCTAGAAAATATTCTGATGCTAGGAACATGAAACATGGACATGAAATTGATGGAGCTCAGAGGGGCAGGGACTGAGACATGTACCTGAGGTGCTGCGGTCCATAGAGTCAAGGAGACTCGGATAAGACTGAACGACTAGACAACAACAATACAACATTACTAAATTGCAAGAAAAAACATGGAACAGCCTTACAAATAATATGTAACACCCACACAGGCTCAAATATATATTCATTTACATATTTCAGTCATCATATCTATATTAGAACAAAAACTATTAACAATATCACACATCAAGTACCAAGGGAACATACACCACAGTACGCAAGAAGTTAATTCCAATCTGGAAACACATAGGGATCCCAAGAGCTGCTCAAATGCAATGACTATTAAAGGGATAGACACACCCCAAATAACATTCAGCCACACTATTGATCACCACCACAGCACATTACTGACACAGATTATCTACCCACATCCATGGGAAGTTATGTCATCTACACCAGAACCATAGCTCTTACAAAATGGGGCATGAGAAATGTCATGGGCAGCCTCTGGACTTAAAGAGAGGAGGGGTGACATTGATGCTGGCTACATGGGTATATCGCTACATAGCGATGTAAGGAACATGCTGTTAAAGGCAAAGGGACATGGGAATTCAGGGACAAATCATGACATGCCCCCCAAAATAGCTGCGGGTTTTAGCACAGCTCAAATATTACGACCCCTAAGTAATTAAAGTTGCACACAATTAATATTCTATTAAACCTGAAGCTCTAGCTCACAATTAAAGTCTGGCCTGCAAATGAAAAAAGTATCACGTTTCTGTCAAAAATGTTACGAGTACTAAATAGGACTTGCAAGGCATTTTTAAAAGCATGGGAGGGCAGGGAGCTACATTATAATTAATCACACAAAAGTCTCCAAGGAAGAAATAGGCAAAACAAATGTTATTGTAATAATCTTTATAATAAATGTATAATATTATAACACTGTTGACTAGTCATACGTATGTTGATGTTAAGAGTGTTGTTGAAAGATGCATAGATCAATTAAAGGCACAGTACATGACAAAATTGCAAGAAAAACATGAAAAAGCCTAATAATAATACATAACGCTCACAGAGGCTCAAATGTGGACTTGGAAAATATAAATATATTCATTTACATATTTCAGTGATTATATTTATATTAGAACAAAAAGTATTTGCAATATTACACCACCACATAACATATATCAAGTACCAGGGGAACATATACCACAACCCACAAGGTAAATACCAATCTGAAAACACACAGGGACCACAACAGCTGCTCCCATGCAATGACTATTAAAGGAATAGACAGACCCAAAATAATACTCAGCAAAACTACTGCACACTACTGACACAGATCATCTACCTACATCCATGGGAATGTATCGCATCCACACCAGAACCTTAGCTCTTAGGCAATAGGTTGGGAGAAATGCCAGCCTGGGCTACCTCGGGCAATAAAGAGAGTAGAAAGTGGCATTGATGCTGGCTACATTAGTATATAGCTACATAGCACAGTCCAGGCACTGTGTTGTCCCAGGAAGCATGTAAGGAACACGCTGTTGGAGGCGCAGAAACATGGAGATTCAGGGACAAATGATGACATGGGGGATTGCACTAATGTGGTCAAGATGTTCAGGAAAGACAATAAACACAACAAGGGTAATTTTGGATACACCCATCATCTACATTTTCATGTCACAGCTCTTGGCCATGTGCCAAGATGTATAACAATAATAATTAAGTGACATTAGTGTAATTGTAATAATTAATTAATAAAAAAATACTGTCATATGATGAACAACCCTTCAGGGGAATGGAAATGCATGAGGGGATGGCTATACAGGAAGATGACCTACATACAAATGTATGATCGTTACAGCAATGTTATACATGTTGATGTGCCAAAACATTAACACACAGAAACAGTGATCATGGTATAACAAAACTTCATTTTATACACAGAGCACAGGTTGTGGAAGGAAAAGGGGAAAAACTAAGGGGTGAAAGGTAATACTGTACAATAATAATGATGCATAGCATCTACTAGGGTCCCATGGTATTACAGTAGCCATAATCTAATGATTACAAATCTTATCAAACATCACTCTATTTAATAGAAGTAATCAGTAATGTGCATAGCACTTACATCTGGTTCTCATCTGCTCAATTAGACAGATGCATAAACTTCTGGACTATGTAATCCAATCAAGTTACACGCATAGAGTTTGTTACAAAAAAAAAATGGGAGAAAAAGGTGGTCCAAACCTAAAATAGGCAGAGGAGGATAACATTTAAAAAAAAAACCTGCATGTATAGTAAAGTGCTAAATACTGTACCTATAACAATATATCACCTTACCTGATCTTCATCACCAAGCATTACTAACCATTAGGTGGGTGTCATGATACATGAACATTAATAATGATGTGTCATCCCACAAGAAATGCTTAACTGTGACCCCAGTCAGTAGCCCAAGAGTAACATCCCCATATCTATATGATACTAGCGACTTGCCCTTCAACGCTCACTGCAAGCCTCTCCCACATCTACTTTACGGGCCTCGGCCAACCCACCACTTTCATGCCTCGCAATGAGCACGTTCGGCACTCATTGTAGGCCTCTCCCCTCCTTGCCCTGCAATGATCGCTCATTGGAGATGTCATCCAACCTGCCACTTTCGTGCTGAGGGCTGAGCACCTTCGGCGATGTTAGCGAAACCAGCGATGAGAGCTTTTGGTGCTTACTGCCAGCCTTTTTCTAAGTCTTGCACCAAAGGCGCTCATTGCAGGCCTCGCGATGAGCGCCATAGGCGCTCATCTCGAGGCCTGCACGACTTTGCTGCATGCGCAAGCCTATAATTTTTAACATGGTGTGAACGACAATTCGTAACTACCACAACTATACAGTGCCTTGCAAAAGCATTCACCCCCTTGACGTTTTACCTATTTTGTTACATTACAGCCTTAAGTTCAATGTTTTGTTAATATTAATTTTATGTGATCGATCAGAACACAATAGTCTAAGTTGCTGAAGTGAAATAAGAAAAATATATACATAAAACTATGTCTTAGAACTAGAAAACTTGGCATGTGCGTATGTATTCACCCCTTTGTTATGCCCATAAAAAGCTTTGGTGCAGCAAATTACTTTCAGAAGTCACATAATTTGTGAAATGATGTCCACCTCTGTGCAATCTAAGTGTCACATGATCTGTCATTACATATACAAACCTTTTTTGAAAGGCCACAGAGGCTGCAACACCTAAGCAAGAGGTAATACTAACCAAACACAGCCATGAAGATCAAGGAACTCTACAAACAAGTAAGGGACAATGTAGTTGAGAACTACAAGTCAGGGTTAGGTTATAAAAAAATATCCAAATTATTGCTGATCCCCAGGAGCACCACCAAATCTATCATAACTAAATGGAAAGAACATGGCACAACAGCAAACCTGCTAAGAGACGGCCACCCACCAAAACTCACTGACCGGGCAAGGAGGACATCAATCAGAGAGGCAGCACAGAGACCTAAGGTAAACCTGGAGGAGCTGCAGAGTTCCAGAGCAGAGACTTGAGTATCTGTACATAGGACGACAATAAGCCATATGCTCCATAGAGTTGGGCTTTATGGCAGAGTGGTCAGAAGAAAGCCAAAATCAGCAAAAATCAAAATGGCACATTTTGAGTTTTTGAAAAGGCATGTGAGAGACTCCCAAAATGTATGGAGGAAGGTGCTCTGGTCTGATGAGACTAAAATTGAACTTTTCGACCATCAAAGAAAACGCTATGTCTGATGCAAACCCAACACATCACATCACCCAAAGAACACCATCCCCAGGCAGCATCATGCTGTGGGGATGTTTTCCAGGAGCTGGGACTGGGAAACTGGTTGTTGAGCGAAAGTTTCGATGGTGCTAAATAGAGGGATATTCTTAACCTGTACTACTCTGTGTGTGATTTGAGGCTAGGACGGAGGGTCACCTTCCAGCAGGACAATGACCACAAACACACTGCTAAACACTTGAGTGGTTTAAAAGGAAACATGTAAATGTGTTGGAATGGCCTAGTAAAAGCCCAGACCTCAATCCAATAGAAAATCGGTGGTCAGACTTAAAGATTGCTGTTCACAAGTGCAAACCATCCAACTTGAAGGAGCTGGAGCAGTTTTGCAAGGAGGAATTGGCAAAAATCCCCAGTGGTAAGATGTGGAAGCTCATAGAGACCTATCCAAAGTGACTTGGAGCTGTGATTGCCGCATAAGGTGGCTCTACAAAGTATTGACTTTAGGGGGGTGAATAGTTATGCACATTGACTTTTTCTGTTATTTTGTCCTATTTGTTGTTTGCTTCACAATAAAAAAAAACATCTTCAAAGTTGTGAGCATGTCCTGTAAATTAAATGATGCAAATCCTCAAACGATCCATGTTAATCCCAGGTTATGAGGCAACAAAACACGAAAAATGCCAAGGTAGACGAATACTTTTGCAAGGCACTGTATATATTATAGCTTAGCCAGATTGAAATCACATTCAACTATTATACACGTGTTATTACATTTTGAATGAGTCTTATATCATGATGTCTAAACAACTACCCATTCATACAGAGAGAACACAAAGGTCGGTAGGCATAATGTTTGTTAATTTCATCAGATAGAAGTATCTATTCTCATACTGAAACTGGGGAGAGGATGACATGCTTCACATATGCATGTAGTAATGCTGAATTTGCTGTATTGGTCTAAATTAATGATAACAACAGCCATGTATTCTAAAAGAGGATATATGATTTAATTAACAGTGTGTATTTGTTGGAATGTTTGATGGAATGTTTGATATTTGCTGGAATGTATGTCTAGTAGCCACTATGAATATATTTCCATTACTTGATTTTGTAGCAATGCTTGCAGATGAAGAAGTTTCCTTCATGGACCTGAATTGTACCTAAAATCAAAACATTACAAAACTAAATACTAAAGCCTGAAAATAATAGGGACTGCAGCATCTCTTCTCAACAGCATTCTTCAGTGACCATCAAATAGGGAAATGTTAAACATATCCCTACATGTCCACAGAGAAGAGGATCATGAACCATAGGTTGGGCATTAGCCATCTGCTTACAAAATATCACCATCACATAGGCCATGATCCTCTACTCTTTAGCCAGGCTAGATTATGTAAACATTTGGACCAACAGATTGTCACTGATGAGTGATGTTGAAGAGGTCCAAAACTATTTGCACCCCTATAACCTTCTCCTCCTTGCCACAGGGCTCCAACCCCATGCGCCCACACACCTTCTCCCTAGGTGAGGGAGGATAAGAAGGAGGCATTCCCAAGGAAGAAGCAGCACCAGAGGTGACAAAGGCATTAAGGCAGGTGAGAAGTGGCTAGGCAGCAGATGTGTGGGGGAGTCCTCTGGGGGAGGAGCCAGTACTTAGAACCAGAGCTTGCTGGGTGGTGTCAAAGTAAGTTGGATGAGCGAGCTCTTGCTATCAGACAGCTGGAGCAGCCTGGCCATATAGGACTCCATCATCAATTTGTGCCTCCTCTCCTGCCTATAGATCCTCAGCAGGCTGCTATCCATGGAGGAATGCTTGGAGGAGACCCTGAGTAGCGTCCACTTTCTGGTGCATCTCCCCAATGGTGGCTGCCAATGGTGGACATTGGGATGGAGATCTGCTGAGGTTGGGCATGGCTGTGTGAGGAAGCAGCTGTGGTGGAGGCCCAGTGGGGAGGGGCTGGGTCATGGCTGGAATCTGTGGTTTGGTGGTAGTGGTATGCCTGCAGGTTGTCATGCTGGTGGGGGGAGAATGAGGAGGTGGTGGTCTGTGAATGGACCTCTGTTCCATCCTGTGGAGGAACCGGGTTGTGAGTTTATCTGTTGGAGGAGTGGGCAAGTGGGGTCTTGGACATCTGGCTCCAATGGACCTGACACCATTGCTCACTAGCGGACCCAGACCTCCTCCAGTGGAAAAAGAGAAAAGAATGGTTTATGTGTTAATTATACTGAATTATCCTTTGCTTGCTATGTGTTCCTATCAATCTGACCGATTGGATTATCAGCATGGTTGTTTATTGGCTCATAATGGTATCTTGATTACTGCTGCGATCTGTATATGCATACACCTACTCTTCAGAAATTGCTGGGCAGTGTGTCATACTAACCATTCAGTGACCAAATCTCAGCAATATTTGTTAACACGCTACATAGAGGTGTTCCCTAAAAGGCTAGTACACTACACTGCACATCCATCCCTACAGGGTCTGTATCTGCATACACTGCAGTGGGCACAACCATATATGGACTATCTATTGGGTGAATACTCATGTTGTGCGCACTAATGACCGTGATTTGTCAGTGTCATGGATTTAATGATATATGAATCATCCATCTATCCATTGGTAAATATAGGGAGCTGACATCTCAGTGTCTTTGATGGTCAGCATTTACACCTGTTTCTATGTGTGTGTGATGTATATGTGGGGGCATGTTGTTGTATCTGATAATCAACTGACAAGAAGGCTGGATCCTGTTGGGCCACCAGGCCTGTAGATCTACTGACAGGCACCTGGCTCAGTATCTCATTGAGCATCCTCTCCCACTCGTTGTACTTGACAGTCACTTGGGGGCCACCACTCTCACTGCTCTCTCCGCCTCTGCCATCATCCTCCTCACCTTGGCCTGGACGTCATTAAAGTGATACTTCACAGACCTCACATCCATTGCTGCCAAGCCAACTGCTGTCACTGCAGCTGCTACCACCTTTACCCCCGCCCCCCTCCCTGCAAGGATAGTGGGGTGGTCATGGATAGCACTGAGGGGCCACGTGCTTGTCTCTTGTCCTCCCAACTGTGGACAGGGATCCTGTCATCCCTCCTCTGACCCTGAGGTCTGTCCCTACTCCCCACTCCCCCCAGTATCAGGCCCTTCCCCCTTTGACCCTGTGCTAGTAGTGCCTTTTATTAATGAGGAATCCCTCCTTACCTCAGCCTCACCTCCACTTTCTCTCTTCCTCCCTTTGCTCCCCTCACCTCCACTCCCTCTCTTCCTCACTCTGCTCCCTTAGACTCCCTCCATCCTCACCTTCACTCTCTCCACCCTCACCTCCACTCCCTCCCTCTCCACCCTCACCTCCACTCCCTCTATTTCCACCCTTACCTCCACTCCCCAGGGCCACCTCTCTCTCTATTATTTCTCCTCCTCTCTCCACCCTCCATAAGAATCCCAAAAATAAAATAAGGATAAATGAAAATAAGTGTATATGTCTATATTTCTGATGTTAAAAACAATAATAGGTGTATTTATTAAATATTAGGGTATAGGGTGAGGGTTCTTCTCTTCATTTTGAAATGATGAAAGGAGAATATAGGAATCTATGCATCTACCCATATCCATGGGCAACACAACCTTGGTCCTCAGCTGTTCCCCATGTTGGTGATTGGTCTAGAATCTGCATGACAGAGCAGTAATGTCTTATGTCTTGAAAAAGGAGTTTGTCAGTCCAGGACAATGAACTTATTAGTGTGGTCACATGTGCTGATCTAGAAAAACAGAGTTTACAAAAAAATGCAATTGGTGTTATACTTTGCATAAACAAGCTCTTCTCATCAGTATCCTGCTACTATTGCACACCTTAATAAACGTAATTTTCATACTCCGAATTGCAGCTGATCTATCTCTGTTGCTTGCCATAACCTTTTGTCTGTGACCAATATTATCCTGCTTGCCACCACCCTGAACATAAAAGAACAAAGAAAACCAGCCAAACAAGGACCATGGTTCATGGGTTAGTCTTCTCTCTTTACCACTGTTGTGCGGCCTTGTCTTGTGTTTTACAATGACCAGTGATACTTGTTACACAAGCAACTTATGGATCTATCTGAGGGAGAGAAGGTCATATCCTGTCTAGAGCAAATACCTGGAAACCAAGAGAGCTGTTTGCTTCCCACTCTGTAGCTTTGTAACAGCTATGTGTTCATCTGTCAATATCATCTTCTTTTGATTCTCACCACATCAGTGTATTCATTCATTTAAATGTAATTGATGCCATTCCTCCAATTCCTGTCCATTTCTGATATACTACATTATTGCAGGTATTCTGCAACTTCTAGCCCTCAATATCAGCCACTGTGTTTTGTCTTTTCATGTGGCTTGGAGACAATCATTTGAAATGCATTGAGATGAGACAATCGTTTTTTCTAGAGAGAAAAAACATGGAAATGTTTTTGTTTATGTATAGGATATGCATGATGCTCAGATTGGAGAGATCAATTTTGGGCTAAAATAGCAGGTCAGCATGTTGGGCCTGGTCAGGTGGAATTTTTAGGATCAAAGCCGCAATTTTTGTATAAGCAAATAGTAGGTCATGATATTTATGTTATTAATAGTGTCGTTTTGTATTTGTAAAGTTCCAACACGTTCCTTTTTTTGCTATGAGCCTTTGCAGCCCCCCCCCCCCCCCCGTTTTGTGAAATATATATATATATATATATATATATATATATATATATATATATACAGTATTTATATAAATATAAATATATATATATATATATATATATATATACACAGTATATATATTCATATCTAGAAGCAAGACACATCCCCTACATTACAAACCCTGCCTCTGACCTGGACCCTCTTTCTTGCTGCTAAGAATCAAGACACGTTTCCTACCTAACAAACCCTGCTTCTGACCTGGATCTTCTTTCCTGCTGCTAAGAAGCAAGACACATTTCCTACATAACAAACCCTGCCTCTGACCTGGATCTTTTATCTTGCTGCTAAGAAGCAAGACACATCTCTTACATAACAAACCCTGCCTCTGACCTGGATCTTCTTCCCTGCTGCTAAGAAGCAAGACACATCTCCTACATAACAAACCCTGCCTCTGACCTGGATCCTCTTTCCTGCTGCTAAGAAGCAAGTCACATTTCCTACATAACAAACCCTGCCTCTGACCTGGATCTTTTTTCTTGCTGCTAAGAAGCAAGACACATCTCTTACATAACAGACCCTGCCTCTGACCTGGATCCTCTTTCCTGCTGCTAAGAAGCAAGACACATCTCCTACATAACAAACCTGCCTCTGACCTGGATCTTTTTTCTTGCTGCTAAGAAGCAAGACACATCTCTTACATAACAGACCCTGCCTCTGACCTGGATCCTCTTTCCTGCTGCTAAGAAGCAAGACACATCTCCTACATACCAAACCCTGCCTCTGACCTGGATCTTCTTCCCTGCTGCTAAGAAGCAAGACACATATCCTACATAACAAACCCTGCCTCTGACCTGGATCCTCTTTCCTGCTGCTTAGAAGCAAGACACATCTCCTACATAACAAACCCTGCCTCTGACCTAGATCTTCTCTCCTGCTGCTAAGAAGCAAGACACATCTCCTACATAACAACCCTGACTCTGATCTGGTCCCTCTTTCCTGCTGCTAAGAAGCAAGACACATTTCCTACATAACAAACCCTGCCTCTGACCTGGATCCTCTTTCCTGCTGCTAAGAAGCAAGATACATCTCCTACATAACAAACCCTGCCTCTGACCTGGATCTTCTTCCCTGCTGCTAAGAAGCAAGACACATCTCCTACATAACAAACCCTGCCTCTGACCTGGATCTTCTTTCCTGCTGCTAAATAGCAAGACACATCTACAAAACAAACCCTGCCTCTGACCTGGACCCTCTTCCCTGCTGCTAAGAAGCAAGACACATCTTCTACATAACAACAGTGCCTCTGATCTGGTCCCTCTTTCCTGCTGCTAAGAAGCAAGATACATCTGCTACCTAACAAACTCTGCCTCTGATCTGGATCTTCTTCCCTGCTGCTAAGGTGACCATCTCTTCTGCCACAATGGTTTCAAATCTACACTTAGACTGTTTTATTAATTCAATCTGTGTAATTGTGATCTGTTTATTCAATTTAGTAGACTTCTCTCTTTATTTAATGATTAGCCATTTCATCTCAGCTTGTTTAGGCATGCCCCACCCCCACCCTCACCCTCTTACCCCCTCTGTATTCCTTTGATAATGCTTTTGCTAACTCACTAAATTCCTTTCACCTTCAATTTATCACCCGACTTTCCCATTTGCAGGTTATATTATCTGAACACTATGGGGCAGATAACATATTACATTCTATAGCCATTCACCTATCCCATTAAATGAAAAACCTTTCTAACACTGCACACCTTCCTATCTTATCAAACTTTCACTTCCTTCCCAATTCTGCTATTTCTTATATGCTCTTCCTAGGTTCCTGCCTCTTCCATTCCTTTTAGATGGTAAGTAGAGAGTTTCCAACCTTGTAGGGTGTTTTGGGAAAAAGCACTTTCTACAAAGATTCTAAAAAACAAAACATGGCCCTTCATCTTCTACAGCTTGTTAATACTGTGTTTTTTTCCTTGTTCTTATCCCCTGCACAGCGCTACGGAATATTAGCCACATTAAATTCCAGGCTCGTATGTTCAACGTGAGCCCCGCAACGGCTGCAGGCTTGAAATTTTGCAGAGATACTGAGCTATTAAATTAGAGCAGGGCACGATTTACGGGACTGAGAGGCAAACCCGTAAACCATCTGTCGAACGTCGGATGTGCTGCCGTGAACATAATCAATAAGTCAAACCCGTAGTTACAGTTTTAGATGGAGCTAATGGAAACAGAGAACATCAGAATTATGTCACTGAAGTCTTTCAGATTTAAATTACGAGTTACGATCGATCCCACATTCCAGAAATAATGCAATATTGTTATAGCCTTAAATATATGTATTATATGTATTAACACATTGATTGCCAGGACCGATATAACACAGAAATAAACGTGAAAATAAAGTATTTTATATTGCCAACATGCGAGTCAGAGAATGTTGTGCTATTAATTCTAATACCTAACAACACTTTCCCTTTTATTATGAGTACAGTAGTGTGTGTATATTTGCATCTACAGTGCTACGGATTGACTTTTAGGCACTTGCGGGGCCTCTCTAGCACATATAGGCTTCTTGGCTCCATTTAAGAGTTACGGGATTGAACACAAGTTATTTTGATTTAATAGTGAGATTGGAACGTAACAGTCACGGGCTTGAAATAATTCTCACGTCCCATAGGGTTTTCTCGCTTCTACCCAGCAAACTCGTCAGCGGGTAGCTTTAAGAGGCCAATTTAATAGCCGTAAGTCTTGCAAGCTACGTTACGAGCTGCGATTTTCAACGTAGAGGGAATTTAATGTGGCTACATGTGGGCGCGTTACAAATAAAAGTTTGTGAGATATATATATATATATATATATTGAGGTAGTTTGACCTGCTACCCTCTAGATTAACAGCAAGAAGTGAATGTATTCTTTTAATCTTTTTATTAAAAGTCCAAAAAGTACACCACATTATGAATTATATCAGCCAAAGGTATGACAAAACACACAGTTCTCTTGTATATATCTTCCTCAGTAGAACAAGGGGAGCATTCGGCCCGCCCAACTCTCCAACCTCCAGGGATCCTTAAACAGTCTTTTGAGATACTCTGTAAAATTCACAGTTAGACTGCTGCCTTCTCCCTGGGGTTACTTTACACAGACTCTTGTAAGGAAAAATATAATCCTTGACTCACAGTCTCTGGGACACAGCTTTTCCTCTGGGACACAGCTTTTCCTCTGGGACACAGCTTTTCCTCTGGGACACAGCTTTTCCTCTGGGACACAGCTTTTCCTCTGGGACACAGCTTCCTCTGGGACACAGCTTTGGTACACAACAGTCTTCTGACTGCAATCAGGAACAGGCAGCAAGCTTCTTTCTATAGCTTGCTCTTTTGCTGCTAACAGCAGCTCACCAACAGGAGCAGATTCCTCACACTGCTTAGGCCCAAGCCTAAGTGAGAGAAACTCCACCCATCTCTCTGCTGTGGTCTTAAAGGCAATCCACAGCTGGGCTTCAATTAGCCTCTGATCACTGCCCCGAGTTAACTCTTTCTTTCTCCAGAGCCTCTTTAATTAAACCCGCCTCTAGGGGTATTTTTTGCTTCACTCTGTTACAACATATATATATATATATATATATATATATATATATATATATATATATAAAAATATAAAACCTTCTCTCTCCTCTCTTTCTCTTTCTCCCCATTTCTTTTTCTCTCTCTCCTTCTTTCTCTCTCTCTCTTTCTCCCACTTTCTTTTTCTCTCTCTCCTTCTTTCTCTTTCTCTCTCTCCCGCTCTCTTTCTCTCTCTCTCCCTCTCTTTCCCCTTTCTCTCTCTCTCTCCTCTCTTTCTCTGTCTCTCTCTCCCTCTTTTTGTTTCTCTCTCTATTTCCCTTTTTTTCTTGCTAACTATCTCAGACTCTTTCTCTTATTCCCTCTCCCCCTCTCTCTCTCTCTCTCTCCTTCCCTTTCTGTGTCTCCTTCGTCTCCCTCTATCTCCCCCCTCTTTCTCTCCCCCTCACTCTCTGACTTTCTGTCTCTCCCTCTATCTCCCTCTTTCTCTCTCTCCCCCTCTCTCTCATTCTCTCTCTCCTACTCTTTCTGTGACTCCCACTATCTCTATCCTTCTTTCTGTCTCTCTCTCTCTGTCCATGCCTCTCTCTCTCTGTGTTTCCTACACTCTCCCTCTCTCTCCATGTCTCTCTCCCTTCTCTTTCTCTTTCTCTCTCTCTCCCTCTTTCTGTCTCTCCCTCCATGTCTCTCTCCCTTTCTTTTTCTCCTTTCCCTTCTCTCTCTCACTCTTTCTGTCTCTCTCACCATCTCTTCCCCCCTTATGTCTCACCCCCTCTGTCCATGTTTCTCTCTCCCTCCCTTCTCTCCGTCTATCTCTGTCTCTCCCCCTCTGTCCATGTCTTTCTACCCGCATCCTCTCACTCTCTCCTTCTCTGTCACTCCACCCCTCTCACTTCCCCCCTTCCATTTCCAGAGACTCCTTTGCTTGTTGGCTCCTCCCATAAGTGGCTCCTCCCTGTGGAGGCCACTCCCAGGGAATCTCCTATAAGGCACTCAGAGAAGAGATCAGGGGCTGGGGAGGAGGAGGGAGCCGGGGGGGTACAGGAGTGCCACCTGTGGTGGGCGGTGGCTGGGGCCATTTTTGCCACCCCCAAAGAAGTGCCACCCAAGGAGCACTGACCCCCCCCCCCCAGCTACGCCACAGTACTTCAGATTCTCTTAGTAGTGAATACTCACTAACTACAGAAACCTAATAATGATTATATGGATTTGCTCATTCTTGATCTTTGTTGTCCAAATGGTAATGGGATAAACTGAATATTCCTGGTGTAACGGAACCCATCACTGTTTTACCCTGTTTTATGATTATTATGGTTAAAAGACGATCCTACTATTATACTGCATGTATGTTGGTTTATGCTCTGCAGAATATTATCCCAGACTATTGCAGCTACTTGGCATGGGAGATAATCCTGTTACAGATAAGGGAGTCGATTGTATAAAGTGTTTTCATTCTCAGATAAGAACAACGAAGGCTGATTTAATCAATGTCTGATTATATCAAAGTTGCCAGGGAGCCTCAGGGATGGGTGACTCACCTATTGTCCCTCTATGTGTATTGTGTGGCCAACTATGAGGGATGTGTATTGCCTGTGAAATGTCTGTGTGTTATGGGTAAAAGATACTTTTACTAACTTTTGAACCCCTGGTCTGATTCATGCCATTTTTTAATATGTTGTTCCCCTGGGTGAGAGCGCGGTGCTTGTAGGCCTCGACGCAAACTAGGACGCGTCCATCAACGGAGGTACCCGGTCGGGGTGCTAGTAGATCCTTTACATTGGTGGCAGTGGTGGGATGGCGTCCTAGTAAGAGGAAAAGCAGCACGGAGACACCGGTAATGTTTGGAGTTACAAATTGAGGGCAACGCTAGTATCCGTACAGCGCCCCTGGCTACAGCAGGATGGAACCGGCTAGTTTTCGGACAGCGTTCCATGATGAGGAGAAGGAGGCGGCCACGGACTACAGGGATGCAGACAGAAAGGAACTCTGGTATGATGCCCTGGAAGATGCCCAGTGGTGGCGAGGTGAGAGTCTCCCCAGTGATGAGCAGCGGCTACAGAAGCGTGTGGCGATGCGGATATATCTATTGGGAGAGCAGCCCCTGGATGAGTGGGTGACAAGACTAGAGACCCTGGTATGGCGAGAGCTCTGGCTAGACAACGCATACCAGGCCCTCTGGTGGCATACCGTTCGACTTACCCCCTGGACTTCTGAACACGACTTACCGGAGGGGAATGATTATGATGGCCCGGGTTTATTATGGGATGCCTTGGAGGACGACATTGATCTTGGCAGCACGGAGGGGTCTAGGTTTTGGGACATCTACGACTACCGGATGGGCATGTATGTCTAGGATGACGAAGGCGAGGTGAGCAAAGACATGACCCACCTGGTAACGAGAGAGTGGGAGCTGGAGCAGGACTACCAACACCTGCTCAGCTTTGTGCATACTCGACAAGCAGAACCAGACTTCATTGACTGGTCCTGGGATGACCTCCAGATGGCAGGTAGAGATGGGACCGAGGTCTCTCTACCGGCCCTACAGGGGGCAGAAGGTGTCGTCCTTCCCCCCCAGCGGCAGTGTGAACCCCAGGGGGCAGAAGGTGTCGTCCTTCCCCCCCAGCGGCAGTGTGAACCCCAGGGGGCAGAAGGTGTCGTCCTTCCCCCCCAGCGGCAGTGTGAACCACAGGGGGCAGAAGGTGTCATCCTTCCCCCCCAGAAGCAGTGTGAACCCCAGGGGGCAGAAGGTGTCGTCCTTCCCCCCCAGCGGCAGTGTGAACCCCAGGGGGCAGAAGGTGTCGTCCTTCCCCCCCAGCGGCAGTGTGAACCCCAGGGGGCAGAAGGTGTCGTCCTTCCCCCCCAGCAGCAGTGTGAACCCCAGGGGGCAGAAGGTGTCGTCCTCCCCCCCAGCGGCAGTGTGAACCCCAGGGGGCAGAAGATATGGTCCTTCCCCCCCAGCAGCAGTGTGAACCCCAGGGGGCAGAAGGTGTCGTCCTTCCCCCCCAGCAACAGTTTACCCTAACCATGGGAGACACCAATCTCCCAGACGGCGCAGATGGGACCGTGGTCTCTGCGCCCACAGCCTGTCCAGATCCCCAACTACCCTCACTGGGACAACCGGAGGAGGGGGTAAGTACAAATTCCCCTCCCCAGCTAACTCCTAATGTGGCCCCAGGGTTAACAGAGGAAATGTTAACCCCCACTGACCCCCACGTTTCCCTGGCTACTGAGCCGGAATATATCCCAAGTACCCCAGCAGAAGAGCTGACAGCGGGGCAGAGTGCAGTCGGCCTCTGCCCTCCCTTTGTCCCTTGTACAGAGCAGGATGTCCTGCAGGTTATACCAGCAGAAGAGCTGGCATCAGGGCAGAGTGCCGCTGGCCTCTGCCCCTCAAGTCCCCTCAGCGTGTTGCCCCATCACCACAGCGAAATATCCAGTTGCAGTAACGGTTTGTTGTGGGTGGGCTGCTCTTGCACTTTGTTGTTGTGGGGGGGCTGCTCTAGCACTGGTTTATTGTGGGTTGGTGGATCGTCTAACGGAGGCACTGACCGGCAGAAGGTCAGGTGCCCGGTTAGACTTCCCCCCAAAGGGGAGATGTGTGACGAAGTGCCCTTCGCCACGTTGTCTTGGAGAGGACTGTTTGCCAGCCTCCTGCCCTGCGACTATGGCCCTGGGACATATTGTCCTTTAAACACAGTATTCGGCCATACCAGAGTGTATGTCACTCATTCTGGCCCTTTACATACAGGGGGGTCATTCGGTACTTGCCCTGTGGGAGCGGTGATACCCCAGATAACTATGCCATGGAGCCCATTCATATAATGAAAGACTATGGGAAAGACTTTAGCTACATGGCAATTGAACTGTGTGAAGAGGATCTGAGCGCTATTCAGTAGTTTTGTGCGCTCAGATCCCAGCTATCTGGGGATATGTGAAATGTGAGTCAATGTGAATTGCAGTAATGCTGATGGGTTGTCAAACTAGAGAATTGACCAACAAATACTTTTGTCCGGACATCCCCAGGCCGATCCGTTGGGATCAGACCGTGTATGCCGGCTTATGGTCACGGGGGAGGTGTGTAACGGAACTCATCACTGTTTTACCCTGTTTTATGATTATTATGGTTAAAATATGATCCTACTATTATACTACATGTATGTTGGTTTATGCTCTGCAGAATATTGTCCCAGACTATTGCAGCTACTTGGCATGGGAGATAATCCTATTACAGATAAGGGAGTCGATTGTATAAAGTGTTTTGATTCTCAGATAAGAACAAAGAAGGCTGATTTAATCAATGTCTGATTATATCAAAGTTGCCAGGGAGCCTCAGGGAGGGGTGACTCACCTATTGTCCCTCTATGTGTATTGTGTGGCCAACTATGAGGGATGTGTATTGCCTGTGAAATGTCTGTGTGTTATGGGTAAAAGATACTTTTACTAACTTTTGAACCCCTGGTCTGATTCATGCCATTTTTTAATATGTTGTTCCCCTGGGTGAGAGCTATTGAACGGTGCTGGACTTAAAGGTGTACCCCCTGTTTTTGGGGTACATCCTGAATGTGGTTAAAATTGTGTCTGTTTTAATTGTGTTACCTGTTATCTGAGGGGAGGAATATATAATTGGCTGTGATAATTATGTGGGTGTAGCCCTTCAGAGGGCACCATTGCATAAAAGGAGATTCCCTGTCATTAAAGAATAGTTCTACTTGACCCTTCAAAACGTAGCCTCGTCTCGTTCTTGAAGGGATTTCTATATCATACTGGGGATTGCTATGCGCTGCATACTCCCTGGGAGCTTTAAGCTACGGCGGTTGTGGAGTCTGTGGTGGTTGAGGTGTCTGGTGCGGTGCTTGTAGGCGTCGACACAAACTAGGATGCGTCCATCAACGGAGGTACCCGGTCGGGGTGCTAGTAGATCCGTTACACTTGGGTCTGAAAAGTTTGATGGATTTAATAGACCATCAAGACTCTTTTTAACTGTATGTGCAAATTGTGGTTCATCAAAAAAGATTCTGAAATTTGCTCTCAAGCACTGGCATTTTAGTTTAGATTTAAAAGATACTGTAGTTCTTACAGCATCTCCAAGGACATGAACGAAGATGTGAATCTTATTCATATTAGCATAACAAAAGGATCTCATCCAAATATTTCACAATGTGGAAATAACTCAAAGAGACTGGAGTAGAACAATATATTTCCTTCAGATGCATAACTGTATCATCAAAAGCAAAATAGTGAATTGACTCTTGAACTTTTATTATGAACAGAAGTTTGGACAAAGAAAGCTGACTCTAAAGAAAATAAATAACTTCATTTGTACAGTTTCAGATACCAAAATAAAGCTTTTATTGTTTACAAAAGATTTGCTGACTCTTCTAAATCTGCGTTCATCAACAATTGTTGTAGTTAAATAGATTCACTGGCATGTGAGCACAGCCCATATATATTGTCTGGAATCTATATTAGAGAAGAATGAATCAAGATATTGACCTCCAAAGAAATAATTTGTGCAGTAGTTACAAAAATATATCCCTATGATACAGAGAAACACATATTAAAGCACATATTATATACTCAACCTCAAAAGCTTTGGAGCTATTACTTGAACTTTTAAAGAATCAGTCTTCTTACAAATAAAGATCCACATAGATAGGCTATCCAGTGTCTTACATCATATGTCAAAAAGAATCCAGGGCTTCACAGCTAGCTATGAATATAGAGCCAGATTAAATTGCAAGCCAGCATCTCGCGGGATTCTGACCGTATGTCTGTGGTCGTGCTGCAGGCTCCCGTTTGTCTCCGCCATTGCTATTTAATTGAGCAATGGCGTAAGTTATGGGCCGAGACCTCAAGCCTGTAAACCCCCTGCGGCTGCAAACTTTTAATGGGCTGACCGAGATGTGATCCGTTGTTAAGATCCAATCACATTTTAACATACTGCGGCACAGGCCTCTCCGCAGGTCCCAGAATTGAAAGTTTTTGAGTGAGAATGAGAGAGTAGGTGAGTTCTGAGAGCAGTATATTGTGGTTTTGTTTATTTCTATTCATCTAATTACAATTTCACACTTAATCCTTGAATACACATAATTACGGATTACACATAATAATATAAAAAAAAGAACACACATAGATACACATAAAGCTAGGTCATTCCATACGACCCCCCCCCCCCCCCATCCTATTCCCCACACCCCATTCCCCAACAGTTAATAAATACACATAATACACGCATTTTTTTTTTTTGCCTCATACATAAAAAAAATAAAAAATTATTTAACCTTATATTATTTTGGGGATTTATATGGAGCGAGAAAAGTATAGAGGCAGGGAAGAGGAGATGAGGAGAGGTGAGGAGGAGAGAGAGGTGGCCTTGGGGAGTGGTGGAGGAGAGAAGTAGGAGGTGAGGAGTGGTAGAGGTGAGGAGGAGAAGGTTGAGGAGTTGTGGAAGGAGATGGCAGAGGAGGAGAGTGGTGGAGTAATGGTGGAGAGTGGAGGAGAGGAAGAGGGTGGAAAGGAACAGGTGGGTGGTGGCAGGGCAGTCTTAGCAACAGGCACATCTAGACCAGGGAAAGAGGGGGAGGTGCCTGATCCCAGGGGGGTGGAAGTTCAGGGGAGGGAAAGGCCTCAGGGACAGGTCAGGGAGGCAAGGATCCCTGTCCACAGTCGGGAGGGCAAGAAGCTAGGGGCAAGCACAGGGCCCTGAACTACACTCACCAGGAGAATGTGGTCCTCCTTGGCGCTATCTGTGGCCGCCCTGTGATCCTTGCAGGATGAGGGAAGTCAAGCCAGGGCCTAGGACCCAGACATAATAGGAGGTAGCGGCCAAGATAACAGCAGTGGGCACAGCGCAAAGAGATATGAGGTCCGTCAACCATCATTTTGATAACATCAGGGACAAGGTGAGGAGGATGATGGCAAGCTGCAGCACCAAGTGGTGGCCCCAAATTGACTGTGTGCTACAATGAGTGGGAGAGGGTGGCCAAGGACCTTCTCATCCAGGTGCCCACCGCTAGAGCTTCGGGCCTGTTGGCCCAGCAAGATCCAGTCTCCATGTCAGATGAATATGATATACACCAACATGCCACCACATGCACATCACACACAATACATGATGACCAACAAGAACACTGACGTCAGCTCTATGGAATTAACAAGGGATAGATGGATGTGTCATTAAATCCATGAAGGTAACAAATCACTGTCATTCCTGGGCACAACAAGAGTAATCAAGCAATAGAAAGACCATAGGCCTCATTCAATTTGGGGCTTTCAACCCACTAGGAAAGCAGGGGATTCAGTTCTCATTCACCGCAATACACAGGGCAATCCTGGACTCCCGATTAACTTTAGTTTCACTATATCCACCCACTACCTCCCCACATAAAACTCTATTAAAAGTATTAAGGCTGCTAGAGGTACAAACGTGGGGTAAAATAATAATAGGTGGTGACTTTACAAGAAGAAGGGTAAGGGAAGACACAGTGCACCACCTCCTAGTACAATATGAACACTTGATGATCACAATGATATATAGACATACAGTATAAGACTCACATTTGATAAACTCAAAGGTGTGAGGTATCTTAATCACTCCAATAGGGCACCTTGGGTCCGGTGTACCTCCAATCCCAACTTACAAGAGGTAGTTGTAATGCACTTGGAGTCTGCAGTTGGTGACTCTAACCTAATTTAGGCCGATCTAACTGCCTTACCACTGGTCGCTTCACGAATAAATTAAGACAAATAGCAAAATTGATGAATAATCTCAGCCTAATAGATGCTTGGACAGGACATTTCCCTAACAGAAAAGAGTATACTTACTATTCTTATACCCACGGGTCATAATCCCATATTGACACCATATTGGTGAGCTCAACACTTTTTGATAAGTCTAGTAAAGCCACAATATGTCCATGCCCGTGGTTGGACCATGCAGCTGTAAAGTTAGACTTAGATCTAGGACCGAATTTTAAAAATCCATATTCATCGAAACGGAAAAACCTGCTTCACAATAATCCAGGACTGTTGAAACAGACTACTGCCGATTTACAGCTATATATGGAAAATAATAATTCCCTAGAATCAGAAATAGGCTGGATATGGGTGGCACATAAGGCTTTTATACAGGGTACGTGTATTAAAGCCTCAGCCTCAGCCTGTAAGAAACGCTGTAAGCAAAAAGAAACAGAACTTATAGATAGATAGCTGCAGAATTGAATTGGATAATATTCTTTCAGACAAAACTGTGAGGGCTCTGAGACACACTAACCACCTCTTTTGTGTGAAAGCTAAGCCAGAATGCTTAACTTTAAAATTTTACGTATTAAAAATGCCAAGGGAGTAGTCAAAGTGAGTCAAAATGAAGTTAAACAAACTTTTGTAGACGTTTATCAGAATATCTACTCCTCTAATTCCCAATGCAATTTAGGGCCTATACAATATTACTTAGATGCCTGTGACCTTCCTAAAATTCCTGATCAAGAATTGGTTGTTTTGAATCAAATATATAGTTGTGAGCATACGGGCTAATGCTCACGCTTGCGGGCTCGCACAGCGAGCCCGCAAGAACTGCGTCCCTCGCAAAGCGAGGGACGCAGTTCCCCGCAAATGCGGGTCCTCGCGAAGCGAAGGGCCCGCATTTGCGGTGGTGGAGCATCCCAACGTCCCCGCATTTGAGGAGGTGGAGGCTCAACGTCGGCTGTGTTAACACAGACACACCACACACACGACTTTTTAACAAAAAAAAACCAACCTCCCGGCCAACAAAAACGCGAGGGTCCGCATTTGCGGTGGTGGGAGCATCCCAACGTCGGCTGTGTTAACACACACATACACACACACGACTTTTTAACAAAAAAAAACTCAAAGGCGCCTCACACCCGCTTACACCCAGACACACAGACGTAAGACTTAAAAAAAAAAACAGCAAAAAGGCCCCTCACACGCTCTTAACACACATACGCACGACTTAGAAACAAATACACTGCGTCGTACACATAAAAGCTAACTTCGTCTCTCGCAAAAACAAACGGCTGCATCGCAAAAAAAAACGGCCGCAAAACCACCCATTCCAAACGCAGCGCATCAAAACATCACAAACACAAGAAATAAACACAACAAACACATAAAAAGCTTACTTACAGCAAGGGGGGGCATCCGGCACCTCCAAAAGTAAACTTACACGTCCATTTGGGCTTCATGTTTGTGACATTTATGTGTGTAGGCCCCCCCAAAAAATAATGTTAATTGAAAATAATTACAGAAGTATATTTAAATGACATTAATTTATTTCAATTCAATATATCACCTAAAGCTCAATCTTTCTACTTTTTTTACTAATCAAACAGACTCTGCATCAACAGCGTCACTCAACAATTTGCACCGTGCATTGTGAACCACAATCCCTTTTAAACAACACCAACAAAGAAGAACAGGTAAAATAGAAAAATACATTACATGCTGAAAAAGACCATGCTTTGCTAAATCAAAAAGAAGAAATATACAATTAGCCATTTCAGTTTCTTTTTCAAACAGACACTACAAGAAGACCGCGGGTTAAGATTGGCAGGAGGGGACCCTCTGTCATTCGACACTTCAATCAAGGTAAAGTATAAAGTACAAAAAAGAACTTTTTAGTTAGTGAACATCTATCCAAAATCAAGGTCTTCACTAACTAAAAACTTCTGACAAAAAATATGTTATGTGCTTATATAGAGCCCTATTCAATTGGACAAATTGCAATTGAATGAGGACCTATATATGTTTAATGGCCGAGGGACTCATTCAAATGTGATTTGGCCACTTGAAAAGGGCTCTATATAAGCACAGAGCATATTTTTTTACAGAAGTTTTTAGTTAGTGAAGACCTTGCTTTTGGATACAAGTTCACTAACTAAAAACTTCTGTAAAAAAAGATGCTCTGTGCTCATATTGAGCCCTATTCGATTGCCCAAAACGCAATTGAATGAGGCCCCGACAATATAACAAATGCAGCAACCAAAGGCCCTCATTCAATTGCTAATTTGGCCAATTCAATAGGGCTCTAAATAAGCACATTTAGAGCCCTATTGAATTGGCCAAACTGCAATTGAATGAGGGCCAAAGTATGCAATATATGGTACACACAAAATAGGATTGTACAAAAAAAAATACTCACACATAGCAAAATAAATTAATCTTTAATGTTTAAGAACCTTTAACAACCTATGAGCCTTACAAAGAAGCCTAAATAAGGATACCAAAAGTGGTACACACAAAACAGGATTGTACCAAACTCACACAAACACATAGCAAAGTAAATTCATCTTCTTCTTTAATGTTTAAGAACCTTTTACATCCTATAAGCCTTACAAAAAAGCCTAAATAAGGAGACCAAAAGTGGTACACACAAAACAGGATTGTAACAAACTCACACAAACAAATAGCAAACTAAATTCATCTTTTCTTTAATGTTTAAGAACCTATAAGCCTTAGAAAGAAGCCTAAATAAGCATACCAAAAGTGGTGCACACCAATAGGATTGTAGAAAAACTCACACAAACACATAGCAAACTAAATTTATATTCTTCTTTAATGTTTAACTACCTATAGGCCTTAGAAAGAAGCCTAAATAAGCATACCAAAAGTGGTGCGCACCAAATAGGATTGTAGAAAAACTCACACAAACACATAGCAAACTACATTTATATTCTTATTTAATGTTTAACAACCTATAAGCCTTAGAAAGAAGCCTAAATAAGCATACCAAAAGTGGTGCGCACCAAACAGGATTGTAGAAAAACTCACATAAACACATAGCAAACTAAATTAATATTATTATTTAATGTTTAACAACCTATAAGCCTTAGAAAGAAGCCTAAATAAGCATACCAAAAGTGGTGCGCACCAAACAGGATTGTAGAAAAACTCACACAAACACATAGCAAACTAAATTAATCTTCTTCTTTAAAATTTAAGAACCTTTAACAACCTATAAGCCTTACAAAGAAGCCTAAATAAGTATACCGAAAGTGGTGGACAGAAAATAGGATAATGGTAAAACCATTGCAATCATATACAAAATAATTTACAAAAAAATAATTACAGTATAAAAAAAATATGTATGGAATATAAAAATCCATTTTAAGTATTTTGAAAAGGTTGCACAAAAAAATAAATAGCAGAGAAATTCACCATAACACATACAATACACAAAAATAATGTCATTTTTTAGTTACAACAAATACATTCAAATCAAATAACATTTTCATTTTTATTTTACAACAGATTCTGCGTCAAGACCATCGGACCAGGAGTTTCAACTGAGGACCAGACCAGCGGACTTTCAACACAGGACCAACAAAGATTCTGCTTGAAATCAAACTTCAACCAAGGTACAGTATAACAAGTAAAAAAAGAGAAAAATAACTAAATATCTTTGCTTTGCATCGATGTCAACAGAAAATAAAATTTAAAAAAAAACACCAGTAACTATAACTTTAAAAAAAATATAACTAACACATTTTTCATCTATCTCTTATTTGTCTTTTAGGGCCAATAATCTTTAACAGTAAATACAAACTTCAATGTAGCCAGAAAAAAAATTGCATAGTCCAAAAAAGGCTCAAAACAGAGACTCTATACAATTTGTCATTCTACATTTCCAGTCCTAGACCCTCATTGAATTGCCATTTGACAAATTGAATAGTGCTGTAAATAAGCACATAACATATTTTTTTAAATATGTTTTTACTTCTTTAAAAAAATATCTTATGGCCATATTTAGACCTCTATTCAATTGACAAAATTGAAATTGATTAAGTATAAAACGTAACCACACTGTTGATAACAATTTTTGCTGAAAACAAACTTAACATCTCAAAATAAACTAATGATACATTATTTTATTTTTACAGATTAACATGGCTGATAACGAGAGTAAACAAGAAAAGAAAAGACGCCAAGCTAGAGAACGACGACAGAGAGCAGACAGCCAGCAGACACAGGAGAAGAAGGAAATTCGACGAGAAAAAGAATGCAAAAGAATTGCAAGCAAAAGACTGTCACCTGCACAAATTAAAGATATGCCAAAAAAAGCTACCAAGCAAATAAAGCATTTAGAACCTGTTCCTCAAACATCAGATGACATTTTACCTGAAAAAATACAAGACATACTAAAAAAAGCAATGAAAAAAACAAAGCATTTAGAACCTGTTCATGAAACATTACATGACATTTTACCTCAAACAATACAACATATACCAAGAAAAGCCACGAAAAAAACAAAGCATTTGGAACCTGTTGTTGAAACATTATATGACATTTCACCTGATGAATATGAAAGTCAAAATCCTATATGCTTTGCAAATTGTCCTTTACTCAAGTCTTTAGCAGTAGAGGTTCATAGTTGTGGGGACATGACTACTCAATGTCAGTTTTGTGAGGCTTATTATTTTAAACAGGAGAGACCCAGAGATGGCCAATTTATTAGTTGCTGTCAAAAAGGCAAGTTCAAACTTCCAGAAAGGAAAGAATTTCCTATCTATTTACAAAACATTATGACTGAACCTACTTTTCCAAACTACAAAAATTTTGAGACAAACATAAGATCCTACAATAGTGCCATATCCTTTGCATCTATGGGGGCAACATTAGCTGCTAATGTACCAGGACATGGTCCTTACTGTTTTAAAGTCCAAGGACAAATTTATCATCGCACTTCCCATTTACATCTAGAGGAAGGACATCAAAGAAAATTTGCTCAACTATATGTCCTAGATACAATGGAAGCTGTTGACCAACGTATGCAGATGGAGGGGGGAAGAGAAGGTGAGTGGGAAAGAGGAGTGGGATGGGGAAGAGGAGGGTGAGCGGGGAAGGGGGAATAGGAGGGTAAGGGAAAAAGAGGAGGAAGAGGAGGGTGAGGGGGAAAATGGGGAAGGGAGAAGAGGGGGGAAGAGGATGAGGGGAAGAGGAGGGAAGGGGGAAGAGGTGGGAAGGGGGGAAAATGAGGATAAGGGGGGAAGAGGAGGATGATGGGGAAAGGAGGATAAGGGGGAGGAGGATGAGGGGGAAAGGGGATTGGGTAAGGGGGGAAATGGAGGCGGGGCAGATAAGGGGGGAGGGGGGAATGGAGGAGGAGAAGGAGGAGAAGGGGAAAGGGAGGAGGAGAGGGGGAGGTGTATTGGTGTCTAAAGGCAGTATGATTATGTCAGTATTTTAGAATGTACCGCTTTAACATTCTAAATACTGAAATAATCATACCGCTAGGCGAGTTAAGGACCTCAAATAAGGTAAAGCCGCAGGGCCGGTCCTCATGTAAACTTTTTAACTCCATTCTCAATGGCGATGCCATGCCCCCCGAACCTAACAATGTAGATTTGACTGTATTCCAAAAGGAAGTCAGGGACACACTTGACCCCAAAAATTACCCCCCAATTTCCCTTATGAACGCAGACATCAAGCTCTTGGCAGAGAACATGGTGGATAGGATCTCCAGATTTCTCCCTGAATTAATACATAAGGACCAGGCTGGCTTCATACCACATAGGCAAACTGTAGATAATATCAGGAGCACATTGAATGTAATACACTTAGCACTCCGAGATAAAACTCAGCTTTATTTTCTGGCCTTGGATATTGAGAAGGCCTTTGATACAGTTGAATGGCCCTATCTGTATACAACTCTGACTAAATTTGGTTTTAATTTAAATTCGGTTTTGGTTTAAATTTGGTGTAGTATCATTCACCAAAGGCCAATCTCAAGCTACCAGGGAACAACTATGATAATATCAATATCCAGAGGGGGACCAGACAGGGGTGCCCCTTATCCACACTGTTGTTTGTGCTGGCAATTGAGCCTTTGGCCCAAGCTATAAGATGTAAACCAGAAATTTGAGGTAGGCCACCATCAACTTAAATGCTCATTATTTGCAGATGACCTCCTGAGCATTCTAATAAACCCTAAAATCTCTTTAGCAAACTTAATGTCTAGACTTACTCATTTTGGTTCAATTTCAGGCCTCAGAGACAATGTAGAAAAGTCGGAGGCATTAAGTGTTGGTATTCCCCAAACTTAATCCCCCCCCCCCCAATTTAAGAAAATAAGTAACGATATGATAAAATGGTCAAAATTAAATTTATCCTGGACTGAACATATTGCCGAAACTTTAAATATTCCAGTTGATATGAAGGAAATAGACAAATTACAAAATAAAATATTTAAATTCCGCGCTGTTACTTGCAAGTATATACTCGATTTGCTACTGTTGAGCTACTTGCTCGAGTAGTCCTACTTCTACATAGGTATTCTATTGTACAAGCCCGCAAGTTTTTCCCCCTTCCCAAGAGGATCTTTGTATTTTTAGGGTCCACATTAGAACCTCTGTGAGTGACAAAGGGTTAATATGGCAGCCATTTTCATGTATTTGTTATATCGTTACATAGTTACATAGTAATTAAGGTTGAAAAAAGACTTTCAGTCCATTAAGTTCAACCTTTTAAGATCTCCTCTGATCTGCAATATGTGGATTAAATATTAATGAATTAGTTGTTAATTAATTATTAATCAATTATTTAATTATTTATTTTATTATTATTATTAATAATCCAGAGGAAAGCAAACAGAAAAAAAAACCAAGTGAGACTTAGCCAATGTTCTCAAAGGGAAAAAAATGAATTCCTTCCTGACCCCAGATAACCCTGAATTCCCTTTTTAATTGGAAATAAATCCAGTCCCCTTTTAAAGTTATCTATCGAATCCGCTGTCACCACCTCCTCTGATAGAGAATTCCACAGATTAACCACCCTTACTGTGAAGAACCCTTTTCTTTCTTTAAGGTGGAATCTTTTTACTTCTTACCTCAAGGGATGTTCTCTTGTCAGTTGAAAACCTCTTGGGACAAAAAGCTCTCTTACAAATCTTTATACTGACCCTGGATGTATTTATATAAGGTAATCATATCTTCTCTTAGACGCAATTTTTCTAGACAAAATAAGTTTAATTTGGTTAGTCTTTCTTCATATCTTAGCCCCTCCATTATCCTTATTAGTTTTGTTGCCCTCCTCTGTACTTTTTCCAGCTCTAAAATGTCCTTCTTATGAAGTGGTGCCCAAAATTGTACTCCATATTCCAAATGAGGGTGTACTAGAGATTTGTATAGTGGCAGAATTATATTTGCTTCCCTTGCATCTATACCCTTCTTAATACATGCTAATATTGTATTTGCCTTTGCAGCTGCTGCTTGGCTTTGAGCACTGTTACCTAGGTGGTTGTCCACAAGCCCTCCCAAATCCCTTTCAATATCTGATACCTTGATTTGCTCCATTAAGATTATAAATTGCATGGCTATTTTTTCTTCCCAGATGAATAACTTTACATTTATTCGTATTAAATATCATCTGCCATTTAGATGCCCATTCCTCAATTGTATGTAAATCCCTTTGGAGGGAAAGCACATCATTTTCTGATTTAATTATCTTGCACAACTTCGTGTCATCAGCGAAAATGTAGACAACACACTCCAATCCTACCTCTAAGTCATTAATAAGTATGTTAAAAAGGAGAGGACCTAATACTGAACAGTAAGGAACCCAACTTACCACATTAGTCCAATCGGAGTATGTTCCATTTACAACAACCCTTTGCTTCCTGTCTTTTAGCCAGCTCTCAATCCATGAGCAGATATTCACTGCAATTCCTGTATCTCTTAGTTTGCATAATAGTCTCCCATGTGGCACTGTATCAAAAGCCTTTGCAAAACCTAAAAAGACTACATCCACTGAGTTGCCTTGATCCAGGTTCCTACTAACCTCCTCATAGAAACTAATTAGATTTGTTTGACATGACCTTTTCCTCATAAATCCATGTTGACTCCTATATTATAATCCTGTTCAAATAGATATATTCTTGTATATTATCCCTTATTAGCCCTTCTAAAAGTTTCTCCACTACAGAAATGAGGCTCACTGGTCTATAATTCCCTGGATTTGCTTTTGCTCCCTTATTAAATAAAGGTATCACATCTGCTTTTCTACAGTTATCTGGTAGAGACCCTGTGTTGAGTGAATCTTAAAAAATTAAATATAAAGATTTGGCTATTACAGAACCCAGTTCCCTCAGTACCCATGGATGTATTTTATCAGGACCCGGGGCTTTATTAAGATTTATTTTTTCCAACCTCTTTTGGATTACTTCCTGTGTTAACCAATTATTTGCCAAAGCTAGTGTAGCCCCATTATATTGCAGTGTCCCAACCACTGGTACCTCCCTTGTGTATACCGAAGAAAATAACCTATTTAGCTCATCTGCCTTTCACTGGTCACTAATTTTCAGACGGCCTGTGTCACATTGTAATGTTACTATAGCTTCCTTCCTCGCCTTCTTCCCATTAATATACTTAAAAAATATTTTAGGGTTAGTCTTACTCTCTTTTGCAATTAATTTTTCATTTTCTATTTTAGCCAGTCTAATAGCGCTTCTGCAAGCTTTGTTGATTTCCTTGTACTCCCGTAAAGCAGTCTCTGTCCCCTCTTGTTTGTATAACTTAAATGCCTGTTTTTTACTTTGTATCTTGATCTTTAAATCATTGTTAAGCTACATCGGATGGGATTTATTCCTTTTACTTTTATTCCCACTTGGTATATGCCGATGTGTATGTATATTTAGTAGGGATTTGAATGTTGTCCATTTTTGTTCAGTATTTTAACCTGCCAGTTCTCTGTCCTAGTCTATACTTTGTATTGCTGCCCTTAGACTGTTAAACTCTGCCCTTTTAAAATTAAGAGTTTTTGTTGGCCCCTTAAAATGTGTGTTGCAATTTAATGAGGTAGTGTGTCTTTAATAGCTTTCAGCATCTTGCAGCATGACTTTTCAAATTGGCATATGACCATTACAAACTATGAGGAAAATACTTTTTTTTTTTTTTTTCACTATTTGATAGTTGGGAGTTATTGTGCATGTAATTGTAATGCCTTCCATTGCTTTCCCCATATTTTAAAGTCCATTGGTGTCTTTATATTATCATTTGCAGTGTTACAAACTAGTCTATAAACCCTTTGCAGGTCCTATTTGGAAGCCAAACATTTTCCGTTTGTGGGCTTGACTGCGGGTGTGGTCTTGAGCGATTTCTGCAATTGAATAGTGAATTAAGCGATCGTAACTCTTGCGGCTGTGAAAGATCAAAGGCTTCAGGAGGCTGTAAGTTCTGGGTTTAACAACCACAAGGATTTCAAGCCCGTAACCCTTAACCCATTCGGAGCCAATTGAATAGCAAATAAATTTACAGCCTCACTTACGGGCTACAGTAACTTACGATTGCCCAATTCAATGAGGCTCATGTTTTATTGTTTAGAAGACTACCGGCCCACTATGTAGTAAATACCTACTACCTATTACATTATTCATATAGAACAAATGTGACGTCTCGTTATGTAAATTACCGCTGTGGCCATTTTTTTTTTATTACCATGTTTTAAATAACTAAAGTTTATCATTGGCAAAATTAATTTAGACAGCAATATAAACAGAATATTGTTATGTTACACTTTTATATGCAATTAATCACTGTATGCCTTCAATTCTTTATTAGTTTACTACTTACGGCTTATGCCTCAACAGGGTCTATCCTTGTAAACTAATAAGCTTTTCATTAGTTCTAATGAGATCAGTGGTAGTTGTAAATGCCACATTCCAACTGTGAAGATAGAGCCTCACCTGTGCAATTCAAGTCTTCTCTCATCTCAACAAGTAAATCACTGGAAACTAAAATCGTAGATTCCACAGCAGTATAAAGGTACTAAATTAGAGGCTGTATTATTAATTTATACATTACAAAAACATGTTGCCTGTATCAAATGTAGTTCTTCAAAAAATAAATTTTAAATGTATGACCAATGTGACCATAAGTATAAGATGTTTTACTTCCAGTAAACATACTATTCTGTATAACAGAAATCCATTTGATTACCTCCAAAAACATTCAAAAACTGTAAAAATTCTCCCTACAAGTTTTTTTTTTTTTCTTTTAAAATTTTTGCACTTTCAGTAGTTTCTGGTATAAGATGAACAATATATTATGCTGTCTTTCAATTTGTTCTGGAGGCTGTTACTCTGGGGTTTTTGCTGTGAAACCTTCTATTAAATAAGCTCATATTCTGTATAATTATGCTTTTAATTTTATCTTTTATTTTCTTTTTTCTTTCATAACTTTGCTTTTATTCCGCCAGTTAAGAAATCTTAGAGCAGCAATGGTAACTTGGAGCTACTTGGTACCGAGCTGCAGTTCTCTGCTGGCTACTACATATGGAGCTCACTCTACACTGGTTTCATGGTATGCTAAAAAAGAAGACTTGTTTTTTTGAATGTTATCTGTGAGGTAAAAGAGCTTACAATTTGTTATTTCTTGAGCTCTCGATAAAGAAATGTGAGATACCTCTAGTTAAAATAACAAATTTTAAACAAACTTTTCTTTGCATGAAAAAATGAATGCTAGTAGAGTTAAAAATGTTCTTTTAATCAATATAAACTGTGTTTACAACAATATGATATGATAAGATGTAACCAGTATCATGATAGATTTACATAACTTGGCTGGTGCAGTACCCTGACACACCCTAATTAGAATTGTTTGCATATTTCCAATAAGCTAGACCAGTGATGGGCAAACTATTTCGCTTGAGTGGCCTCATATATAGCTCCTGAGACCTCCAAAGGTCCTCACAGTGCTTTACACATTTTAGTTTACAAAAAGCATAATTATAAAATCACTGTAGTAAGGGAACTAATTGGTAAAGGGTTTATAAATAGTGAGAAGTATTTAGAAGTACATTTATGTATATGCTTGTTTAGAGATATATAATAGACTATGACCCCAATTCAATTGAGCTATCGCAAGTTACTGTAGCCGTGAGGCCGCAAGTTAATTTGCTTTTGAATTGGCGTCTCCAAACAGGTTACGGGTTACGGGCTTGAAAACTTTGCGATTGTTACAGCCTCCCAAAGCCTTTGATCTTTTAATTCCGCAAGAGGTATGATGGCTAAAATTGGAAATCGATATTCAATTGCTCCAATTCGTCAACCTCGCAATTGCCTTCAAACCCGTAAATGGCAAATGTAGAAGAAAATCCTATAAGTACCAGATAGGACTTGCAAGGGGGTTAAACACCTGTTCATAGCACTGTAAATGCAAATAAAAAATCAATACTGCACTGTAAATAAAGGGGAAAGCGATGAAAGACATGACAATGAATTGCACAAGAGTCTTAAGCTCGCAAATCGGCAGTAAATAAAATAAATGTTTATGCTTCATTTCGGGGTTATATCGATCTCGGGAATCAATGAGTTAATACATATCAGGCCAGTAGAACAGTATTGGCATCATTTTTATAATACTGTTTTTTGAGGGTTTGCGAGTCCCATCGCATATCAGACCCCTAATCAAACCTAATTGATTGGCATGTAACTTCCATGTTTTTCTGCTATAATATTATATATTATTGTAATATTAATATGTAATATTATTATATTGGCTGTTTTGAAATGTGAGGGTAGGTCTTGCTTAATGATCATATTCCCGCCCATAACTGCTACGAACTAGTGCATGGTTTACTGAGTCAGCTTTGGGCCGGTAACTTACGGGCTTGATCAATTGAATAACTCCGTGATTGAAGACAAACGGGAGCCCGCAGCAAGCCCGCAGACATAGGGCCTGGATCCACCAAAATGCAGGCTTGCAATTGAATTGGGCTGTGTGTGTTGTTGAAGAGGGGCATACTTTAACACTCACGAGAACAGACTGGGAGCTGAATGGGAAGTATTTGAGGGCCGCATATTGTCCCCGGTCCACCTGTTATCCACCACTAAGGTAAAATGTAAGACCACTATACCATTTGCATTAATACTACAAGACAAGATACATATAGAACATAAAAATACAAACATAAACACTTTAGATGCAGTTTATGTCTTTAATACAGTGGGAAAATAATATGCTTATTTAATGATTAAATGTCATGTATGTCCTTGACCTATAACCATAATTGCTAAAATCCTTCAGAGTTATACAACTTGTGCTCACATAGCTCTTTATACTTCATCAATAACTCTCTAGTACTTAAAATGTTGTCTTCCATCACAAATCATTGTCTTTTTACAAATTGTGTTTGTCTGGCTAACACCATACTAACCCTGTACAAGAAACTTAGCTATGATTTATTTATCAAACTCTTCTAAATATTTAAAGGTATTGGAGACCTACAAAATATGTTGCAATGCACTGCAGTAAAATATTAGTAATATTTTTAAAGTAATAGCCTTGTTATAGAGCATATGCTCTTTTTCAGTTAGCATGTCTACTGATTTATCTTGACATGTCGTACTAAGGTCAGTACATCTCCAATAGATGTCTCTTCTACTCTCTCACTCTAAATTTTCTGAATGGCATATTGTTTAGATTATGAAAAAATGCTTATATTTAAAATTTGTATTTTGTTTATATTCACTTCTTGCTATTAATTTAAATATCCAATAAATACAGAGTTTCCATGCTGAAAAATTACTGCAAAGTTGGCATTAGAAACATTTGGACAAAGCCTGATCCTAAACGGAGACAAATGGTGGGGGTTCATTGATATTCTTGTCTGGACTCCCTATGAAGTGCGTTGATCTGTGATCATGTCAGATAATGAATTATATATGGTTTATGGCGACTGTTTTATGTAGTAGACCCAGAAGCATGTGACATGTCGGTTTTTAAACAGTCAATTTTAAATTACTGGTAATTAGAAAATAGAGTATACAGTACTTAATTGTTAACAGTGTATGCTCTTGGTGTTTGAAATCAGCACCCAAGGACATCTTTAGGTTTTATGATGCCCTAGGTAAATGGGTTGTGTTCCCCCACAACCCATTTACTACTACTCCTTTCATTTTTCCTGTAGCCCAATGATAAAATTACAAAATACTTAAGTACAAAATGATAAATGTATGTGTGTTTCTGTTTGTATACAGTATGTCAGAAAGTGCTATATACACTTGCAATTTAGAATTGTCTCTGCATATAAATATTTATGTGCATTTCCCTTGGAGCTATATCATCAAATTCAGAAATCCTCTAGCTCCCTAGTAAAATGTTCTGCCTTAGGCCTGAGCCTAGGCAGAAACATAACCATATCAGCACTCATATCAAGCATGCTCTCCTCACATGCATGCACTCACACATACGCTCACACTTACACAAACGTTTATACACTTGAACAGTCTCACAAATGTTTTCTCACACTTCTTTGCTATCATATGCACATACACTTGTGCACACACTACCAAATGTATGTATTTTTTATTTTATTCGGCATGTGGTTTCATGTCTACATTCTCATACACACTCTCTTTCATGCATGCACACCCACATACGCTCTCTCACATGTTTGCATGCAGTCTCACGCATGCGCTTTCATTGACATGCTTCTATGATTGTGCACGGATGCTTGTTCTCACACTCACTCTCTTTCACAAGCACTTTCTCTGTGTATGACTTTTCAAACTGTTTCAGTATGTATCAACATAATTGTACTGAAAAGCCACTGATCAGTACAACTTATTACTTATTTACTTGTCATTTTAATGACAAGATAATGTAGTAATACATGTATTAATCCTTCACTGAAAACAGAACATTTAGCAACCATGCATGAAAAAAATAAAAAATACAAAAGATTCATCACCAAAAACTTTGCAGAAAATAGAAAAAAATAAGTACAATAAATACATTTTTTCATTCTAGACCAGATGAGAAAATGTAGCTAAATTACTTCATAAATTGCTTTTCTGTTGATTATTTGTCTTCCTTATTTCAGGCGTTTTTATAATCTCCACCATCAATAAAATGTTTCTGAGATCAAACAGAGCTTTTTATTTGTATTGGCTCCTATAATGATGCAGCACAAAAACATTTCCTGACAAAATTATAATCAACCTAGAGTTGCTCATCATTACATTTAAGTATCAAGATATTTTCATTAAATCTCAGTCTGACCATAGGCTGAGTAAAAATTGGTGCTATTTTTTTATTTTCTTTATTACCATTAAGGGAAGTAAAGTGAATGTTTTGGATATTTTCAATTTAAAAAAATAAATAAAAATGCTGAAAATACTTTTGTCCTCTGCATGAACTCATAAATATCTAGACCTCTTAGACAAAAGAGGACAGAATAGTGGTATGTTTATATACTATGTTATCTATGTTTGTAATATATTTTCCATTCAAGTCAACAGAGTTGCCAATCACATTTGGATAGTACAATGCAAAAAAACACAGAGCGAAAGCTGTAAACCATGTATGTATTTGGTAAGATATATGATTTCTTGGAGTGAGACTTCTCCAGTATGTATGCTTTTTCATGGAGGACGTTAACATGCATGAACTGATCATTCTATTTGGTGGATAGGACTTTGATTAAATGAGACAGAAATATAAATATATAGAAATATATAAGTGGTAAGGAAGAGCTGACCACAAACTAAAACAAAGAAGGGGGCACAAAATAATACAGGAAGAACAATACATTAGAATATACTATACAAGAAAAGAAAATATATCATTGTAATAGGAAATCAATAAAAGAAAGATGTGGTTGAGGAGGAATATGGAATACTGGCTTTTGGTTCTTTATCTCTGTAACCAACAGATAATAAGAAAAAGGACCATTTAATGTACCTACACTGTCCTTTGAGGAGTATGTATTACAATTGACATACCTGAGTCAAGAATCTAGCAATTGGTGATGTCCCTGATATCTTGTATTTCCTTCCAGAGTTAAGTGCAGTGTAATAGCTGGGGCAGGGTGTTTTTAAGCCTAGACTCAAAAAGCCTAGACAGCACATTTTCAGGGGTCAGCCAGCTGCCTTGAGTTGCAGATGCAATGCCATGGAACACACTTACATACACACATATACATTTATGATTTTCCATATAAGTATATGTTTATTATTGGGATATACAGTAGCAAGGGGAAAGAGTAGTAGTAACTGGATCAATGGAGGGTGCACAAATGTGAATGGGCCTAGAGCAGCATACAACGTAAATGACTCCTTCGTTTTGGGGTGCATAGTCTTATGTACTGGTGTGTGTATAAGCTTCTAGCAGGCCTTCAGGAACCAACCTTGAATTGAGACCCGAACTATCTATTGGTTATAACTTTTGTCATTGATCTACTGATACCAACATTGGCTTGTGACTCCCAACAATCTTTCTGAACACAGCATGCTCCAGCCAATTGCTTGTCACCACATTTTTTTCTGCCACTAACATACCTTCCACCAGGCTCAGTCAATAAAATGCTTCTGATGCTACTAACCTTCTGCTAAGTGGATCTGTACTATAGCTCATAGACCACTCAATTATTTACTCATGTCTGGTGGGTCCTTCCTAATTTTAAAATGTAACTTTAAGTTTTTTTAGACATTAATTCCATTCAGACTGCATGGCAGACATTCACATTCTGTATTTTTATAGACATTGTTTAATCGTTCAGTTGAGTCTGACTCTCCGTCAGCCTATGGTCAAAAACTTTCTATCACATTGTCTTTGAAATCTTCCAGTATTCTCCTCCTGCCTAGTTCCCTACCCATTTTCTATCTTGAGAGGAGAAAGAAGAGGAATTAATATGATATAGAATAGTTAAAAAATATTAAAAAGTACAAATGTATTGCTGCACTTGTATTCAAAGGCTACATGATGAGCACTGTGCAATTAATCCATGTGTAGTATAAATGTAGTGTAATTACTGTATTTTCACACATTTCTTAAAATAGTTTTCATTATTTGAATTAAATACTTTGGATTCTTGAATACCTGCATGACACATGCAAGTGCTAATATATTACTTGATGTATTCCTGAAGGACAAAATCCTGTCATCCATGTGTGCATATCATACAAATAGAAGATTTGGTACGTATAATATGCATCTGGCCAATGTGTCTAGGTCACAAATGTTCAGGGTCTGCCACTAAACTACTTAGAGTCACGTATACTAGGGAGTATAGATATAAAATGCAGTACAGAGATTTATCTAAATTGTTCCTTTCATCAAATGTACTCTAATTATTTGGAAATTGTATTATGTGAATGATATCACCACTTGTTTGAATTTTGATAATATTCCTGAGAACAAATTTCAAAGGCTTAACACATTCAAGTAATTTGTATTTTCAGAACAATTTGTAACAGTCCTGTAAGCAAATTACCTGTATTCTTGTCTATTTGTAGACGTCTTTCATTAACTGATATATTCTCAGACTTACTGGATAGCATGAAAAATGGCACTGTGACCTCTTGTAAATGGTGGTGTCAGAGAGACATTCATCACCAGTTACAGGTCCACAATGTGCAGGCTGCTGATTCCATACTTGCCTTTCTCTGATTTACTTATCACAAGAATACAGAGCATATCAATTTTCTGTAATGACTGGAAGAAGGTTGGGCACTTTAATTGTTTGTCTAGTATAATGCATCTAATTAGCTCTGATGATTTAATATAATAGATCCATTCCATAGGGAACAGACATTCATAATATTTTATGTGTGTACTTATTTTACTGTGCCTTTTTTTAAGTGATCTGTTCTCCATCACTGATTTTTAGTAGCCTCTACGGGAGACCGGGAGACTCCATGGTTTAGCATATACAAGCACTAGTGATGATGTCAACTTGGAAGCACACTACAATGGTTTGAAAATATAGAGACAAATCATCATTAACAAATATACTATATAATAATATACAAACATTTTGTGCTGCTCCTAGCTAAGCCACCTGAGATATAATAATAGTATATGATTTCTATTTTTGCATGCATATACAGCAATAAAAAAAATCCCAAACATGGATGCTAACATATGCTGGTGGTCCTGGATTGTTAGATTCTGACAATCCAAAGGTTCACTTTATTTTAATTTGATTTTAGCCTACAGCATAGTTTTTATTATCACTCCATTTTCAATGAAACTACATTTTTTTCTGCATATTCTAGTTTATGACTATAATTTAATTTTAGTCTCAAAACTCTCACAATCAAAAAACTGTTGATGCACCAAACTTTCAACAATCTAAATCAGCAATCAGTTTATTTCAATTGTAAATCACACTTTGTGAAAGTATAAGACATTTTGGAAGTGCTGCAACAGTGCTTCAGTCTTTCAATGCATTTAAGCGGTACATTTGCAACCACTTAAACGCCTCCTATCATTTTGGTTAGCTCTTTCTTTTTCTTACTTTTCTAATGCATTTTTATGTTTATATGTTTTTATATGTAGTTGTATTATAAATGCAATAATAATAATATAAATGTATACATTTCAAATTAATTTTAAAAGTAGGCTAGTTTAGCGTAACAAAACTATGCTTTATTTGCAGGTCATTCTCATGTAACTATGATCAATTATATATTCTCTACTGAAATGTTACAAATTTGTATTACTACAAATAAGCATTTCGTATTTTGATGCATAAATCTGGATCAAGCTCATGTGCCCACATTGTCGCCATATCTGAGCAGATGTTACAAAAGAGCAGTTGGAGTGTATCCCGTGTATTTGGCAGTCACTCCACAAGATCAAACAGTACAGTGAATTTTTGCTGCCAATGCAGCTATTCTATAGTTCCCACCAAAAAGGTGGCTTTTGCATGGAGCTCTATAGTTATAAGCTAAAGTATACCCATCGGGGTCCCTATGAAACCTTATTATCTTATTATATCTACTATTAACCCCTATACCATGAGGGTCCCTACAGACCCACATGGTATACTAAACTGTGACCATGAGAGTCCTCGTGAACCCCATAGTACACAAAATTAACCACTATACTATGATGTTTCTCAAGAACCACAATTTCACCCGTCCTGGAACCACAGGTACCCCATGGGCCCTAACCACCTAATGGGAGTCCATAACACTAAATACCTAAAAAACAACACACAACACATTTAAATGTGTGCGTTCTGATTGATCAGACCTTTAACCAATTAGAAGTGGGGTGTAAGTAATCCAAATGCTCAATTTTAATTGTGCCAGTCATATTTCAGCCCATCAGAAACTGCAAAATTAGTATATAAGATGAAAGTGCAATAAAAATTATGATTAAGAGGAATTTGTACTGTATAACCAATATGATAATGGCACATGAAGGGGCAAAGAAGCAGGGGCAAATCTACCTATGGTGCTCTGCACCTGGCCCCTGCTGCGGTGGGGGGGCAGTGCTGAGTAAATTTAAAGTATAGTTCTAACCCCCTAGACCCTGTAGGGCCCCTTAACACACCATTTCCTCCTATCCCACCCTAGGGCTCCTAGGCACCATTCCCCCCTCCCCTATCCTTCCCTTTCCCCAACTCCCCCTTCTTTAACTCATCCTTCCCCATCTCCCCCTTCCCCCTCCTTTTAATGAAAGTTGTGGATCTGGGTGCCAATGGCCTGTGTAACATTCCCCTGCCGGCGCATCAATAGGCTGGGGCAAGTTGAGGAAGAGGAGAAGGGGGAGTTGGGGAATGTGGAGATGGGGAAAGGGAGATGGATTGTAAGGGAAGGGGTTGTGGTGTGCCAAGGGGCCCTGGGGGGTTAGTTTATATACAGATGTACTATTTATTTACTGTACTACTGTACGGTGGAGGGCTTCTTTTGCGCTTTTGCCCACCATATATTAAATGATTGTTGTGGTGAACTACCTACTCATAAGTTCCACAACACAGGCTGAGATCCCGCTCCATGCTGATGATAGCCAGTAAGCTTGAAACAGGTGTATGTGGATAGAATTCTCAGCTTGTGTATAATCCAACCTTGGCTTTGCGTAAAAGTTGTGTAATGCAGGGGCATAAGCTTAAAGGAAGCCATGTTTAAAATTGTTTATGGATTGAAGAGCGAGGCATTTGTGGGGTGCTCAGAATGCAGTGTAATAACTGTATTTCTCAGAATTCTGAGCTGGAAGCAGGTTTTTTAACTTGTTTTAGACATTCAAATGTGATCACAGATGTACTATTTATTTACTATATATATATATATATATATATATATATATATATATATATCCTTGTTTTGTCTTATAGATACTTTTAAAGCATACTGCAGACCAACATATCCCATAGAAGTCCACCTGAATGCAGTCCCCTCCCACCTTGCCCCTCTACCCACCCACCTTTGTTTACACTTAATATATTGAGGCATACTAATTACCTGCACATGTTCAATCAGTAACATCTGATTATCACCTCTAACCACCCCCTTCAAGAATCCTTGCTTACACCGTGCCATTATGTTTCCTCACACCGCCTTCCTTATTATAACCTCCTGCCTCTTTCTCAGACTCTCTTATACTGTCTCTACACATCATGTTTACAATAATATAACTATCTCTCCTTCCCTGCTTTCCTATCCTCTTCTCTGCTCCCATGAGCTCTTCTCCTTCCTCTAGTCACTATCTCATCCCTCCCCTAAAGCTGGAAAGCAGAAATGTAAGTCCTATTCCCATGTCCTTTTACTCTCTCTCCTTCTTCTGATGGCTTGTGGGGATATATCCCCTAACCCAGGCCCCTCACTCATTCCCACCTGCTGTCAGCCACGCAGAGTCCCCAGGGCAGTAAATGCCCAAACACCCATAATCTAATACCCATCACTTGTCACAAACCATCTACTTTGCCCTTCTCATGTGCCCTCTGGAATGCAAGGTCTGTTTGCAATAAACTTACCTTCATTCATGACCTCTTCATTTCCAACTCCCTCAATTTACTGGCTATCACGGAAACCTGGCTCACACCATCTGACTCTGCCTCCCCTGCTGCACTCTCTTATGGTGGTCCACACTTCAGCCACACTCCTAGATCTGAGAACAAACAAGGTGGAGGTGTGTGCATACTACTATCCTCTCGCTGCACTTTTCACTGCATACCCCCTGTTCCCTCCTTTCAATTCTCATCTTTTGAAGTCCACACTATCCGCATCTTCTCTCCCATCCCTCTGCGAGTAGCTGTGATCTATCGCCCGCCTGGATCACCCTCTCAATTTCTGGACAACTGGCTCCCTCACTTTCTCTCCTCCAATACACCTTCACTCATTCTTGGCGATTTTAACATAGCAACTGACCCACCCACCTCCCCAACAACGGCAAAATTACTTGCACTTACCTCTTCCCTTGGCCTCTCACAATGGACAGATTCCGATAACTCACAGTGGTGGACACTCCATTGACCTTATTTTTACTAATCTCTGCACTATCTCCAACCTTGACATTTACTCACTTCCACTACCTGCAAGCACTAAAACCCCTTCTCAGACCCCTCACCACCCTTGCCTGCCCTGACATCGCCACTTCACAGTACAACACTACTCTAACTTCCACTCTTGACTCTCTTGCCCCCATAATCACAAGCAAACGCCCTCGCTCTCATCCACAACCATGGCACACTGCACAAACACGCTATCTAGCTAGATACTCACGCACTGCAGAACGACTATGGAGGAAATCTCACACTTCAGCAGACTTTCTCCAATACAAGTTTACCTTGCGCTCCTACTTGTCTGCCCTCAATCTTGCCAAACAACACTACTTCTCATCACTAATATCAATCCTGTCCTCCAACCCTAAACGTTTATTTGCTACATTCAACACCCTCCTTTGCCCACCCCCACCTCCTGCCCCTTCCTGTCTAACTGCTGATGACTTTGCCAGCCACTTTAAAACTAAAATTGAAACTATCCAAAATGAGCTCTCCTCCCAGCTTGGCCCTATCCCACCATCCTTTCCACAAGCCGACAACACCCAACCCCTACCCTTCCCCAATCCCTCCTCCACTATGAATTCCTTTGACCCTGTAACCGAGGATGAAGTATCTACGTTATTATTAACCTCTCACCTTACAACATGTCCACATGATCCTATTCCTTCACAGCTAATCCCTCCCCTATCCACCGCACTAGTCCCAGCTCTCACACATCTATTCAACCTCTCCCTAAACACTGGCAGGTTTCCATCCTCCTTAAAACACGCCATAATTACACCCATTCTCAAGAAGCCCTCATCTGACCCAGCTTCTGCCTCCAACTACCGCCCTATCTCACTATTTCCCCTGGCTTCTAAACTGCTTGAGCGGGTTGTTTACAATCGCCTCACTCAATTTATTTCTTCTAATTCCCTTCTTGACCCCTTCCAATCTGGTGCCCAACACTCAACAGAAGCAGCCCTCACAAAAGTCACCAATGACTTGCTAAATGCCAAATCAAAGGGTCACTTCTCCATTCTAATTCTCCTGGATCTCTCTGCTGCCTTCGACACAGTTTACCACCCTCTTCTAATCCAAACTCTCTGCTCATTTGGCATCCTGGGCACAGCTCTTTCATGGTTCACATCCTATCTACAAGATCGTACATTTAGCGTCTCCTTCTCTGGCACCTCTTCTTCACCTCTCTCTCTGCCTGTTGGCATTCCCCAAGGTTCTGTCCTAGGCCCCCTCCTCTTCTCCATCTACACCTCCTCCCTTGGCACCCTCATAAAATCCTTTGGATTTCAGTATCATCTCTATTCCAAATGTAAAAGCCTAAGGATATATATATATATGAATACATAAAGGCACTATAACATTAAATGAAGCAGGTGTCATATTGTAATAAACTTATTTAAATATCGAACTGCTTTGAGGGTCCTATCCTTGTCAAGCAATGTGCAGCAACACATATTTTTTGTTTTGTTTTTGTAATTCTGAATAATTAATAGTTCCTAAATGAATGTATGGTAATTTGCACTAAACCAGATATGTAAGTGCAGTATAATTTATTTTTTTACTTCACTGTAAAATATAATTCTTTTTTATAATGATTACTTATTAACAATTAATTAATACATTAATATATATTAATTAATTAATCAATAACTGTCATCAATGCAAAACAGAAATACTTAATACTTTTTTCCTAAAGAAGAGCTTCATAAAATCATATACCTGTCAAGTTGATGTTATTGCAGATCAAATGCTGTAGAGCTGACTCTCTGTATTCAAGCAGCTGCACAGATGAGGAAACTGTATAATGACATGAAAAGCATGTTCAATGTTTGGATTCAATTAATTCATTAATCATTTAAAGTATCATGTTTAATTGGCATACTAGCAAAACGTAATGGCTTAAGCATCGATATATTCATAAATAAATGCAGTATAAAATATTAAAAATAGCAGGTGTCATAATCTAATAAAGTTATTTAAATATTTAACTGCTTTGATGGTCCTATGCCTGTCAAGCAATGAGCAGCAACACAGATATGTAAAACATTTTTTGTACTGCGGTGTAAAATATCCATGTTTTGAAGGTCCAGAGCATAAGAAATTAATTAAAGTAAGTGCACTGTGAAATATACAGTTTAGGGGTCTTTGAGCATAGTAAACTGATTTAAGTAAGTGCACTGTGCATTAAACACCTTTGGAGGTCTCAGAGCATAATGAACTGATTTAAGTAAGTGCACTGGGTGTTTGAGCATAATAAACTGATTTAAGTAAGTGAACTGTGCATTAAACACTTTTGGAGGTGTCAGAGCATAATGAACTGATTTAAGTAAGTGCACTGTGTGTTTGAGCATAGTAAACTGATTTAAGTTAGTGCACTGTGCATTAAACACTTTTGGAGGTGTCAGAGCATAATGTACTGATTTAAGTAAGTGCAGTATAACATTTTTTGTTCTACAATGTAAAACATTGTTGAGGTCTCAGATCATAATAAACTGATTTAAGTAAAAATACCTTTTATCTACTGTAGAAATATATGTAATGTAAAATATATTTTTTTGGAGGTGTCAGAGCATAATAAACTGACTTAAGTATGTGCACTGTGAAATATACAGTTGTGTGGTCTCATAGCATAATAAACTGATTTAAGGAAGTGCACTATAAAATCTATATATTTAAAAAATATATATATATATTTTTTTTTTAATTATTAATGATTAATAGTTCCTAAATTAACGTACGTTAATGAGCAGTAATCCAGATATATAAGTGCAGTATGAAATGTATTTTTTTTTTGTAGTGCAGTGTAAAATATAGAATATTTTTTTTGATAATGATTACTAATTAATAAATAAATGTACATTAATAATTAATTAATCAAATAATATAAAGATTATAAACAGATAAACATTTATGTATTCATAAAGTAAAAGCAGTCTAATTGTTTTTTATAATTATTACTAATTAAAATGTATAAATTAATGTAAATGAATAATTAATTAATCAATTAATACATATATTATAAAGAGGTAAGCATTTATGTATTCATAAAGTAAAAGCAGTGTAAATTTTAAAAAAAATGATAATCATTACTAATTACTAATTAATAAATATTAATGTACATTAATAATTAATTAATCAATTAATAAATATATTATAAAGATGTAAGTATTTATTTATTAATAAAGTAAAGCCAGTATATATATTTTTTATGATTGCTAATTAATCACTCATAAATTAATGTACATAATAATATACATAACTATATTATAAAGAGCTAAGCATTTATGTAAAGTAAGGTCAGTGTAAGCTCATCGTCTAAGTGCTCCGAGTTTCAATGCTTCAACTGGTTGCCTCGCTATGCGAGGCTCGCAGCCGATGAGCAAACGTGACGACAAATCGCAGTTTGACAATTATCATATGTGATACAGTGATAATAATGATGAAAATTATCACCATGAAATAATGTGAAATGTATACAAGTGGTGCAACCATATACTACCCCATCAAACACTAAAGGAAAAAATAGAATAAACCAATGCACTTGCTGTGTGAATAATATCCAATAATATTCACTGGATCTATATGCTATTATTTGAATAAAAAATCTTATATAGGTCAATAGTAGATAAATATATTTAAACATACTATAAAGAGCATATACAATGTAAACATACAGTGGATATACAAAGTCTACACACCCCTGTTAAAATGTCAGGTTTCTGTGCTGTAAAAAAATGAGACAAAAATAAATCATTTCAGAACTTTTTCCACCCTTAATGTAACCTATAAACTGTACAACTCAATTGAAAAACAAACCAAAATCTTTTAAGAAGAAAAAAAAAAGAAAAATAATGTGGTTGCATAAGTCTGCACACCCTCTTATAACTAGGGATGTAGCTGTGTTCAGAATTAAGCAATCACATTCCAAATCGTGTTAAATAGGAGTCAGCATACACCTGCCATCATTTAAAGTGCCTCTGATTAACCCCAAATAAAGTTCAGCTGCTCTAGTTGGTCTTTCCTGAAATTTTCTTAGTCACATCGCATAGCAAAAGCCATGGTCCATAGAGGGATCTCATTGTTAAAAGGTATCAGTCAGGAGAAGGGTACAAAAGAATTTCCAAGGCATTAGATATACCATGGAACACAGTGAAGACAGTCATCATCAAGTGGAGAAAATATGGCACAACAGTGACATTGCCAAGAACAGAAGCTCCCTACAAAATTGTTGAAAAGACAAGAAGAAAACTGGTCTGGGAGGCTACCAAGAGGCCTACAGCAACATTAAAGGAGCTGCAGGAATATCTGGCAAGTACTAGCTGTGTGGTACATGTGACAACAATCTCCCGTATTCTTCATATGTCTGTGCTATGGGGTAGAGTGGCAAGACGAAAGCCTTTCCTTATGAAGAAACTCATCCAAGCCAGGCTACATTTTGCAAAAACACATCTGAAGTCTCCCAAAAGCATGTGGGAAAAGGTGTTATGGTCTGATGAAACCAAGGTTGAACTTTTTGGCCATAATTCCAAAAGATATGTTTGGCGCAAAAACAACACTGTACATCACCAAAAGAACACCATACCCACAGTGAAGCATGGTGGCAGCAGCATCATGCTTTGGGGCTGTTTTTCTTCAGCTGGAACTGGGGCCTTAGTTAAGATAGAGGGAATTATGAACAGTTCCAAATACCAGTCAATATTGGCACAAAACCTTCAGGCTTCTGCTAGAAAGCTGAACATGAAGAGGAACTTCATCTTTCAGCATGACAACGACCCAAAGCATACATCCAAATCAATGAAGGAATGGCTTCACCAGAAGAATATTAAAGATTTGGAATGGCCCAGCCAGAGCCCAAACCTGAATCCGATTGAAAATCTGTGGGGTGATCTGAAGAGGGCTGTGCACAGGAGATGCCCTCGCAATCTGACAGATTTGGAGTATTTTTGCAAAGAAGAGTGGGCAAATCTTGCCAAGTCAAAATGTGCCATGCTGATAGACTCATACCCAAAAAGACTGAGTGCTGTAATAATAGTTTAAGGGTGTGCATACTTATGCAATCATATTATTTTATTTTTATATATTTTTTTTCCTCTACGTAAAAGATTTTAGTTTGTTTTTCAATTGAGTTGTACAGTTTATAGGTCACATTAAAGGTGGAAAAAGTTCTTAAATGATTTATCTTTGTCTAATTTTTTTACAGCGCAAAAACCTGACATTTTAACAGGGGTGTGTAGACTTTTTATATCCACTGTATATCCACAAATGAGATGGGTGTGTGTGTAAAGGCTGTCCTCATAGCATTAGAAATGCAAAATCATAGGAGAGACAAGGGATATTAAAAAGGATGAGGCGCTCATTAAAAACATAAATGAGGACGTCGCTGTCGCTATTCTTGCCAGCAAGGGTTGTATGTAGATTAACAATTGGAAGCATAGACTGATTGCCAAGTGAATTCTGCTAAAGTAAGCACCTCTTTTTTCTACTCCGACTGGTTTTGTTGATAGATCAACTTTCTCCAGGAGATTGCGAGCTTTTATTTAAACAAGAATACTTTACTCCCATTGGTTAAATGAGAACATGTGTTGAAACTCACGTATAAGGAACGCAGCCATGCAATGCAATATGAGAGCTGTATGTGATGAGATGAATGCTAAAAGCATTCTGGGTAAAAACATTTTACTGGTTACTTGCTGTTCATAAACGTAAACAAACCAGCCACAATGGCAGCGTGCATACTGAATATTATACATATTTTCCAAGGATTGGCTATCAGAAAACTCTGTGTGCTGCAAATGTCATGAGTTATATTAATAGCTGATCCAGACACTTCTCACAAGGGCCACAATGCATTAAATGCTGAATACTCCATCTAAAGCGAGAGACTTAATTGAGATAAAGTCATACTAGACATAATAGCAGATAGGTGGATTAGAAAGAAAAAAGGACAAAAGGGAAAGTAACTCCAAAAGGGGGCTCAAGGGAGTCAAAGAAATTGCCCCTCCTCCTTGGGTGGGACAGAAAATGTATTTGCACCGGGGCCCTCCATTCACTAACTCCGCCACTGTAAATAAGTATTTAGGCCAACATCAATTAGTCAGTGAGGGGTGCACTAGAGGAAATAAGCAGTGAAAGGTGCTCTTGGGCCAATAGTAGAGTCACACAAGAGCAAGTAAGTCAGCGAGGGATGAACAAGCTTGACTATTTGAAAATGGAGGATCATAGGAGCAAAAACAAGGTCAACTAAGCAGAGAGGAAGCACAATGGAGCAAATAAACAGGGTAGGCCACTGGAGCAAATTGACCCAAAGATGGACCTCAATTGTAAATATGTAGTGTGGGGTGCACTAGGGCAAATGGGCCACACCAGGTCAATTGGTGAGTTGAAATGAGAAAACAAGTAATTATATAGCAATGTTGGTGCAGAGGCTGGATATTACTGCATGATTCCTGGGTGGAAATAAAGTGTAGCTATATTGGGTGGATGCATAACTGAGTAGTTATGTAGTTTTGGGTTGTGATAGTATTAGTCTCAAACCAAGTGAAGTCACTCTAAAAATTAGTGAAGTGCAAAGTTCCTTTTCCAGACCCCTAAAGTAAACTTTCATACACTAGGAGCCTCATTCAATTGCAAGGCTGCAACTCGTGGTATACAGGCCGCATGTCTGCAGCCTTGCTACGGGCTTGAACTCTGCTACAATTGCATAGCAATTCAATTGAACAAGGCCTCAAGTTACAGGCCAAAGCCGCAAGACCATAACCCTGGTTTTATATGTAACGTTTCCGAGTATACGATTTGATGAATCAAGCCAAAATCAAGTGAGACAGTAATTTTCGATCCTGTCACAGGTCAATTAACCAATAGGAACCAGAGAATGCCAATTAACGCAGAAACTGGTTTAAAATGCTACGAAAACCATAAGTCCTTGATTGTGCTGTAACTCAGAAAGTCAACTCACAGGTCTAGGCGTTGGTGGGTTTTTGAGCAAGATATAGATATAGAGATAGACAGAGAGAGAGACAAGGAGAGAAATAGAGACAGAGAGATAGAGAGTGCTAGAAAGAGCAAGTGAGAATAGTTTGATAGAAATAAAAAGATAGAGACAGAGAGATAAAGAGAGAGGGAGCGGAGGAAGCAGGTCAGGGAGGGGAGGTAGAGGTGTAGGCGAGCAAGAGGGGGGGGGGCTGTGTCCCCAGATGTAGGCACAAAAAGAATAGGAGCAGGGGGTCAGGGCCCTGATCCCAGGGGCGGAGGTAGTAGGGATGATGGGCAGGCCCCAGTGAAAGAATAGGGAGGCCACAGAGCTCACAATTATAGCCCAGAGGAGACATCCTCCTCAGAGAAAAAAAGGATCATCAGAAATCACTTAATTTAATTGAAGAAACCAGTCATGTGCTTAGCACTTACAACTTGTCTATATCTGCTCAATGAATTAGATGCCAAACATCATGAAAAATGCCATACAGATCTATTCCACATGCAGTGTGCTTTTATATATTAAGGAATCATCCCAAATGGATGAACAGTCGTAAAAAAAAAATTTGAGTCCTAAAAATACGAACTTAGCGGCCGAGACGCACAAACCAAAAAACAGTAAAAACACACTAAATACACCCTAAAAAATTACAAACACATCACAGAGCGCATGGGCAACAGCCAGGACGACTGTGAGTGAGCTGGAAAGCGAATTAAGTCGATTTAGATGATTTTCAGCACTCGAAAATCGCCAAAGCAAGGAAAAAAATGGCAGCCGAAAAAAAGGAAAACGAGGCTACACAACCGTGAAGCGAGCAAACATAGCCAGACACGTAGCACTTTGACAAGGCACGTACGAGATACTACAACTGACTGTTAATAAAGACGATACATTATTTCCGACGCGCTTAACACATACAATATCGCCGCCATTTTACGACAATCTACACAATAACGCATCTGAAATGGCGGCTTTCCCGCCTAAACTAACGGTTCACCAGATTTAAATTCCTTTTAGTAGATGCATGTATGAAAAGGACAAGTACTTTCAATGATTCATACATTCATTAAAAAAAAAATGAAATATGATTTTTACTTCTTTAACAGAGTTCTCACGTCTCCACCTGCCTTGAACACCGTCGCCTCTGCAGGAATTCACATTATAGAACATCAAATTCACAGGTATATGATTTCATGATGACATTCTTTACAAATATAGAATTAAGTATTTTTTTGAGTCCATTGATGACAGATATTATTTAATTAATTTAAGTCATTCATTTTAAAAATTAATCAAAAATTACAAGGAAAAATAAAAAAGGAATACATATATACTTAGCTATTGATGTTTTAGCTAATTACACTTTAACATCATATCTTGATTTATTGATTAATTACGCATCATATCTTCATTTATTAATTTATTTAGTACCAAAAAGAAAAGCTATAACGCCAATCTATACTTTGCTCATAGCTATTTCCGTTTGCCCTTCTTTACAAAAACATGTTTACAGGTTTAGATTTTGCACTGATAACACTTTTACATTCTTTTATTCATGTGTATTCCTTCACTCATTAATTCATTATTACCGTATTGGTCCGAATATGAGCTGCACCCGCATATAAGCCGCACCTGTAAAATTCAAGGTGAAAAAACTGAAAAAAGATAGTACTCACATATAAGCCGCACCATTAAAATTGGAGAGAAAAAGACAAAAGTCAAGTAGATTTATGGAATAAAATAGTGATTTTATTTTAACATATACTGTAACATTTATGGTATCCAGTATTTGGAAAACATTATACTGTAACTCTTTAGGCAGGTTGTCAATATTACTGTAACATCAACAGAAAGTTCAGGTAACTCTAAACATAAGGTAACAAGGAAACTTTTTACTATTCACAGTCATTACTGGTGTCACTACTTCGTCACCAGTATTCACTTCATCACTGTCACTGTTTTCTTCATTCTCCTCCCATAGCAAGTTGTCCACGCTACCATCCAATGCATTGGACACGCAGCATTTTTTGAACCCCCTGATGATGGAGTTAGATAAAATACTTGACCATGAAGTTATAATCCATTGGCACAGGAGTGTCACTGATGGCTTCTTAATCTTACCAGATGGTGTAAGAGCATGACCCCCTTCCCGAAGCCAATCTGAATCCTGCTTGCGAAGGTTGTCTTTGAACGGCTTGTTCACAATGACATCAAGCACTTGTAGCTTTGAAGTCATGCCATCAGGTATAACAACAAGGTCTGTCTTCTGTGAGGCAACTTTAGTCTTCACTTCAGGAATGAGATGACCCTTAAAAGCATCCAATACTAGCATAGCTCTCTTAGTGAGCAGTGCTCCAGGTCTGCAATTCCAAACTACAGACAACCAGTCAACCATCAGTTCAGTTGTCATCCAGCCTTTTTCCTGGCAACAAATCACTATGCCATCAGGAATGCTTTCTTTGGGCAAAGTTTTTCGCTTCAGAATAACATAGGGGGGTAACTTTCCTCCGTCAGCAGTGACAGCTAACATCACCGTTATTCTGAGTTTTTCATTGCAAGTTGTTCCTAAAATGACATTTTTGCCCCTTTCTGGTCTACTGTTGTATTACTTGGCATGTCAAAAAATACGGGGGTCTCGTCAGCATTGCCCATCTGGTCTAATGGGTATGAGTGACGCTGCCGCAATTGGATGACATACCGCTGGTAACTAGTCAGTTTCTCCTCAAAATCTGCCGGCAGTTTCTGTTCCAATGAAGTGCTTCGTCGAAGAGCGAGACCCTTTCTCCGCATAAAACGACGGCACCAACCAATGCTTGAGTTAAGGTCTTTGCAATTTCTAAGGCTTTCAGCTGGATTACTTCACATGAAATTGGCATCCCATCTTTTCTCATATCTTGAATGTAGGAATAAACCCCAGCTTCAAGTTCTGGATATTTGCCATGTTTTGGTCCCCTGAAAGATTTTCTGGTGGAAACTGAATTTTTCAATTTCTCCTCTGAGGCAACCCAATGTCGCACATTAGATTAATCAAATCCATATTTTTTTTCAGCCTCTCTGTTGCTTGTTGTCTTTGCATAATTAACAACTGCAATTTTGAAACTTGCATCATAACTACGCCTCATTCCTAGGCTTGTTGGTGCTTTTCTCTCCAAGTGATCAGCCATTGCAAGAAACAGGCTTTCTAACATGTACTGTAACTTCTTTTGCAGGTTACAGGCCTTACAGGATGCTAGAATCACTAAAACCGGAAATTGCTATTCAATTGCTACAATGTAGTCACATGCGTGCAAATCGGTACTCTTAACGCGCACATCGGCAGTGATTTTGCGATCCCGAATAAGCCGCACACGCGTAATTCAAATCTCGCAAATCGGCTGTCATTTTCTCATGGTCGCGAATATAAGCCGCACTTATAACTCGCAAGCGCAAAAATCAGGGAAAAAAGGTGCGGCTTATATTCGGACCAATACAGTATGTTACTGCTCATTGTCTAACAGGGATAGGACCTTAGAAGCAGTTAAATATTTAATTTTTTTTATTATATTAGGTCGCTTTTTAACATTTTAAAATGCATTTACCATATATTTATGATTAGGATTTACGTTTGCTATGTATGCCAATTAAAATGGATATTTTCAATGATTCAGAAATTAATTAAAAAAAAAAAATACAAACTCTGTATGTGTCATTTTATAGAACCATCATCTCTGCACCTCCCTGAAGACACAGAGTGATGTCTGCAGTATTTCAGTTGATATCACATCTAAATGACAGGTATCATTATTGATGACATTATTTATAAAAACAGGATTAACAGCCTTATTAAATTGCAAGTTGCCCTAATAAATAGAGCTCTATATAAGCACACAGCATGTTTTGGAACACAACTTCTTACTTACTGAAGACCTTGCTTTTGGATAGAAGATAACTACCTACAAAGTTACATAACCAAAATATGTTCTGTGGTTATATAGAGCACTATTCAATTCGTTAGATCACAATTTTATAAGTCTCTGTGTTTTTTTATCAACATTATTCACAGGTTGTCATTCATTAAGAAATACATATATGAAAACAAATTTATCTTTACATGAATGAGAATTACATTTCAGATGTTTTTTTTATGTCAATCTATAGTTTGCTAATAGCTCTTTTGCTTTGCCCTTTTTTAGGAACACATGATTACCTGTTTTTGGTTTTGCAGTCATGATAGAGAGAGACACACACAGAGAGAGGGAGACACACAAAGATAGCGAGAGACACAGAGGGACACAGAGAGAGAGACAGACAGACAGAGAGACAGACAGGCATACAGAAAGAGACAGAGAGACACAGAGAGAGAAACAGAGAGAGACACAAAGAGAGACACACAGAGAGAGACACACACTCACACATAGAGAGAGAGACAGACACGCAGAGACACACACACACAGAGACACACACACATTGACACACACACAGAGACACACACACAGACACACACACAAAGACACACAGAGACACACACACACAGACAGAGACACACACACACAGAGACACACACACACCACAGACACAAACAGAGACACACACAGAGACACACAGAAACAGAGACACACACACAGAGAGACACACACACAGAGACACACACAGAGAGAGACACACACACACAGACACACACACAAAGACACAGACAGACACACACACAGAGACACACACACACACACATAGAGATGCACACACACAGAGATACACACACAGACACAGACACATGATAGTCCTTTATTTAGAGCATTAATTAATGTGGTTTGTCAGTTTTGTGGGGCCTATCATTTTCGGCAAGAAAGACCAACTGATGGAGAGTTTATTAGTTGCTGTCAGAAAGGAAAGGTAAGACTTCCAGAAAGACACACATTTCCAGAATATTTAAAAAGTATAATGAGTGATCTTACATTTCCAAATTAAACAATGCTTACTCATAGTCTTTGAACAGCTTGATAACATTATGGCCAACAACCCATATAGTAAAGCATACAAAAAATTAGCTGAGGTTAAAAAACAACAACTGGCACATGCGCAAAGACAACAATTGCCAATGCCAAGAGTAAATATGGTTCTCAAAAGAGATCGCCATACTGATCAAAGATGGTATAATTTACTAACAGCAAATGAGGTTGCCATGATGATGGGGAACCACCATTTGAGCGGGATATTAGAATATATCTACGCAATCAAGAACAACCTTTTTTAAACATAAATATTTTAAACAGTAATTTGGATCCAATGACATATCCCATTTTCTTTCCAAATAGGGAGCCAGGATGTCAACCAAAATTACAGTTGCAAAGTTATCCCAATAGTAAAGTTTGTGTTAGAAACAACATTTCCATGCTGGAATATAAAGTGGCACAAACTGCTGTTCAGGATAATTTTAATCCTATTTTATGTGGGGGCAAACTCACACAACAATGGATTATTGATCCCTATCTACAAATCGAAGCAATTAATCTAAGTTTTGTAAAATTTCAACAAAACAAGCTTTGAGTAGAACGATATTGTGGATTGATGGGTTAAGTCGTAGAATTGGCTGCAAACAGAAACATTCCTGCTGGACAAGCAATGATTTTGCCATCCTCTTTCCAAGGATCTCCTTGCAATATGCGAGAAAGATACAATTATGCCATGGCTTTTGTCACTAAATTTGGCAAACCAGATTTATTCATTACATTTACATGTAATCCACAATGGCCAGAGATCAAAGAAAATGTACTGCTTGGAAAAACTACTTCTGACCGACCAGATTTGGTGGCAAGAGTATTCAAAATAAAACTCAATTCATTAATTCATGATATAACTAAAGCAGATTTATTTGGAAAATGTGTGGCTTTTGTTTATACCATTGAATTTTAAAAAAGAGGCTTGCCACATGCACATATACTTTTAATCTTGCAAGAAAAAGATACATTGAATACCACAGACAGAGTGGATTCAGTAATTACTGCTTAACTGTCACATCCAGAGAAACATTCCAAACTTTATGAGATTGTACCTCATAAAATGATACATGGTCCATGTGGAGATATCAATCCAAATTCACCATGTATTGAAAATAAAAAATGCATAAAAGAGTTTCCAAAACAATTTCAAATGCAGACTTATGTTAATTGTGATAGATACCCTTTGTATAAAAGAAGAGAAGGACAAACAGCTATTATCTGTGACCAAAAGGTCGATAATAGATATGTGGTTCCATACAATCCACATTTGCTGATGAAGTACAATGCACATATCAATGTGGAAGCTTGCACTTCGATCAAATCCATCAAATATGTGTATAAATATATATATAAAGGATATGATGCAGCAAAGTTATGAACATTTACGCACAGTCAATGACATAGTTTATGATACTTTCCAGTTAGCTACAAGACATCAAAACCTTATGGCAGATGATACAGAATGGGAGAGATTTGTTGAGGAAGCAGCACTATGTCAAATGCCAAAAAAAATAAGAGAACAATTTGCTTTTATTTGCATCTTTTGCAATGTACCTGATGCATTAACTTTGTGGGAAACATTTAAATTCCATATGTGTGAAGATTTCTTGAAATGTTACAATGGGACCATTGCACAATTGAAAGCATTAATGGAAATACAGGAAATCTTTCTTTGTCATGGATTAAATTGTGGCAATTTTAATCTGCCTGATCTAGGAATTATAGATGAAATTAACTTTGATGAGTATGACACTGACATTGAATACCAAAAAACACAAGAAAAAAGTTGAACTTTAAATGCATTGCAATTGGAAGCATTTAACGCCATCACAAGGGTGACATGCTCAAAGAGCGATATTTCTATCTGGATGGTCCTGGTAGATCAGGAAAAACTTATCTATATAATTCATTGATGAGTTGCATCCGAGCACAGGGTCAAATAGCACTGCCATTTGCATCCACTGGAATTGCTGCACTTTTGTTAGAAGGTGGTAGAACTGTGCATAGTGGATTTAAACTGCCAGTTCCATTCTGGAAACTTCAGTGTCGGATATTCTAATGAATTAATTACAAGCAAAAAAATGTCACAAGAGTAAATTAATTATAATAGATGAGGCAACTATGATGTCATGTCATGCCCTGCAATGTATTGATCGATTATTAAAAGAAGTTATGGCTAATGATTTGCCATTTGGTGGAAAGGTGATGTTGTTAGGAGGAGATTTTAGGCAAACATTACCTGTGGTGCCACATGGCAATCGGACTGACATTGTGAAAATGTTTATAAAAAGAAGTAAGCTGGGGAAAATATTTACATACCTTAAATTAGAAGTAAATATGAGATCTGAAGGCAAAAATCAATTCACTGATTGGCTCATTCAGATTGGAGAAGGAAAACAGCCAAAAATAAATAATTTACCTGATGATGCTGTTCAGATTCCAACAGAAATTATTTCAAAAGTACCACTAATTTCGATAATCTTCCTCAATACCGAGGATCAATAACGAGGATTACTCAGACATTGCAAGCAAAGTCATAATGACATCAAAAAATATAGATGCCTTGAATCTAAACAATGAAATATTAAAATTAATCAATGCACCCCAAAAAAACTATTACAGTGCAGATTCTGTTCTGGCTGATGACAAAGATAGTGAAGCAAACTTTACTATGGAATTTATTCCTCTGGAATGCCACCACATGTTTTGCAACTTAAAAAAGGGGCAATTGTCATGCTACTGAGAAATATGAATCCCCAAAAAGGACTTTGTAATGGGACCAGATTAATTGTGAAGGATTTAAAGGATCATTTTATTTATGCAGAAATTATGAGTGGTACCCATAAAGGCTAACCAGTTCTTATACCGAGAATTGATTTGGCTCCAAGTGAGAGTGGTTTGCCTTTTGTCCTTCAAAGGAGACAATTTCCCATTATCATGGCATTTGCCATGACCATCAATAAATCCCAAGGACAAACTTTTAAGTCTGTGGGTATTTTTTTGAAGGAACCTGTGTTTGCACATGGTCAACTATATGTTGCATTTTTAAGATGCAAAAATCCAGAGGAAATTAAAGTACATGTTGACGAAAACCCAAGTCAGGGGGATTTATTGGAAGATGGATGCGTTTTTATAAAAAACATTGTGTACTATGAGGTGCTGTAAATATTAGAGGACCGTAGTTTCATTTCAACGAGAAGGTTTTATGTTACTCAGAATGATTTTAGAGGACCACTATTTCAATAGGAAACTCTATACAATGGCAAAAAAACATAGAGAACAGTGGTTTTACTTCCAGGACAAAATGTTAGCTCTCTGGGACTCTTTATAGAGGACCACTATTTCACATAGGAAACTCTATGTGCCATTTGCATAAAGTACACCAGGAACAAAAAAAAGTGAAAACAAAACAAAAACAACAGTAAACAGTGGTTATATCCCATCAACAAAATTAAAAGTCTGCAATGCAATGTCTTCATATATAACAACATTGACAAAGGAAAACTTCTCTTATTTCAAAGAAGTTATACCACCACAAATATAATCGTTTTATTTAGAGGACAACATTTTATGTCACTCGGATTCTTTTTAGAGGACCACCTTTTCACTAAAAAACTCTATAACATGGCAAAAAACATAGAGAACAGTGGTTATACCTAGCGGATGAACTTTTATATCTGGCGGTCTCTTTTTAGAGGACCACTATTTTGATTAGGAAACTATGTGCCATTTTCAACAACTACAACAATAAAAAAAAAGAAAAAATAACATATTGGAATGTGTTAGAAGTTACTTTTTTACATGATTGGCCCCACAAAACAATTAGGTGGCATTTTCCTGAAATTCAAGGTTAAATGTTATTGTTTTATGTTACGATTTCACATGTTAACATTGTATTTTCAAAGATGCGGAAAGTTGGTTCATTGTATATTGTATATACTCAAGGATTTCTGTTACTACAAGTATTGTATTATTGTATTGTATTGTGTTACTACGAGTATTGAATCAAGGAGTAATCCGATCGCCAGTTAATGGGGTCAGGAAGGAATTTTTTTTTTCTCTCTTTGATACAATTGACCAAGTTTCAATGGGGGGTTTTATTGTTTGCCTTCCTCTGGATTCAATGACAATTTAGTTTTACAAGAGTTAAAAAAAATGAATGTTACAAAGCATAATTGTTCTAAATAGTTATTTACAGAAAGTTTACATAGTCTTCTGTTATTCATGGATAACTATCAATTTAAAATGTTAGTATTGTTAAAAAAATCTATACCTGTTGGTGAAATACAATTGGAAAGTTAAAAAAATAAAAAGTTTTTTTCAAAATTTAGTATTTCTTTGTAGATTAAAAAAAATGTTAAGAATGTCAGAGACTCATATTGTGTGGCAAACAGTTTTCACAGCATTAAAATTTTATTGACTGTAATTTTTTGACGGCCAAGTCGCTAGTAATCACATAATTATTGTAAACTGTTCCCTATTCGCTTAGTCACTCTTGCTTGATCCCTAAATGGCCAAAAAAAGTCCCCATATGTGCTATGCACCTTTAGATAGAGGGTGAAAAGGCATGTGGAAAATTATTTTACTTTTTTAAATTGATGTCGAATTAATGGAGTTATGAGATATAGAAGTCAGGCTATTTCAGTGGGTTGCCTCTGCCTGAATGAGTAATGAGCTCTTCACCACACTGGATTTAATTAATATTGATTATATATTATTAATAGTAATGTTATATATATTGTGACAAAGTGGCTCTTTAGAGTCCACTTGTCTTCTTATATAAGCTCTCAGAAACAGTCCAGAGACTCAGGTAGAATTTCAGCAATGTTTTTAATAAAATGGCAAACCAGAAATGTAGAAAGAAAATACAAATCCACATATACTGAGAGACTGACTTCAGGAACACCCTCTCTATACCTATACAGCATGAACAGTCTCTGTATCCCTTTTCTCTGTTTATAGCAATTTCAGTGGGTGGAGGCATTGGCTCACCATAAGTTTTGCAGTCCCTGCGGTTCTTATAAGTAATACAATTCAATTACAATGTATTTCAGGCACCTCTGTCAGTCTCTGTGTCACAGTCTGACAATATCAGTTCTTCTCAGCTCTGTTGCCTTCAGAGTTGGACACAAAATCCTGTCAGTCTCTGGTTGTCGTATCCTCTATGCTGTGCTGTTGCAGATTTTTCACTTAAGCCCACTCGTTTCTCAGCTGGTTTTCCCTGTCTGCTTTAGTTCTCTCCCTCACTTAAATAAGACTGTTCAAGCCTTTCTCAGGTGCAGTCTAATTGTGTTGTGTGAGAGCCTTTTAACTCTAGCAGTCCTAATGGCTTTATATAGCCCCAGGCTCAAATAACTAGCTTACATAGTTACATATACACTAGCGACTTGCCTGTCAACAATGACGGGTTTACAATTGTAAGGCTAGCAATGCAGTTTGCCACCCAATGCGTGTGTCATGCCCCCTGTTCATCATTTTTTTTGTGTGTTTTAACATTGCAGTATTTAAAATATCATGTTCCTTATGTATGAAAAATGACAACAGTAACATTAAGCAATAAGTAAATGTGTTTATTGTTACAACATGCAACGTGTATAGATATATCTATAAGATACTTGAAAAGATTATTTCATAACATTTTAACATTTTTTATTGTAACCTATACATCAATATGCTAACAATGTGTATAGTTGTTCAAACCTTACATGCTATTTAACACATGTGTAAATGTGGATATTAAATCCAGAGGAAGGCAAAACCAAAAACAGCCCAAGTGAAACGTATTTTAGTGAATACTCGACCATCATCTATTAATTCACCCTGACTTTCATTACTTGTAATGGAAACTTACATTTCTTCTTGTTTTTTGCATCTTCAAAGTGCCTCATAGAGTTGGCCATGGGCAAATACAGGTTTGGCCACCAGAGTTAAATGTTTGGCCATGTGACTTATTCATTGTCATAGCAAATGCCATGATAATGGGAAATTGTCTCCTTTGAAGTATAAAAGGCAAGTTAGTTTCACTTGGAGCCAAATCTATTCTTGAAATAAAAATTGCTTGACCTTTATGGGTCCCATTCAGAATTTCTGCAGGTATGAAATTGTCTCTTAAATCCTGAACAATTAATCTGGTCCAATTAATGGTAACATTACAATGGCTCATTTTTGAGCCGCAAAACATGTGGTGGCATTCCAGAGGGAGTTAATGATTTTTTCCTTTGCCAATTTTAATTAGCCAATCATTTAATTCATTTTGGCCTTCAGATCTCATATTTTGCTTCTTATGTAAGATGTGTAAACTCTTTCCATAGTGGACTTGACTTTATACATGTTTCCACAATGTCTGTGCGATTTCCACGTGCAACCACAGGTAATGTTTGTCTGAAATCTCCTCCTAATAACATGACTTTGCCACCAAAAGGCGAATCATTACTGATGATTTCACATAATAACCAATCAATACATTGCAGAGCATGGCACAACATCATAGTGGCCTCATCTATGATAAATAATTTTGATTTTTTTCAACTTACTGGCTTGAGCTGATTTCATTCTAATATCTGACACTGATGTTTACAAAATTGGAACTGGAAGCTTAAATCCACTATGTACTTTTCTACCTTCTTCTAACAATAGTGCAGCAATTTCAGCCATTGCAAAGGGAAGTGCAATTTCACCTTTAGCTCTAATTGAACTTATCAACAAATTATACGGATATGTTTTTCCAGATCTACCGGGTCCATCTAGATAAAAATAACGCTCTTTGAGCAAGTCATTAACTGCTTGTTGTATTGCATTGAAAGCGTTTAAATTGCAAATCATTTAAAAAAAATTCTTCTGTTTTTTGTTTCTCAACATCAGCGTCATAGTCGTCCAAGTTGATATCATCTATAATTCCTGGATCTGGGAGATTAAAAGTTGCACAGCTTAATCCATGACATAGAAATAGTTCTTGAATTTCCATTAATGCTTTTAATTCAGCTATGGAGTCTTTGTATCTTTGCACAAAATCTTTATACACATGTATTTTAAATGTTTCCCACAAAGCCAATGCATTTGGAACATTGCAAAATATGCAGATGTATGGAAACTACTCCCTCATCAGGCATGGCATTTTACATTGAGCTGCTTCTTCTAGACATCTCTCCCATTCCGTGTCATCAGCAAAGAAGTTTCGATGTTGTGCAGCTAATTGAAAGGTGTCATAAATTGCATCATTGACAGTCCTCAAGTTTTCAAAACTTTGTGCACCAGGAACATTTAAGAGAAGTAAACGTAAGCAAAAATGTTCAATGTATCTGGGACTTACTGTATACATTCTAGTAATAATTTTATTACCACCCTTTTGTCTACGTTTCCATTTGCCATTGACGAAAAAATATTGATATGGAATCTAATTGTATAAGTATTCCCTTGCCTCAATATGTTTGGAATTTATGATAAACCAAGCAGTAAGTGTGGTTTGTCGATGTTCAATTTGTGCGAGAGCATATATTGTATATATTTAAAATATTTATTAGAAATATATAATATTATATATATTATATATATAATATATGTGTGTAAATATATATACAGTATAATGTTGGCACATTACACAAAAACTATTTTGGCCCCTTCCCCAAGTGGCTCTCCATTTACATGCTTTGCTGCTGGTACACCCTGTTTGGAGCTATGACAATTGTTGGCGTATAATAAGGATAATAATTATAAACTTTCACAGTGACAATGCTCAAAATTTGCATTGCTCCTTCAACATCTGAGTGAGCTTAGCAGCTACCATCATTTTAAAAAAATCTAAAAAATCTATACCATTAGCTACAGAACTATAAAATAACTTGGGTAAAATGACTTATGTTGTAGGTCAATGTCATTCTACATATGTTATCCCTGCTAATAAATTATTTCACTTTCTGAGTGCCTTTTTAGTGTTTTGCATTGTTACTGACTGGATTTTCATTTCTAGAATGCATTGTTACTCATAATTTATCAGTATGTCTGGTTAATATATACAGGATATAGATGTGTATTTAAATATCTGGCTATATCTATGGAGTAGCATAGTGCAGCACAAATAGAGATCTGTGTCAGATTAGCATGTGTCAAAGGTGCTTAAGGAGGCAGTGGTGGGGGCTGGCATAAGCATGCTCTGTAGGCAACTTGGGGTGATGTATCTAGGGACACCAGCAATGTAAATACAGCCCTGTTCTTATATGAAGCAAACAACACTGGGGACTGAAACAGATAGTATGTGTCAGCAATAAATCTGTCCAGTGGCAGAGCTAGAGTTGGTTGTCCCAGTTATATACATATACTTCTCCTAACTGAATTATCCTATTACAACTATTTCATACAAGAACACATTTCAGAACACAGCCTGTTACAATTTCACCTAACTGAATTATCCTCACCTAACTTTATCACAACTATTTCCTTTTTTTTGTCTCTCTCTCTCTTTGGCAGAGCTAAGCAGCTGAACATAGGTAGCTGTTAGCTTTCAGCTGTGAAGATTATCTCTCTCTCTCTCTGCAGCAAAGTATAAGAGAGGATTTATATATAAAATCTCTCTTTCTCTCTCTGTCTCCCTTCTACCTCCTCGCTTGTGTCCCTCTCACTCTCCCTCTCCCTCCCTTCTCTCTCTCTTACCTCCCCCTACCTTCATTCTCTCTCTCTCTTTCTTCCATGCTTCATTCTAAACTGTTCCCCCTCCTCCTTCATGCAAACACAGCAGCCACCTCACATAGCACCCATTCCTACGACCTTTGCTCCTCTTCACAGCACCCACCCCCTGTACTTTGCTGTCATCCAGACCTTGCTTTCTCACCTCTTCCCTGTTACACATCACCAGTGTGCTTGCTCCACACTGCCACCTCTTGGAGTTAAAGTAAAAAATGCTGTTTTTTAAACAGGCACCAAGCAATTTTACTTTTAAAGAAAGGTGATCAGATAACCCTAGGTATGATCTAACCACCCACATATATGATTGGATTTTTATCTACCTTATATAGAGACGTTAGAAGGAGGACTGATGCATTATTTTGCAATGGGGCCCTTCAATCACTAGCTCTGCCACTGTATTTGAGTTATTTTTGCAATTAGCTGAATAGTTACCATGTCTATTACCTTCATAACAATTAGGATTTTTGTGGAATAAATATATTTAAGAAACTGTTTTTAGATCTATCGCTGGAAATCTTATTTTATTTTACCTGAAATTCTGGGTTATAGTCATATTTTTTTCATTATTTCTTGAAATATTTGTTATTCTACTTGTTTTTTATTTTATTTTTTGGGGTCTTGGCTACTTATTTCTAATACTGTTGTATTTTTCTAAATGTGACTCCTGAATACCTTGAAAATCCTTTATATTAATGAATTAACTTATTCTTTCTTTATTTCTGTTAATTTCACCATCCAATTTACTTAATTAGCTTTTCCTTTGACTAATTTTTAGACCTATTAGTTCTGGAGAGTATCTTTGCAATATAATATTCCACTCTTTCATAAGTTTTGAATTATACTGTTCAAACGTAGGGCTTTTACAAATCTGTAAACTGTCATAAATAATTTGTTTCATGTCTTCGTAGTTATGATTTAGATCTAGTCATCAGTTTCTTTAAGCTCATGTTTTTCTACATCATAGATACACTTATTCTTTAACTCAAAATAGACATGCTCCCTTCTAGCGCTGCTACTCATTTAACTATGTGAAGGTACTGTATAGCCCAAAAAAATAAAAAAAGATAAAGTGTATGTGCCAAGAAATAATGTTAGAATTCTTAAAGGACCTCTATAATGTATTTACAAGTAAAGCTCATGTATTTGTTGGCCATGGACTATTCAAACCACTACATAGATTACAATAAGTCAAAGTTTAAATGTTGTCTTACTTTTTTCAGTTTTCCCACAAGCAGATCAGCTTATTTATTAATTTCTGTACCTTATTAGAGGGCATAGACAGCTCTGCCTAGAGGCAGGACCATCATGGAGCTTGGAAGCATGCTGGGTTATGATGCCACTGGTTCCATCCATAATGTTATCTGCTCTGCCTCCTCTATATACACAGAGGCAACAGCTGTATTGTACCCTGATTGCAGCTGCCCCATAGGCCCCACCCAATGTCCCTCTTTACTGAGCATGCAGACTCTGAACCAGAGTCTGACTAATCACACTTTGTTTTAGACCATCATCCAGACAGAGCTGGCCACAGGAAGGAAGAGATGAGCAGCTTTGCTTGAGGGAAAACTTACATTCAAAGTTAAGTTTAAATGTTATTTACTTTAAACTGCATACTATTATTATAGTCTATACACAACAAACAAACATTTGAGCTTTAGTTGTACAGGCACTACAGTGGCTCTTTAAAGTGCCACTGAAGATAGAAAAGCCGCAAGATGCACACATTATTTTTTTCAAAAAGATGCTGTTTTTATAAATATACAGCGGTGGGCCCTGGTGCTTGGCACTGTTGAAATAGATTCCATTAACAACCATCCGCACGATATAATTAAGGACATCCGTGATGTAGGAATTTTAATACTACGGTGACACAATATCTCTTCAGTAAACGTTTACAGTAAGTTTACCCTTTTGAGCTGTTAGTCAGCCTTTTTTATCCACAAACAAAGATGTATAATGATAAATCATTGGCATTCATTGCTGACTAGCCCCTAAAGTATTGGGTACATTGTCTTTTTTCATCAAACAATGATGATGGAGGCAAAGAAAATATATGGAAAACTGAAGTCTACTACTGTAAAAGAAGTATATAACAGGCACAGTAGAAAAGTCATGTAATAGTTTCATAGCTTGTGAAGGATAAAATGGACAAGTAAGACACTCTCCGGACAGATTTAGTAATCAATTTTTTTTAAAGAAAGCAGATGATTATTTGCGCATAAGGTCTTCAAAAATAGCCCACTGGATGATAAAACACTTATCTGACAATTATTTTATTCATTATCAACATTTCTATTTAACTAGTCAGTTTAGCTTGTAAAAATAACTAAAACTATTTATTGGATTTTGTTGATATTAAAGAAAGAGATGCCAAGGTATTCAGCAGTGTTCTGTCTATTTACAACTGATGGGTAAAATAATCAGTGTTTTTACAGTATAGTGTCTGAAGTTACTATCATTCCCTGTGACCTTTATTACATATAACTAGTGATGTCGCGAACATCAAAGACTTTAAGACTGGTTTTAAGCCATAAAGGGCATAAATCACCTAACATTCCTAAATTTTTGGAATAACATGCTTTAAAACATCAGGTATGATGTTGTATCGATCAGGTATTGTAAGGGTTACACCCGCTTCACAGTAACAGACCAATCTCCCCGTTTAATGCACCGCAAACAACCGCAAACATTCCCTTTGCACAACTGCAAACTCCCCATTTGCACAAGGTTGGATACCAAGCTAGCCATGTCCCATTCCTTGTCCTCACTGATGTCATTGAAGGTCTCTTCCTCCACCCAGCCACCAAGGGTCCCCGAAAGGTGACAACAAGCCCCCTGGGACGCCTGCTGTGTTTGCTCTTCCACCTCCTCAAAGCCACCTTCCTCCTCTGACTCCTCTTCTTCAGACTCCTCTCTCTGCGTTGCCTCTGTCTGCGTTATTATAAGGTGTGTACTGTTAAGTAGTACTATTCCTATCGGTTTAATCCCTGTTACGTCCACTATTAGGGGACGTGTATATGGCATTTATTTTTGGAACAGGGAGATGGAAAAAGATGCTTGGTCGGACCTCCTACTTCAAATTTGGGGCACTGCGCGTGCAATCTAAGGTGCCACCAGATATGAGTGTCACTGTGCACTGGCAAAAGTTGTCAGAGTAGGCGCTGTAGGCCTCACACACACGCCTGTAGGCAGGCAACTAATATTCAATCGATTACAGTCAAAAAAGTGTTGTTTTATGTCACTGTACACAACGGTTGCACCAGATATGACGTATCACTGTGCACTGGCAAAAGTTGGCATAGTAGATGCAATAGGATTCACACACACGCCTGTAGGCAGGCAATTGCTGATCAATCGATTACAGTCAAAAAAGTGTTTTTTTTTTTATTTCACTGAGCACAATATAAGCTGTGAGCCTGACACAGGCAGGCAACTGAAATTAGATTAAAGGAAAAAAGGGTTGTTTTTTTTTCAATGTATGGTACACCAACTATGACTGGTGAAACAGAGCAGAATATTAGCTGTGAGCCTGACACAGGCAGGCAACTGAAATTAGATTACAGGAAAAAAATTGTTGTTTTCAATGTATGGTACACCACCAGGTATGAGTAGTGAAAATAAGCACAATATAAGCTGTTAGGTGTTAGCCTGTCACACACACACGCTGGCAGGCAGGCATATGCAAATAGATTACACAGAAAAAAATTATAAAATAAAATAAATGATGTTCTAGCCCTAAAAAGGGCATTTTGGGTTGCTGTCCTTGCAGCAGATATCAGATGAGTCCTTCGGGTCTGTAGTGGAAGCTAAATACACAGCCTGGCTATCTATTTCCCTATTAAATCTCCAGCAGCTACACTATCTGTCCTCTCACAACGAATGCAGCTTCAGAATGATTCTAAAATGTATACTGTCCTTCAGATGGAAGGCTCTGGAAGGGAGTGTATGCTGCTGATTGGCTGGAATGTGTCTGCTGACTGTGAGGTGCAGGGTCAAAGTTTCCTCAATGATAAAGAATAGGGGGCGAACCGAAAAGCGCATGTGTTCGCCGTCCTATGCAAGCGCGAACAAGCCAAAATCGCAGCGAATAGTCCGCGGTCGAACTGTCCGCGACATCTCTACATATAACCAGTTATTGGTCTTTGTAAAAAAAAATATTTTCAATTACACTATGAGAATGTTTGCATAAATTGGAAATCCAAAACTACAATTCAAGGACAAAACAAATTGTTCTCCAGTTTTCATGTTTCCATGTTAGCTCAAAATTGAGGAGAGAAAAATATAGTTACTGTAATCAGCATGAATCATGTATATTTTTTATATTCAGATAACTCCTGTACTACTAATAAATGTTTTAGTGCATGCTGGTTTAGTTTCCAGATTGTTTATTTCAAATGACCAGAAACAGAAGATAGTGGAAAAAATGGGGTTGTGGGGTTGGGAGCTGGTTCTTCTCTCTTATTTGGATTAATATATCTAGAATAGGAACTTCAAAAATGAGGAATAACTTTAATTGGGTACATTACTTGTGTTTGTGTTCTAAGGGAATTCAACATTAGTCTCTTAAGAACCATTCAAATGTAGCAAAGTTTAACACCATTTAATTATTCTGGACCTACAACTTTAAATCTTAAATACTCTAAATGGATTATCTTATATCACTAAATATACCTCTACAATGATAATAGATTATGTAGCATTTATATAGCATTTTTTTCTTTCATACTTTCTATAAATGTTGACTTTTTCTATAACTTTGTGTTTCAATCACTTGTGCAATTGGTTTTGAACATAAATATATACAGTGCCAAATTACCACTGAAGATTCTGAGATGTATGTTGCAAACATTCGTAGTTGAACTAGTTTTAATCATGTAGTTTGTCAGTTATAGGCACAGGAGAGAGAGTTACAGGGATACATTACTCTGATATACTAAACTGAATTACAGTTGTTATTTAATTTCAGAGTTTTTCTTCAGTATAAACCTTGCTGACTAAGACAATGAGACTTGATTTATGTATTTTGGCAAACTGACTTTATCAGAGTAAAATTGTTCCCTAGCTGTAGCGGAAAATAAATTGATCAGACCTAGTTAAGCATGTCTGCTACCTGCTCTGAGAGGAAAGCTGATGTTTTTTAATGCAATAAATAAATAAAGTTACTAGATCAATGTATGACACATTAAAAATGCTTACCATAATGTAGTTTTGGTTTCATTACTCACAGAGAATATTGTAAAGCTAGCAATCACATATGCACATCCAGACAATATGTGATCAATACAGCACTGAGCAAATCCTGGAGGCAAATCTTCAAAGTATAGGTTAATCGCATAAAGAACTTTAGGCTAGACCACAGAGTAATTAGAAATCCATTGTTAGAATCATGGCCCTTATAACTGATTTGTTTAATGAACTTCAGAACTCATCATAAAACTCACAGGTTTGTATTCTGCAGGGAATTGCAGATCAGCATATATACAGCTATGTGCCTGTAATTGTCCTCTGGCCCTGGATCAATTAACAGAGGTAATGCCTTGAGCAAAGTGACAATAATTTTTTCCACATTTCACACAAGGCAATCTTAATATTAATTAAATACATTTTTTCAGTCTGCTTTTTTGTTAGGTGAATGAATGACAGCAGTGGTATTTGGCTTCAGGATGTTGATATTGATTGTCTGTTGGCTTTTCTGTGAGATGAGCTATTACATATTGGAGAAAGTATAATACTGTCACGGCTTAGCCTGAAAATCATATTTATATGAAGAAGGTGTAGCATCCTGGATTAATCAGGGTGTTTATTGAGGTCATGAAACCATGAGGTTGATAAAAGAGCCTTTGAAGCAATGGCAAGTTAATTGCCAAGATCAAGTGATTAATTTAGTGCTACTCAAGCTTAACTTGGTTAGGAAACTTATAATAAATAATGACATTCTAAGAAATCCCAAAAAACTAAATAGAGGTGCTCAATCAGAGAACAAACTAACCTTAATAGGTTAGTTCGTTGGACATGATAACCCACTCTGAGAGCAACCTCTTTCAGCTCACTTGTGCCCATCACATGGAGAAATATCCTGTAGTATATCAGTCTGATCCCACTCACTAGAGTGGTCCAACCCCAAAATACCAGGCAATTTTACCCTGAACAGGAGAAACAGCAAACCCCAGACGTACGTTTCGGCCTTCTTTGGGCCTCGTCAGTGAGGTGTAGCTGATGACTCCCTGAGGCACAGTGAGCAAGGGGTCCACGTCTGGATTCCCCTAAGGGTCATGTGCATAAACTAATCCCTAAGGGTCATGTGCATAAACAAAAAAAACAAAACAGGGGTGCTCAATCAGAGAACGAACTAGGTTAGTTCTGTGGACATGATAACCCACTCTGTTAGCTCACTTGTGCCCTTAGGGAGATAGGGCAAAACATATGTCCAGGGTTTGCTTTTTCTCCTGTTCAGGGTAGAATTGCCTGGTATTTCGGGGCTGGACCACTCTAGTGTGTGGGACCAGACTGATATGCTACAGTATATTTCTCCCTGTGAGTTGCACAAGTGAGCTAAAATAGGTTGCTTTCACAGTGGGTTATCATGTCCATAGAATTTTTTTTTTCCTTACCTTCTGTTATTTGCTCAGAGATTTGTATTGAACTAGAAAACACAAGCTATATTAGCTCTTGGCTTTTACTACAATACAAATGTGAATGCCATATAATGATGGAAGATTTTTAAATAGATCTCTGATTTCCATTATAACACATTGTTTAAATAAGGTAGTGAAGCTGCTGGGAGAGGCTTGCTGATGGCTAAAAAAAATATTTTATATACTTTTAACTATACTTTAGTTAAAACTAAACATTTGGGGCCTCATTCTATTATCGGCCGCAGCCGTTGCGGGGCCGCAAGGACCGGCCGCAAGCTATTCTGCTATTCTATTCCCCTCCGGCCGGGGATTCCGGCAGACTTGCGGCCGGCGCCTTGCTATCTCTTGCGGCCGCTCGCACCGGAGGAAATCCTTTGTTCTAAAACGGCCGCAAGGAAATCGTCCGTAAGAAAATCCTATTTGCAATTCAATTGCTCCGGGAACCCTCTCTGCAAGGCTAAAACCGAGCCGCAGCTTACTTGCAGGAAAGAGGTCCCGCTAGCACCAATTAAGCACGAAATATAGCCCAAATAAAGTCATCCTGCACTTTGAGAAGACTATAAAGTGATTTTCGGTGTTAGCAAAAATAGCACAAAATTACCCTATACTCAAATCCGTAAAATATATTTTTTTTAATATACGTCAAATATCCATGTAAAAAGTCCAGAGTGCTTGGAGCACCTCAGACCCGCCCACACCGCAGCCAGAAAATAAACAGTTAATTTAAACTCGGGTTTGGGCTGATGTGCAAGCTTGAGAGTGGGATACTTTTAATCCTCATGTCCCCCAATATGATCCCTAGCATTTACAGAGCTTTACAGAGCTGTCTTGAATTTATTTTTGACTTTTTAGATTTCAGAGCTTACGGCCGGTTGCAAGATTTACGGCCGGCCGTAAGAGGAGATCCGTTTAATTAAATTGCGAGGTAACGGGACCCCGCAAGGAATCGCAGCCTTACGGCCGGTTTACGGCCGATAATAGAATGAGGCCCTTGGTTTGCAGACTGTGATCCTCCTGATCATTCTGAAAGACAGGTCGTATATATAAATTGGTAGCCTAGGTGTAACATATTGAATTACAACAAATTTGTTCTTTAGGCCTAAAGGTTTGATCTATATAAACAAAATGAAGTCACTAGTGGACTAGTACACCTTTTATATAGCTATTATTATATAATTTATTGCCACATACTAATAACGATAAAAACTACATTTTTATTGTAACCTTTTAAAATATAATGTTAAAATACAAACGATTTCAAATATAAAAATACCATAAGTAATATTTTCTTAGGGATTTTTTACGTCACTTTGTAAGTCAATTCAATAGTTGTTAAGCAATTTATTGCTAGTTTTTTTAGGAATGTTATATCCTTGCGCCTTAGTTTCAAATTTTCTATCAAGTCATATAGCTGTAATATATAAATAACTATAAAGTGCTATTTGTTTTAAAAGGATTGTATCGTTTTTAACACTTTTTATTTGTTTTTATAAAAATCCAGAGTCCTTATTTTACATATAAGCTGAAAGATATTTCTTATTAATGTTGTACTTCTGGTATCACTTGTAGTAGAATATAATTGTAACAGTCTGTATAAGTGAGTGCTTCTCTGTTACTTTTCTTTGATTGTATGTGTGTCTGTGTTTTGTGCAGCAATCTAGTGATCTAGAGAACTGTGATCAAAAAAATATAAAAATATATAAACCCTTGTGTGGTTTATTATCGCAAACACTCTTTTGTGAATTTGTAATTTTTGTGCTCAAGTGCTAGTGTATCATATGAATTGTCATTAATTTGACAATTTTAAATTATACCTTGTGAATAAAGATCCACTATAGGGTACCTGTATAGATTATAATATTGCAATATATTACTATATGGAGTATTTACTCCTTGACTCTCCTAATACTTCCAGCTACAATGGTTATCTTGTGAATCTAAGGCTCTGTTAGGGCTTGTTATATTTAGCTAATTATTTGTTATGCCTCATGGCCGTTTTTACTACTATTTCCATCCTATACCATTCTATTCAGGGTTACTACTATTACAATTGTTATAGCTACTTTATGCTGAGACTTACTCTGGGGTGCTTATTTTCTGTGATATTAGTTATACTATATGGTGAGCTAAGAAAGTTGTCGGTGTGTTCTGCCATATGGCTGTCTCCTGGTTCTCTGTCTCTATGGTTCTAATGGATGACGTCACAAACACCCGACGCGCGTTTTGTGCGATGCGTGCATCTCTACTCATCAGGGGCTTGTATCAGTCCTAACGCAGACATCTTTATAGTCTCTGTGGCAATTGTGTTAACTCCTTCATTGCTTGTTTGTTTTTGCCATGTAATTATGAATTATATATGTTTAAAGGGTAAATGTCTTATATTGTAATTACCATATGATGTTTATTTATGTACTGTCTTAAATTCATTGTTTTGAATTTTATATATTAACTATTACTTTGTATAATTTAAATTGACTTCATTGTTTAATTTATTTATACATAAATTGACTCATTGCTTTATAAACTATAAATTATTGTATTCTGTATTATGCAATAAATAATTATTTGGTGCATAATTTCATTCAATATATATGTGCACACATCTCATGAAATGTGCGTCGGGTGTTTGTGACTTAATCCATTAGCGCCATAGAGTCAGGAGAGTACACGCCGACAACTTTCTTAGCTAATATCACAGAAAAGGAACAACCCAGAGCAAGTCTCAGCATAAAGTAGCTATAACAATTGTAATAGTAGTAACCATGAATAGCATGGTAATGAGGTAAATTTCTCAGTGAGGTATAGGATAGTAATAGTAGTGGCCATTAAAAATGGCCATGAGGTGTAACTGACTTATACTCATAAAATGAGCTAAGTATAAGAAGCCCCAAAAGAGCCTTAGATTCACAAGATAACCATTGTAGCTGAAAGTATTAAGGGAATCAAGGAGTAAATACTCCATATAGCAATATATTGCAATATTATACCCTATACCCTATAGTGGATCTTTATTAACAATGTATAATTTAAAATTATCAAATTAATGACAGTTCATATGATACACTAGCACTTGAGCACAAAAATTACAAATTCACAAGAGTGTTTGCAATAATAAACCACACAAGGGTTTATATATTTTTATATTTTTGTGATCACAGTATCACTAGATTGCTGCACGAAACACAGATAGCTACATCAAGTAGCAACTAATAATCAAAGAAAAAGTAACAGAGAAGCACTCACTTATACAGACTGTTACAATTTTATTCCACTACAAGTGATACCAGAAGTACAACATTAATAAGAAATATCATTCAGCTTATATATATATAGCAGAGAATTCCTTTATGGAGTGAAAACACAATATCACTGTAAACATTTCAATATCTAAAAAATGACTATGTAAACTAAGGACTGCATTTTTATAAAAACAAATAGAAAGTGTTAAAAACTATACAATCCTTTTAAAACAAATAGCACTTTATAGCTATATGACTTACAAAAAATAACAACGTAAGAAATAAAGAATCAAGGAGAAATTCATAGAAAATTTAAAACTAAGGCACAAGAATATAACATTACTAAAAAAAATAGCAATAAATTGCTTAACAACTATTGAATTGACTTACAAAGTGACATAAAAAATCCCTAAGAAAATGTTACTTAGGGTATTTTTATATTTTAAATTGTTCGTATTTTAACATTATATTTTAAAAGTTTACAATAAAAATTGAGTTTTTATCATTATTAGTATGTGGCAATAAATTAAATAATAATAACCATATAAAAGGTGTACTAGTCCACTAGTGACTTTATTTTGTTTATATAGATCTAAAATTTAGGTCTAAGGAACAAATTTGATCATCTTGCAGTGTTGGTGAACCCTTGTGGAAAATCATTGGTTTAATCAAACAAGGAATAAAACAACATATTAATCATTATCTTGTGTATCTTTAAGTAACCATAAAGAATAATATATAACAAAATCTGTTTTTTTATTTTATTATCATAACAACATGAAGGTATGTATATCATGTTAAAGCCATAACATCAACTGTTTAGACTCTCGGTATTATGCTATACTGGTGTTAATACTAGCTTTATTATGTGAGTATTAGTAGCTATGAGTTAACATTTATCTGGTGAGAAGTCATGTATTACTCTTCTTTTCAAGGTTTGTATGGAATAATTCTGGGTCTAGAGAATATCACTTTGTATAAAACTATAAAGATCCAGTACTACTACCTGAGCTATAAAACAAAGCAAGTTAATCAATTTGCAGCCATATGCTGACTGCTGCATTTAAAGAACCTCCCCTATGTTTTAGTATATTGTATTTTATACTTATACACTTAGAGAGCAAGCAAATTGTGATTTGTTTTTCCTAGTTTGCCTAGTTATAAAATGTTGATATCTATCTGCAAACTTGTAATGCAATATACATGAAAATTGGTCTCAGAGAGCTAATGAAAGTCTGAGAAGTCATTGCGAGTAAGAGTAGTGAAAGGAATGCTGCTCTCAGCACTTATACTGTAAAATGCATAGTAAATAAAATAGCTTATGATTCCTGAACATAATATCTTTTGGAAACATTTAAAGTATATTTTTGTAAGTTCTAACTACTAAGACTGATATCAGCAACCTGTAGATTGCCTGGTAATGCTATTCCAGTTCCTCAGGCAACCATACATTGCAGAATGGAAACCTCAGTTAAAGAAATCTAACTGCACAAGGCTAATAGTGCTTTATTTATTTCATTATACTTGTAGAGATTATGTTAAAATTGCTGTCTCATTCCAGAACCTATTTTTGAAGATGAAGTTATTTTGCTTTCTATCACATATATAGATGTGAGCATTGTGGATTGTTGCTAATGCTTGCGAGCTCACGAAGTGAGGGCTGCAGTTGCAGGCAAGGAGCCCCGAAGGCGCTCATTTTGCTGGTGGAGATGAGCGCCATAGGGACTACAGATCGACCGAGCCGTAGCAGTTTGAAAAAATTGTGTGCAAATTACGGCCTGAAACACTTTGGAAAGAAAAGCAGGAATTAGAAAAAAAATTACGACCTGCGGGACTACGGAAAAAAAATCTGAGGTTGGAAAAATACGAAGTTAACGGCAAAAACGCGCACATCGAAAAACATGAAAAACACAAACAAAAAAAACATTAAAAAATCATCACACACACCACAGGGGGACAGCCAGGATATCTGGGAGTGAGGTTGCACAAGAATTTAAGTTGACTTTGCCGAGTTTCGTTATTTAAAAATCGGCTACGCAAGAAAAAAAGTGGTGGACGTAACAATCCAAAACGAGGCCAAGCACGTCAAAATCAAAAACGTACACGGAACACTTACCCAAACTCAGAAACACTTTATGCGGCACATACCACACATCCTGCGGCACTTAGCACATACAACATTTTTAAATAATAGAAAAGGAGACATTTAAAGTAGCAAATAGCTTTTATTAACACATATTTTAAAACATAATTTATGCTTTTAGCAACAAAAAAAATATATATTTACAGTGGATTTCAACATTTACATATTTTTCTCATTTTCCACAGACTCTGCCTGAACAGTGTCACTGACTAATTTGAGGCACTGCACGATTTAACACAGACTGTAAATTCTGCAGAAATTTACAGACAACAAATTAAACCTAACAGGTAATGTACAGAAATACATTTGCTTAAAAATACCATGGTCTTAGTCAAAAAAAAAAAAAAGCAAAATTATTTTAACATCTGCATTTCTGTTTGTCATTTTCAACAGATTGGCAGCAGGGGCCCTCTGTCATGTATAGACAACAAATTCAAGACAATAGGTACAGTATAACAAATAAAATAAAAAACATGACCTATCCTATTTGGTGTGCCCCAATGTCAACACACACTGCAACCTAACTAACCCTCTAAGCCTAACCCCATAACCTACACCCCTAATGCCAACAGTGATGCACACAAAAGATGATAGCACAACTGCTGTGTGCCCCAACCTATAAGCCTAACCCCATAACCTAAACATCTAATGACAACAGTGGTGCACACAAAACAGGATACTACAACAAATGTTGTTAACACATATAAAATGAAAGAATATATCCTCTTTGTGTGCCCCAACCTATAAGCCTAACCCCAGAACCTAAACCTCTAATTCTAACAGTGACGCACACAAAACAGGATACTACAACAAATGTTCTTAAAACATAATAAATGGAAGGATCTATCCTGTTTTATATGCACCCCTGTCTAAGCTTAACCCATTAACCTAAACCTCTCTGAATACATACAAAATGGAAGTATATATACTGTTGTGTATTGCCATAGTACAAAAACAAATTGATTTAAATGCTATTTTAACATTTGCATCTCTCTCTGTAATTCTCAACAGACACTACCTGAAGACTCTCATCATCACTACAGCAATTTAGACACAACACATTGAAGACAAGAGGTACAGTAATAAAAGTTACAAAAAAAAATACATCAAGTACTGCTATTTACAAATATAAAATGGACGTGTTTTGGGTCTGGCTTTGTGGAAACGTTCTGCAGCCTAAATATCACTCTAAGCCTAACCCCATAATTGTAAACCCCTAATAACAACATTGCTGCATGCAAAACAGTATACTAAAAAAGAAGGGGTATCCTAACCCTTAATGACAACAGTGGTGCTCACAAAACAGAAAAGGACAATGCTGTTAACACATACAAAATGGAAGGATATACAGTATACTATTTTGGGTGCTCAACCCTCTAAGCCCAACTCCATACCCTAAACACCTAATGACAACAGTAGAGCACAAAATACATGACTAAACCCATAATGACAACACTGCTACACACAAAACAGGATAACACAAGAACTGCTGTTAACATATACAAAATAGAAGGACCTATCATATTTACTGTGCGCCTTTCACAAAATAGACTGCAACCTAACTAATCTGCTAAATCCAAGCTCATAAAGCTAACAGCATAATGCAAACAGTGGTGCACACAAAACAGTATAGGAAAAAAAATAACCAAAACAAAATAACAAAAAGTTAATTTAAGAAAAGGAGCAAATGTACTAATGTACTACTTTTATTTACAGATTAATATGGCACATACTGAAAACAAAGAGGTAAAGAAAAGACGTCAAATTAGAGAACGTCAAAAAACATGGGTAGATCAACAGACGCCGGAGCAAAAGGAAATTCGATGACAAAAAGAATGGAAGAGACTAGCAAGCAAAAGACTAGCGGCTGACAAACTAACATCCAAGTCCAAGAAGGCAACTAAAAAACAAAAGCATTTACAAAATGTTGCTGTACAATCTGAGAATTTGAATAATGATTTACAGCGTCGTATTGATATATGTTCTCAGAATTGTTCTTTACTTAAATCTTTACCAATAGAGGTTCATAATTGTGGTATTATGAATATTGTCTGTCAGTTTTGTGGGTCTTATCATTTCCAACAAGAAAGACTCAGAGAATGCCAGTTCGTTAGTTGCTGTCAAAAAGGCAAGGTAAGACTTCCACAAAGACAACACTTCCCAACATTTTTAAAAAGCATTATGACTGAGCCTACTTTCCCTAATTACCAACATTTCAAAACAAACATAAGATCGTATAATAGTGCCATATCCTTTGCATCTATGGGTGCAACATTAGCTGCTAATGTGCCAGGACATGGCCCTTACTGTTTCAAAGTACAAGGACAAATTTACCATCGTACTTCTCATTTACATCCAGAAGAAGGGGAGCAAAGAAAATTTGCTCAGCTATATGTCATAGATACATTGAAGCTGTTGAACAATGTATGCAGCTTCCAGAAAATAAAAAATGCTTACTCATTGTTTTTATAGAGCTTGATAAAATTATGGCCCAAAACAAGTACACTCAAGCTTATAAAAAATTTTTCAGAAATAGAACAAGATCAAATAATTCATTCAGAACTACATCAATTACCAATCCCAAAAGTTAATATGGTTTTTAAAACAGATCGCCATACTGATAAACGCTGTTACAACTTACCAACATCAAATTACGTTGCAATGGTCTTTAAAAATGATGAGGGAGAACCACCATTTCAAAGGGATATTAGAATATATCCCAGAAATGGGGAGCAAGCTTACATCAACATAAGTATCTTAAGTACTAATTTAGATCCAATGACATATCCTATTTTTTCCCCAATGGTAAAGCCGGATGGCAACCCAAATTAACACTTGACAGTTACCCAAATTCTAAAGTTTGTGTCAGAAATAATATTTCCATGCTGGAATTTAAAGTGTCTCAAACTGCCATTCAAGATGGATTTAATCCCATTTTATGTGGTGGAAAACTGACACAACAATGGATCGCTGATTCATACTTGCCAGTTGAGGCAAATAATGTAACTTTCATAAAATATCAACAAGATAAACTATGTGTACAACAGTATTGTGGACTGATGGATTATGTCACTGAGGTAGCTACAAACAGAGAGCTTGCAGCTGGCAAAGCCATCGTTTTACCTTTTTCCAAGGATCTCCTCCCAATATGCAAGAAAGATACAATGATGGCTATTGTAACAAAATTTGGAAAACCAGATTTATTTATTACATTTACATGTAATCCACAATAGCCAGAGATTGTACAGAATCTGCTAATTGGACAAAGTGCTTCCGATAGAACAGATTTAGTGACAAGAGTCTTCAAAATCAAATTAACTGAATTAATACGTGACATAACCATAACAGTTATTTAGCAAATGTCTGGCTTATGTTTATACCATAGAATTTCAACAAAGAGGCCTTCCACAAGCACATATGCTTATGATCCTTCAAGAGAAATATAAATTGGATACTGGTGATAAAGTGGATTCAGTGATTATTGCTGAACTACTAGATCCAGAAACACATGATAGACTATATGAGATTGTAACTCATTGCATGATTTACGGACCATGTGGAGATATTAATCCATAATCCCCATGTACAAAAAATAAAAATGCACTAAAGAATTTCCAAAAGATTAGAGAGACAAAACGTATGCTAATTGTGATGGCTTTCCATTATATAGAAGAAGATAAGGCCAAAATGCCATTATTCATGGAAAAAAAGTTGATAACAGATATGTGGTGCCATACAATGCACATTTGCTTATGAAGTATAATGCACACATTAATGTGAAAGCTTGCACTTCTATAAAATCCATTAAATATGTCTACAAATATATTTACAAAGGCTATGACACAGCTACTGTAGTGGTCAAAAGTGCAGAAAATCCAGAACTTGCGTCTCATGTAGATTCTCGCTATGTAAGTGCGCCAGAAGCAATGTGGCGTCTTCTCAAATTTGAAATGCATGATCGCTCAATGTATAGAACGTTTGTTGCATATAGTCATGGATAATGATTTGCCTTTTGATGGAAAGGTGATGTTGTTAGGTGGAGATTTTAGATAAGCATTACCTGTTGTTGTCCATGGAAATGGCACAGACATTGTAGAAACATGTATAAAGTCAAATACACTATGGAAACTCTTTACTCACCTCAAATTGGAACAAAATATGAGATCAGAAGCCCAAAATGAATTCAATGAGTGGCTCATCAAATTTGAAGAAGGAAAAACAGAACAAATTAATAATTTACTTGATAATACTGTGAAAATTCCATTGAAAATAATTTGCAAACAGGACATTATATCGGCTATATTCCAAAATACAATTACTAAAGACGATTATGCAGAGCTTGCAAAGTAATAATAACATGCAAAAATATAGATGCATTGCTTCTGAACAATGAAATATTAAAATTAATAGATGCACCACAATAAAATTATCACAGTGCTGAATTTGTACTTGTTGATGACAAAGAAACTCAGACAAACTTTTCAACTGAATTGATTAATTCATTAACTCCATCTGGAATGCCACCTCATATTTTGCAGGTAAAAAAAGTTGCAATTGTCATGTTACTGCGAAATATGAACCACAAAAAAGGACTATGTCATGGGACCAGATTAATTGTTCAAAAATTAAAAGACCATTTCATAAATGCAGAAATTCTCAATTGTACCCATAAACGTAAAAGAGTTTTCATACCAAGAATAGATTTGGCACCAAGTGAAAATAGTTAGCCTTTTGTACTTCAGAGAAGACAATTTCCCATCATCATGGCATTTGCCATGACCATTAATATATCACAAGGACAAACTTTTAGATCCATTGGAATCTTTTTAGAAGAACCAGTATTTGCCCTTGGTCAACTGTATGTTGCATTTTCAAGATGCAAGAATCCAGAGGAAATTAAAGTTCATGTTGAAAAAAAACAGTCAGGGTGATTTATTAGATGATGGCCGAAATTTTACAAAAACATTGTCTACTGTGAAGTACTGTAAATTAAATTTAAAAAAAAAGAATAACAATACAAATAATCTACAAATAACCCAATTAAAAAAAGCAACAGTGCCCTTATATCGACATTGGTTATATACCATAGACAAAATTACAAGTCTGCTGGGCTCTTTTTAAGGGAACCACTTTGACATACAAAACAAAAATAGATCGGAATGTCTTGGAAGTGACTTTTGCCAGGATTGGCCCCACAAAACAGTTACCTTGCATTTTCTTAAAGTTACTATTTCAATTGTAATACATCAAGTTCATGTTTGTAATTTTAAAATTGTGTTTTCCTAGGACTGAAAAGTTGTTTCATTTTATGTAATTAAGGGTTCATGTTAGTAGGAAGATGATCATTTGTTCTAAAATTTAAATGTTTAATTACATAGAGAGTATTGATCCAGGGAGTTATACAATCGCCAGTTAATGGGGTCACAAAGGAATTTTTTTTTTTGCCCTCTTTGAAACAATTGGCCAAGTTTCACTGGGGATTTTTTGGTTTGCCTTCATCTGGATTCAATATTCAAGATCACTGTATTTTTTCACTATTTAAGTTTAAATGTTATTACATTACATTAATGTTTGCATTGTTAACATTGTATTTTACAAGGTTTGAAAAGTTGTTTTATTGGATGCTGTTAAGGGTTTATATCAGTAGGAGCATAATCATTTATTCACAATTTAAATGTATAATTAAATAGAGATGATTCATCCAGGGAGTAATCTGATCGATAGTTACTGTTGTCAGGAAGGAATTAATTTTTGTTCCCCCTTTGATACAATTGCATAAGTTTCAATGGGGAGTTTTACTGTTTGCCTTCCTCTGGATTCAATACCAGTAGTTCAACTACAAGTTGCATGTTAAGAAGCATTCTGTAATGATTTAAAATACTCATTCATACAAAGTTGACCAATTGTTATGTTACTCATGCATAGCTCAGAATTAAAATGTTAGTATTGTTAAAAATAATTGGTTGACCATTGTTTTCAATATAAGTTGCATGTTACAAAGCTTTATGTAATGGTTCACAATATGTATTCATACAAATTTCATCCATTGTTATATTAGTACTACATACATGACAATTAAAAATGTTAATATGGTTTAACAGTTGTTGAAATACAAGTTGAATGTTAAAAAAAATAATAATATTATAATTGTTGTATTTCTTTGTAGATAACAAAAAGGTTAAGAGTGTCAGAGACTCACATTGTGTGTCAAACGGCATTCCCAGCTTTAACATTTTATTGACCGTCATTTTTTGACGGGCAAGTCGCTAGGTTACATATATGCATCAGCATTAAGGAATATGTTGGCGTGTTACAAATAAAGGATAATAATATGTGATAAAAATTGCTTTTATACAAAAATTTACAGCAATTAAATTTGGAGTTAAGATGCAGCCATGTTACAGGCTGTGTGCATATTCTAGGTCAGACAGCACTAAGACAAAAGACAGAGCAATGGCAGTGGTGCATAGGGGCAAATGGGCTATTACCCTCCCAAAATGAATACATTGTTTAATTTAAATGATATAAAAAAAAATAATAATTATACCATGTTCAATCTATTTTTTTAATATCTGCTGCTGTCACTTTAAATTATAAATCCTTTGTGCAGCAGACAGTGAATCACACAAATTTATAACATCTATCTCCCTGCTGGTGAATGCCTAGTACTACAGATCAGGGCAAGATGGTGTTGTGCTCTGCTGTATACAGTAGGACTGTACCTGTCTGTCAAACGAAGCATCATCCAATCAGAATGGCAAGAGGGAAAGTCTTGGAATTTTCATAGGCAGCCCCATCCCACAGACCCAGCCAATTAGGACTGCAAAATGCTCTCAGTATGCAATGCAGTGCTAACTGGGTGAGTACAATCTCTGTCTTTCTCTCTCTTTCTTGTTCTCTGTGTCTCTCATAGTCTCTCTCTCTGCCCCCAGCCACCATGCATCTAGATAGATAAGTAGATAGAGGCAAATTCATAATGAAGCCTGGTAGTTTTGTGATGATAGATTGCTTTTAATTTGATACTGAAAAAATGGTTTGTATTTAGTGCAAAAAATCAACCTTTTTTTTACATTTGTGAGTATATAGTTTATATGCAATTTGTTTCTCCCTCTGTAATCTATCTTTCTATCTTACAATCTGAATAAAGTTTATTGAAACAAAAATAACTCCCAGCTCAACTCTGTCACTCTGTCTGCTTATGATACTCTCACCCTCTTTGTCAGAGGATTCATAATCCATAATGTCAGTGTCTCTCTCTCACAAATAAATATCCCTGGGTCTGGTTGTTGTTCGGTCCTTCAGTTTTGTCTGACTCTCTGTGACCACATGGATGCAGCACACCATGTACATCTGTCAGTGTCTCTGGTTATGCTTATTTCATGGCAAAGATACTGGAGTGGGTTGCCAGTTTCTACTCCAGTGTACGGCGACTTGTCATTGCTCTATGAGCCCCATGAAGCAAGGCGAGCAGTTGAGGCATGCAGGACTTAGGCTGCAATAAGTGCCAAAGGCGCTCATTGCACTTTGAGACGAAAAACATATCACTTTGTCACTGAGTGAATGCTGTTTGCTAATTTAACGGCCAAAATTAGTACAAGCGCGTACCTCGAAAACACAAAAAAATCTGTAACAGGATGAAAATGAGGCTGAGCAAAGCCAGGCACGCGGGACTTAGAAAATACGCGATGAGCATCATGAGCAGGAGAGGCTTGCAATGAGCGCTCATCGTGGGGCTTGCAATGAGCACCGAAGGTAATCATTGCTGAGCAGGAGAGTTGAAGTACACAGGGATAGAGGCTCGCAAGAAGCACCGAAGGTGCTCAGACGAGCAACAACCTCACATTATGTGGCAAACAGCATTGTCAGCCTTACAATTTTATTCCCGTCATTTTTGACGAGCAAGTAGCTAGTATCACATGTATAGTTGTGAGCATTGCGGATTGTTGCTAACGTTGCGCGAAGTGAGGGCTGCAGTTGCTGGCAAGGAGCGCCAAAAAGGTGCTCCTTATGCTGGTGGAGATGAGCTCCATAGGCGCTCATCCCTACAACCCTGCACGTCTTAGGCAGAGAGCACATAGAAAAAAAAAGTATGAGGTAAAAAACATACAAAGTTAACGGCCGAACCACGCACATACAAAAAGAACAAAAACACAAAGAAAATAAAAAATAAATAAAAAAACATCACACACAGCACGGGGGAACAGCCAGGATGTCTGGGAGTGAGGTTGCATGAGAATTTAAACACAGTTTGCAGAGTTTAGGCACTTGAAAATCGCCTAAGCGACAAAAAAAATGACTGCAGAAAAAAAACGAAAATGATGCTACACAACCCCTAACCACACACAACACCGCCAGGCACATAAGACTTTTGCCCAGGAACGTACAAGGTACAAAATACACTATTAGGAAGGACGGAAAATGCTCCAGACCCGTGTAACACATAGACAATCGCGGCCATTTCACAACACTAACTTGCATCTAATAACATTACCATTCTAAAATGGAGATTTACACAACTAAACAAACTGTTTGCCCTCGCGCACGCAGTCTATATATAGTGCACACTTGCCACATTGCTGACACTTAAACCTGTGGTCAGCAACAGTCCAAATGTACATTGTATGCTGCAGGAAAATCAAAACAGATTGTTAGCTTTTCAGGATATTGATTGCTGCATATATTAATTACAAATAGGTAAAGTATATGAATGTATTATTTAATTAATTAATTATTATTAAAAAATATTTATATATAAAAAATAAAAGAGCAGGGGAGAGGCTCGCAATGAGCGCCAAAGTCGTTCAGTGCAGGGCTTGCAATGAGTGCCAAAGGCACTCAGATGACCAAAAGTACACAAGTGGAGAGGCTCGCAATGAACGCTGAAGCCGCTCAAAGCGAGGCTCGCAATGAGCCCCGAAGGTACTCAGAGGACCAAAAGACTTTCATTGTGTGGCAAACAGCATTACCTGCCTTACAATTTTATGACCGTCATGTTTTGATGGGCAATTCGCTAGTATCACATATATAGTCAGCATGCGGGTTGTTGGTAACGCCTGCGGGCTTGCGTAGCGAGGGCTGCAGTTGCTGGCAAGGAGCGCCAAAGGCGGACAACGGACAAACCGCGCTCAGCAGTAAATACTCCAAACACAAAAAATAAACACAAAAATAACAAATAAGCATTACCCACAGCAAGGGGGGACACCCAGGACATCTGCAAGCCAGGTTATACCTCGATTTCACTAACATTTTCACAGTTTACACACTCGAAAATCCCCAAAGCGAACGAAAAAAACGAAAACGAGGCTAAGGACGTAAAATTACAAAACGTACTCGCAAAAATGAACCAACACTCAAGAACAGTTCATCCGGCACGTAACACACATTATGCGGGACGTACCACACACAAAATCGCCACCATTTCACATGTAACAAATAACTACTATCCGCAAAATTGCGGCTGGAACACAAATTGACGGCTGGAACGCAAATAGCGCATGCGTATTGCGTTCTAACAGTTTCTACATCACCTCCAAGTCTATAAATACTGCCCACTTTCCAGAAAATTATACATTTCACTTCAGGTGATGAACAGTGTGACTGGACATTTCATTGGTGGCGATACTTCTCAAGCAAAAAGTTTACAATCTGCAAATTACAACAAGCTATAATACATTTAATTAATTATGAAATCCATAGACCAAAAAAAAATGACTTTGCTTTGAAATATTGCCAACATCAACTGTATTCATGTATACTAACATTTCAAACACACAGATATGTGTATGTGCCCTACAATAATCTCAATTACAAAATAAAATATATATAACATAGATTTTAGTCAGATCTATTTTTTTTTTAAATAGCCTTTTAAAAAAAAATATATAGACACAGATATATTTAATCTGCATTTCAATAATTCACTTTTATTCACATTTCCAACAGACTCTGCCTCAACAGCGTCACTGAATAATTTACAGCGTGGACTGTGAAATCTGCACAATTTTACACAAATACATTGGGTTCACAAAAAGACCATGCTGTTGTAAAAAAAAAAAAAAAAAAAATTAACTAAAACATTTTTTATCGTTTTCTTTTTCAACAGACACTGCCTGAAGACTGTTGCAGGAACATTGGCAGCAGGGGACCCTCTGTCATTGCTACACAACTAATACTTCAACCAAGCTATAGTATAACAAGTAAAAAAAAACTATCCTGTTTGCTGTGCTCCAATGTCAAACACGATACTTCAACAAATATTCTTAACACATATAAAATGGAACAATGAATCCTGTTTTGTCTGCACCAACCTCTAAGCCTAAACCATAACCTAAATCTAGCATCCCAAAAGTGGCGTACAGAAAACAGGATAGTATAAGAAATATTGCTAACACATACCAAATTTAAGAATAAATCCTCTTTTGAGTGCCCTAACCTATAAGCCTAAACCCAGAACCTAAACCTCTAATGACAACAATGGTGTACAGAAAACAGGATACTACAACAAATATTGTTAACACTTATAAAATTTAGAAAAAAATCCTGTTTTGTGTGCCCTAACCTATAAGCCTAAACCATAAACTAAATCTATAATCTCAAAAGTGGCAGACAGAAAACAGGATAGTATAACAAATATTGGTAACACATACAAAATTTAAGAATAAATCCTCTTTTGAGTGCCCTAACCTATAAGCCTAAACCCAGAACCTAAACCTCTAATGACAACAGTGGTGTACAGAAAACAGAATACTACAAAAAAAATTGGTAACACATACAAAATTTAACAATAAATCCTGTTTTCTCTGCCATAACCTATAAGCCGAAACCCAGAACCTAAACCTCTAATTACAACAGTGTTCCCCCAAAAAAGATAGTACAAAAAATATATATATATGCACTGCTGCTGCCCAACAGAGAGGCCCCAGAGAGCTCTAAAGGCTCCTAGGGGACCCCCCTCATCATCAGTAACACCCTGATACCTGAAAAACGGGGGTACACCAGGCCCCAACAGGCGGGGCACAGGCAACGCCACAACCTCCTCAATCCTCCCCGGACAACAACCGGAGGAGAGGACAACACCGGCGGAGGCTAGAGGAACGCCCCCCCCCCCCCCCGCGCGCGGGGGTGAGGACACACATATGCTGACATAGTACAATAAGGACATGAAACAAAAGCTAACAGACTTGCACAGATACCCTCTAATCTGGGGATACTAAGAGTTAAAGTGAGGATCCACTAAGGAGTACCTAACACTCTCAACCCCAGTACCTGCACATTGCTACAGGCCTAGGAGCAGGGCGTAGTAAACGGTTACACCTCAGACCTGCCCCCCAGGGGTTAAAGTTAAACCCTAATCTACTGTATAGGGACTGTGTTTCATCAAAGTGGCTTGGAATTGATCCAAGGGCTGGAAGACTTGCTTTGGGGTGGACGGCACAGCCTAGGGTGGCACGCCCCACATGTTTTGGACAGAGTCTTGTATATAACAACTTGTTAGAAATAGCCCACTTAACTCGCCTGCACTGCTCCATCTTGTGGGCAAACTTCAGGCCTGCAAATTCAGATCTGCAACAGTAAAGCTACATCACACTGCTGATGGGCCTGGTGGGTCTGCAAAGTATTTACAGCTCTGTACAATATTGACTGAGAACTACAAGACCCTCCAGTTAACCACTCCCGGCACCCCCCATCATTACCTGCTCCTCTCAGCTATCTCATGGGACAAGACTTTTTCCTCTACATGCTGTATTATCAGCCAAGTCTTCCTATCAGAATGCCTGAATAGCACTATAAGTGTAGCTGAAGGCCCCGGGCACAGTGACTTGATATGACCGGGCTGGAGACCTCTTCGACATGATCCTTACCTAACAGATGAACACCTAGTCTCTATACCTGAGGGCACCCGGCTTGCTGGTGTGATATGATTGGGATGGGGGCTTAGCGGATATGATCCCTACCTGTTAACAGAAAAAAAGCCTATGTCTGTGCCTCCTGATTGTCAGCCTGGACAGTGTCCTCTCACATCTTCGTGCATTAGCGTCACCCTTTAAAAAGAATATCTTCCTATCCATCATGGGGAAGTCCAGCAAGAAAACCCAGCAATCTAAAGGAATTAAGGAGCATTTTCCAACGCAAGCCCCTCCACCTGCTCCAATGCCGCGGCCAGATACCACTTCGTCAGACAGCTCGGACATCGAGGACGCCCCGTTATGCCCCCCACCTGTGGACTTGACAGAAGCGACAGTGGCAAAAATAGATGCTCTCTTGCAAGCCCACCTGTCCAGGGCGGTCAGGGAAATCAAGCAGGAAATCCAGGACCTGGGTCAGCGCACCAACCACCTGGAAAATCTAACAGATCAAATCATTGAGTCACAATCTTCTGATAGACAAGTGATTGACCAAAACTCATTGCAAATTTCCACCCTTAAAGCCAAGCTAGAGGACCTGGAGTACCACTCGAGACGATTCAATGTCCGCTTCCGCAGCATCCCTAAAGCGGTAACTTATCTTCTGCCGTACCTGCACTCGACTGTTCAGTCCATCTTACCGACGCACCCAGAGTCAGCTTGGGAAATCGAGAGAGCTCATAGAGTCTTGGGTGGTCCCCTGAGCTCTGATCAACCGAAGGATGTGTTAGTCCGCTTTCTCCGCCAGAATGCAAGAGACCTTCTTCTGCAGGAAGCCAGAAAGTCCCCCTCCATAGAGGGTCCAGACGGCTCCACTCTGCAGATCTATACGGACCTAGCACCATCCACGCTCTGGAAACGTAAACTCATGAAGCCCGCAATTGCAATCCTCATTCATAACAAAATTAAATATAGATGGGGTTTCCCATTCAGCCTGTCTTTTCAAGTGGGTTCATTGGCTTATACAGCTTTTTCAATTGAATAATGCATGGCTTTCCTAGCTCAACTCCATCTAGCCCCAGATCCCGGATTGTCGGAATTATCAAACCCTCTGGATCCCAGCTTGGTGGAACCTACAAATGTACCGCCTTCTCAACGTCCGATTATGCAATGGGTGACAGCCTCAAAACCTAAGCGACCCCGGAGGCCTTCCCGAATAGATGTCACACCAAACGTTTCTACACTCCTTTCTAAACCCTTGCTGGACTTTCCTAGTAATCCGGTTGTGCGTTCCTCACCCACGAAAATCTGATTTTGGATTGCTCTCCCTGATACTCATCAATGACTACTTAAGACTCACAATCATACTCCTTCATACTCCTTCATACTTACCAAGGCAACTTTGGAACTTTAGATTGCTTGGTTCTCTTACCCAAACCAGGCTGATCTCTCCCTGGACCAGGTTTAGTATGCCCCCTATATTTATTGTCCCTAGGAGCCGGACCCTAAACTGCATCCACTATATGCCTGAGAAAGGGCTCTAACCCCCCTCCCATTCCCCTATACAAGGCAACATTAAGCCCGCTTAGATCTTCCCATATAATTCAGACCCGCGGTGGATCCACTAACCTCCCCAGGAAAGGCACCTGTCCGAGTCTCCACTCAGGCCCCCCCCCACCCCACCCGGCACTGGGCAGGCCTAGTAGACTACTTAAGACTCACAATCATACTCCTTCATACTCCTTCATACTTACCAAGGCAACTTTGGAACTTTAGATTGCTTGGTTCTCTTACCCAAACCAGTCTGATCTCTCCCTGGACCAGGTTTAGTATGCCCCCTATATTTATTGTCCCTAGGAGCCGGACCCTAAACTGCATCCACTATATGCCTGAGAAAGGGCTCTAACCCCCCTCCCATTCCCCTATACAAGGCAACATCAAGCCCGCTTAGATCTTCCCATATAATTCAGACCCGCGGTGGATCCACTAACCTCCCCAGGAAAGGCACCTGTCCGAGTCTCCACTCACGCCCCCCCCCCCCCCCCCCCCCCCCGGCACTGGGCAGGCCTAGTAGACCAGGGCTCCCCAGGCCCCTCAACTTAAATCCGATCTTAGACCTAAAAACCCTCTCCTACCAGGCAGCTTGTAACTACTGGCCCTTCAGGTACATTAGTTTAACTTTTTAATACACACCTGGACTATACTACTCCATAAAGACTTCCCTTTCACCCTGGAGAGTAAAAAAATTGACCCAGAGGGCAACTACATTTTACTAACAGGTTCCCTTCTGAATACTAGGATCTCTCTTATAGCTCTTTACTCCCCCACTACCGACCCCCATAATACTCTCATTAAACTCCTTGCTCATCTCAAATCAATAGATACAGGCAAAATCATTCTAGGGGGGGATATCAACTTGGTTCTAGACCCTAGCATGGATAGGTCCTCTAAGTCCCAGGGAGATAGATTCTCAAAAAAGCTTAAGCACATCCATAGATTTCTTGAGGAGCTTCATCTGCTGGATTATTTGAGGCTGAAACATCAGGGAGAAAGGGAGTACACGTTTTACTCCCCAGTGCATGGCTCATACTCCAGAATAGATACACTGCCAATGGATTCATCTTTGTCGGATGGCTTAGTTGCCTCCGAAATACGCCCCTGTCCCTGGACCGACCACTCTGTGGTCTACATGTCCCTAGATTTGGGCACTGTATACAAACCCCCTTATACATGGAAGCTTAATGATATGCTCCTCTCCAATCAAATCTTCCAGGACCAGGTTGCCTCGGATCTCAGCCAATACTTTTTAGATAACTTGACCCCAGGAGTGGACATAGGGTGGGTTTGGGCAGCACACAAAGCCTTTATTAGGGGCACTTACATTAAACTGACTTCTGCACACAAGAGACAAAAAAGAAAAAGGGAAGTTGAGATCAGAGCGTCACTTTTAGTTTTAGAAAAATCTAATCAGACTAATCCCTCAACCCAACACCCTAAACAAATAGACCTATTACGAGCAGATTGGATTTAATACTTTCAGCGCAAACTGAAAAAGCATTGAGATGGACGGGCCATACATTTTACACAAAAGCTAACAAACCGGATTCTCTGCTTGCTAGAAAATTAAAAGGGAAGCTAGCCCACTTCAAAATTTTTAAGATCAAAAACCCCTCTAGGAACATCACGTATAGCCCAAATGAGATTAAAGAAACCTTTACCACCTTTTTTCAAAAGCTCTATTTTTCCGCGCAGAAGCAACATACTAATCAAATTTCCACCTTTCTTGAGTCTTACGACCTCCCACATATTTTGGCCCAGGAGAGAGACGGTCTGAACTCTTTAATTACGGTGGATGAAGTTCTGGAGACAATTAGAAAACTGAAAATAGGTAAAGACCCAGGTACGGACAGATTTTCTAACTACAAGAAATACGCAGACATTTTGGCTCCTCACTTGGTGACCGTATTTAATGCGATCTTAGACGGTCACAACATTCCACCTATACTAAACCAAGCGAACATGGTCTTCTTTCCAAAGGAGGGCCAAGACCCTCTGGAGGTTAAAAATTATAGGCCTATATCACTACTAAATGGGGATGTCAAAATACTTGCTAAATTGATGGCCAATAGAATTTCAAAATTTCTGCCCTCACTAATTCATAAGGATCAAGTGGGTTTCATCCCCTTTAGGCAAGCAGGGGATAATATTAGGTGGATTCTGGATACGATGCACTGGGCGGGTAAACACCGTACCCCCTTATGCCTTCTGGCCCTGGATATGGAGAAGGCCTTTGACTCTCTAGAATGGCCCTATTTAAAAGCAGTATTGTAGAAATTCGGCCTTACAGGACATTTTATGAACATGATTAATAGCTAATTTAAATCCCCTCAAGCAGTCCTAAAACTTCCTGGTGAAGAAAGGGCTTCATTTACTATTCAGAGGGGGGCCAGACAGGGCTTCCCTCTATCCCCCTTACTCTTTGCTCTAGCCGTTGAGCCCCTAGCACAGGATATTAGATCAGGCATAGACATTAAAGGCATTAAAATAGGCCATCATCACTTTAAATGTGCCTTATTCGCAGTTGATGTCCTCTGTACATTGACAGATCCCTGCACCTCAGTCCCTGCCCTCTTTTACTTACTGTGAACATTCAGCAAAATCTCTGGGCTCCACATAAATGTTGATAAAACAGAAGTTCTAAATATCTCCTTACCTCCCTCAGACGTAACCTTTTTGCATCAGCACTTTAATTTTAACTGTCCTTCTAACCATATTAAATACTTGGGTGTGAATCTCACCCGTAACACCGCACAGATACTCCACAAGTCCAACTATACGGCCATCTACAAAACATTCACCCAAAATTTACTGACATGGGCAAAACACCCTATCTCATGGTTAGGACGTATCCACTCTTTTAAAATGAACCTTATGTATTTATTTCGCTCCCTACCGATTGCCTTGAATTACATAGAGTTAGACAAACTACAATGCCAAGTCTTTAAGTTTATATGGCAGAATAAATCACATCGTATCTCTAAATCAACTATGTTTATCCATAAATCAAAAGGAGGTCTCTCTTGCCCCAACTTGAAATTATATTTTAAAGAAGCACAATTGGCCTTTGTTCCAATAGTGCACTCCCCCACTCACCAGCCTCTTTGGATATTTATTGAGAACTTTATGATGGCCCCATATACGTGGGACTCAATTCCATGGATCCCAAACCCACTGACATGTTTGGGTAAATTGGACAGCCCGTATATAAAACATTCCCTAACTATTTGGTCATGGGCTATCCGCAAATTTCAGCTGATCCCGAGATACCCCACTCCTACTCCCATAATACCCAATCCCAGATTCCCGGATACTCTCCCTGCAGCCTCTTTATTATGGTGGAAATCCCATAACGTACTGACGGTGAATTCCTGGTATCGAGATAATACCACCTTAACATACACTCAACTAAAAGAAGAATTCGATATCCCCATTCAGGAACACTATACATTTTGTAGATTTAAACACTTACTCTCCACGTTAGAACATGCACTAGGTAAACCGACTTCAAACTGGTTTACTAGGCTATGCCTGTCGGCTCCTCTTACAAAAGGTATTGTGGGTATCCTGTATGACACTTTTAATTCCCCTCCCGCCACCCCCCTTCCAAAATATATACAAAGATGGGAAAAAGACTTAAATTGTAAGTGGGATAGGGAGAATTGGCAAAACTCTTGGCGAAACCTAACTAGGGGATCTTTGAGCAGTAACATTCTGGAGACCTCTATTAAGGTTCTTCATAGGATATATATCACCCCTGATAAACTATTTAGATGGAAACGTTCCCCTAATCCTAACTGCTTTAGAGCTTGTCAGACCTCTGGAACCTTTTTCCACACGTGGTGGTCATGTCCCCTGGTGCAGTCTCTTTGGAGCAAGGTTTTCCAGCTAGCCTCCACCATACTTGGCATGCCTGTTATGGCTAAGGCAGATATAGGCCTGCTAGGGCACTCTGTCCCCTCACTATCGAAATACCAAAATAGACTCCTTCAGTACTTAATGCTAGCAACAAAAAACATATAGCCAGACAGTGGAAATCCCCCACTCTTACTTTACAATCAGTCATCAATAAGATGAATTACATTGCAATAAATGAAAGGCTGACCCATGTACTGGAGGAACGTATGCCTACTTTTCTCCATATATGGAATCCCTGGATTCATTCTCCCTATAGCCCCCTTATCTCGTGAAATCCCCTTAATCAACATTGTGCTATCTCTTGCTATGCTTACATTGGAGCTGCGGACCGGGGGCTGGAGGAGGCGGGACGAGCAGTGGATCCGAGCTGGTAACCATCAGGACTTATACTTCAATACCCTTGAGACAAAATTATGTTTTTTGAATTTAAACTTATTGTGTAGTCAACAGTGTTTTTTATTTTTCTCTTTTATTATATGGTTTTAGCTCATTTAGAGCTATATTGTGTCTATAAATCATAGTTTGTTTTTCTTTTCTGTTCGTTTCTTACTTAGGCTTTGGATGTTTGTTCTGCTAGACCGAGCCTACCAAACTGTTTTATTTTAGGTGAACTTTTTCCCTAGAAAATTGGAAAAATGTAGGTAACCTGGCTACCCTTAGACTTTCCCACAAGAGGGGATAGATCTTTTTGGTTAACTTTGTTTAGATGTTTATATGGTATTTTCTTATAAGTGTAATGTAATGTTAACCTTTTCTTCTTCCCTTTTCCCTATAACTGGGTATGATTGTATGTGAATAATGTCAAATTGCTACTTGGTTTTTATGTTATCCTCTGGTGTGAGGAATTGACTCTGCTGGGATTTGAACCCTGGTTTGCATGTTGCTGGACCTCTTCCCTACCGGTATGCCAGCCTGCCTCCTGCAGATTTGCCTGAGATCTGATACCTTGACTCTAAAAGCAATTAAATCAGTGACAACTCTCTTTAGCTGTGTCTGGTCAGCTGTCTGGTTCTTGGCCTATATAAGGCACTTCCTGTCTCTGTATCCTTGCCAGATTATTGTTGGTTCCTGATCCCTTTAATAAAGCTTGTTCCTGTTTCACCTACAAGTTGCTGAACTGGATTATTGCTGACCTTGGCTACTGGTCTCCACAACCTTGTGATTCCTATATCATTACATCTGGTTTATTTGGTTACCTAATAAAAAACTTTGAAAAAAAAAGAATTACAATAAGGAACAAAAATAATAATAATAGATTATTTTTATTTACAGATTAAAATGGCAGATACTGACAAGAAACAGGAAAAGATAAGACGTCAAACTAGAGAACGTCAAAAAACCTGGGCAAAGCATCAGAAGCCGGAGCAGAAAGAAATTAGACGACAAAAAGAACGCAAAAGACTTGCAAGCAAAAGACTATCAGCTGACAAACTAAAATCTACTCCTAAGAAGGCAACTAAAAAAACAAAAGCATTTAGAAAGTGTTGCTGAACAATCAGATAAAATTTCTAATGATGATTTAAAGAGTCATTTTAATATATGTTCTCACAATTGTCTTTTACTTAAATCTTTAGCAGTAGAGGTTCATAACTGTGGTGAGATGAATATTCTCTGTCAGTTTTGTGGGGCTTATCATTTCAAACAGGAAAGACCGAGGGATGGCGAGTTCGTTGGTTGCTGTCAAAAAGGCAAGGTAAAACTTCCAGAAAGACAACAATTCCCAACATATTTACAAAGCATTATGACTGAGCCTGCTTTCCCCAACTACCAACATTTCAAAACAGACAAAAGATCTTACAATAGTGCCATATCCTTTGCATCTATGGGTGCAACATTAGCTGCTAATGTGCCAGGACATGGCCCTTACTGCTTTAAAGTAAAAGGACAAATTTACCATCAGACTTCTCATTTACATACAGAGCAAGGAGAGCAAGGAAAATTTGCTCAACTATATGTCCTAGATACAATGGAAGCTATTGAGCAACACATGCAGCTTCAAGAAAATAAAAAATGTTTACCCATTGTTTTTATAGAGCTGGATAAAATTATGGCCAATAACCCGTACACTCAAACTTATAAAAAATTGGCAGCAGTAGAAAAGGAACAACAAAAAACTCATGCAGAAATACATCAATTGCCAATGCCAAAGGTCAATATGGTGCTTAAAAGAGATCGCCATACTGATAAACAGCATTATAATTTGTCAACATCAAATGAGGTTGCAATGGTCTTCCAAAATGACGAAGGAGAACCATCATTTCAGAGAGACATTAGAATATATCTCAGAAAAGAGGAGCAACCTTTCATTAATATAAGCATCTTAAGTAACAATTTAGATCCAATGACATATCCCATATTTTTTCCACATGGGGATGCAGGTTGGCAACGCAAATTAATCAGAGTTCAGCCAAATTCAAAAGTATGTGTGCGAAATAATATTTCAATGCTTGAATTTAAAGTGGCTCAAATTGCCATTCGACGTGGATTCAATTCCATTTTTTGTGGTGGAAAACTCACACAACAATGGATCATTGATTCATATTTGCAAGTTGAGGCAAATAATTTAAACTTCATCAAATATCAACAAGATAAACTACGTGTAGAACAGTATTGTGGATTAATGGATTATTTCGCTGAGGATGCTACAACCAGAGAGCTGACAGCTGGGAAAGCCATAATTTTACCATCTTCTTTCCAGGGATCTACTCGCAATATGCGAGAAAGATACAATGATGCCATGGCTATTGTAACTAAATTTGGAAAAACAGATTTATTTATTACATTTACATGTAATCCACAATGGCCAAAGATTACACACAATCTGCTAACCAAATTTAGTGGCAAGAGTCTTTAAAATCAAATTAAATTAATTAATACGTGACATAACCATAACTCAGTTATTTGGCAAATGTCTGGCTTATGTTTATACCATCGAATTTCAAAAAAGAGGTCTTCCACATGCATATATTCTTATAATCCTTCAAGAGAAAGATAAATTAGATACTGGTGACAAAGTGGATTCAGTAATTATTGCTGAACTACCAGATCCAGAAATACATGATGAACTTGCATCTCATGTAGATGCTCGCTATGTAAGTGCGCCAGAAGCAATGGGGCGTCTTCTAAAATTTGAAATGCACAATCGCTCACATGCAGTATATCAATTAGCTGTAAATTTGCCATAAAGACATTTAGTATATTTCCATGCTGGAAATGAAACAAATGTTTTGACACAAAGTGAGCATCGCCGAACTACACCTACTGCATGGTTTCAATTAGATTCTACTGACTTAGAGGCAAGGGAATTGTTATATATTGACATTCTATACCATTATGTTTTCGTTAATGGATTATGGAGAAAACGAAAAAGTTGTGGAATTTACACTGTAAGTCCAAGAAACCTTGAACGTTTCTGCTTACGATTACTACTTTTAAATGTTCCTGGTGAACAAAGTTTTGAACAGTTAAGAACTGTTAATGACATAGTTTATGAATCATTTCATTTAGCTGCATGACATAGAAACTTCCTAGCTGATGACACAGAATGGGAAAGATGTCTAGAAAAAGCAGCACTATGTCAAATGCCACGGCAGATGAGGGAACAATTTGCATTCATTTGCATCTTCTCAAATGCTCCAAATGCATTAGCTTTGTGGGTCAAATTTAAAACAAATATGGGTGAAGACTTTTTACAACGATACAATGAGCCTATTGTACAATTAAATGCATTAATTGAAATCCAAGAGGTCATTTTAACTCATGGATTAAGTTGTGCAAGTTTTAATCTGCCAGATCCAGGTCTCATAGACGACATAAACTTTGAAGACTATGACACTCAACTACAAAGAGAAAGAACAGAAGAAAGACTTGCAACTTTAAATGCATTACAATTGCAAGCATTTCATGCAATCAAAAATGCCCTAGATGATGACATGGTCAAAGAGCGTTATTTCTATCTGGATGGACTTGGAAGATCAGGAAAAACGTATTTATATAACTTATTGATGAGTTTTATTCGAGCACAAGGTCAAATAGCGCTGGCATTTGCAACCACTGGAATTCGCCGCACTTTTGTTAGAAGGTGGAAGAACTGTGCATAGTGGATTTAAACTGCCAGTTCCTATTTTGGAAACATCAGTGTCGGATATTCGAATGACATCATTACAAGTAAACAAAATTCAAAAAAGTAAATTAATTATAATAGATGAGGCTACAATGATGTCATGCCATGCCCTACAATGTATTGACCGTTTGCTTTGTGAAGTCATGGATAATAATTTGCCATTTGGTGGAAAGGTAATGTTGTTAGGTGAAGATTTTAGACAAACATTACCTGTCGTTGTACATGGAAATTGAACCGACATTGTTGATACATGTATAAAGTCAAGTACACTATGGAAACTATTTATCTATCTTCAATTACAACAAAATATGAGAGTACCCATAAAGGAGAGAGAGTTTTCATACCAAGAATAGATTTGGCACCAAGTGAAAGTAGCCTCCCTTTTGTACTTCAAAGGAGACAATTTCCCATCATCATGGCATTTGCCATGATCATTAATAAATCACAAGGACAAACTTTCAAATCTGTGGGTGTCTTTTTAGAAGAACCAGTATTTGCACATGGCCAGCTGTATGTTGCCTTCTCATGATGCAAGAATCCAGAGGCTATTAAAGTTTACATTGAAAACAATGAAAGTCAAGGTGATTTATTAGATGATGGACGCATTTTTACAAAAAACATTGTCTACTATGAAGTACTATAACTTTAATTCCACCAAATACAAGACATGGCACAGACTCATCCACAAAAAAAAATTAACCTTAACGGCAATTTCACACAACAACAAAAAAAATATATAGTGAACAGTGGTTTATTTAAAGAATAACATTTTATGTCACCCAGACTCTTTTTAGAGCACCACTATTTCCATAAGAAACTCTATAAAATGGCAAAAAACATAGAGAACAGTGGTTACACCTCATGGACAAACTTTAATGTCTTGCATTCTCTTTTTAGAGAACCACTATTTCACATAGGAAACTCTATGTGCCATTTTCAACAATTACAACAATAACTGTTTACAACTGTTTACAAGTGGATTTGCCTTACAAGTAAAGGCTGATAAATTGCAGAGTGCACTAATTGTGCCCAGGTAAGAGGGGTGTGGCTTGACTGTTAAACTAGTATAAAAGGTTTGTAAGCTGTTTTGGGGCCTGTTTACAAGTGGATTTACCTAAAAAAGAAAAGGCTGATAAACTGCAGAGTGCACTAATTGTGACCAGGTGAGAGGGGAGTGGCTTGACTGTTAAACTAGTATAAAAGGTTTGTGAGCTGTTTTGGGCCTGTTTACAAGTGGATTTACCTTACAAGAAAAGGCTGATAAATTGCAGAGTGCACTAATTGTGCCCAGGTGAGAGGGGTGTGGCTTGACTTTTAAACTAGTATAAAAGGTATGTGAGCTGTTTTGGAGCCTGTTTACAGGTGGATTTACCTTACAAGTAAAGGCTGATAAATTGCAGAGTGCACTAATTGTGTCCAGGTGAGAAGGCAGTAGTTAATATAAACAGGAGAAGGGGCAAACTTGTGAGCTTGCGAACATTTTCAGTATCAAGTGCAATTCTAGTAAAAGCGTAGAAGTTTAAATAAAAGGAGGGACTTCAAAGAAAAGGGAGGGCAGATTTATAGTGCAAAGGAGGAAAACTTTATACAAATATATTATTTTATATTTTTTATTTTTCCCACTGAAGTTTTGTAGACAATAATAATAATTATCAGTCTAGTGGCAACCTTATTCAGTGTACATCCTGTCATATGTATTCAATACTGGAACAGATGATCCAGGGTCCATACCTCTGTGAGAGGTGTGAGCATGTTGCCTCTCTGGAAGCTCAAATTGGAGCTCTGGAGAGGAGAATTGCAGCACTTATAGATATTGCTCCACTGGAAAGGGGGTTGGTGCTCACTGAGCACAGTTTAGCTGGGCCTAGCATGGAGGGTGGAGCTGGGGCTAGTGAGGATGTCCAGGGAGGTAGCTGGGTTACAGTTACAAGGGGAAGCAGGGGGAACAGGAGGAGGCAGGCCAGTTCTGAGATGGCAAACACCAACAGATTTGCCAGATTGAGTGAAATTGTTGGGAATGTCCATTCAGGAATGGCAATGCCAGATAGAGCTGTTCCCTCTAACAGCCGGGAGAACAGCTCTACTGGAGGAGAGGGAGGGCAGAATAGGCAGAGCAACAGACATGTTTTGGTTGGGGATTCTATTATTAGGATGGGTGATTTGTCACACAGATCCCAGCAATCAAACAGTTTGCTGTCTCCCGGGTGCTCGGGTTCATCATGTTGTGGATCGGGTAGACAAACTATTGGGAGGGGCTGGAAATGAACCGGCGGTCTTGGTACATATTGGTACCAATGACAAAGTTAATGGAAGATGGACTGTCCTAAAGAATGTGTTTAGAGAACTAGGTAATAAGCTGAAGGCAAGGACCTCCAAGGTAGTATTTTCTGAGATAGTACCAGTGCCACGTGCTAGACCAGGGAGGCAGAAGGAGCTTAGGGAGGTTAATGTGTGGCTAAAGATGTGGTGCACTAAGAAGGGGTTTGGGTTTTTAGAGCACTGGGCTGACTTCTCACTTCGGTACAATCTCTACAGTAGGGATGGATTGCACCTTAATAATGAGGGAGCTTTTGTACTAGGGGATAGGATGGTAGAAAGGCTGGAGGAGTTTTTAAACTAGTAGGTGGGGGGAGGGACTATATATAAGTAATTGGGTAGAAAGTGTAGAGGGTATAAGGGATGAATTAGCAACTCATAGGGGAGGAGATGGGGGAGGGGTAGTATAGTCAATAGGGAGGTAGTACTAAGTAATTCAAGTACAGTGGCAGGCACTTCATAACTACAGACTCATAACATAAGGTGTATGTTTGCTAATGCCAGAAGCTTGCCAGGAAAAATGGGAGAGTTAGAATTATTAGCAATTGATGAAAAATGTGATTTAATAGGCATTACCAAAATGTTGTGGGATGAATCTCATGACTGGACTGTTAATCTGGATGGTTATAACCTATTTAGGAAAGATAGAGACAATGGTAAATTAGGAGGAGGGATTTGTCAGTATGTTAAGCCTGAATTTAAGCCTATAGTCAGAGAAGATATTTATGGTGGACCTAGTGATAAAGTTGAATGTTTGTGGGTAGAGTTAAATTTCGGAGCAGTAAATTCCAAAAGAATATTAGTAGGAGTATGCTATAAACCCCCAAATATAGCTGAAAGTGAGGAAATACAATTATTGTTACAGATTGGCAATGCAGCTTAGATTTACTCATCACAAATAATATTGATATAGTATCAAATGTTGGAATAGGGCAACCTTTGGGAAACAGTGATCACAACACAGTCTAATTTGAGATTGAATTAAAAAAAATATATTTTAAGGGGCCAAAGAAAACTCTTAATTTTAAAAGGGCAGATTTTTTCTTTTTTTTTAAGTTTTTAGACAGTACAAAAATCAAAAATACTTGAATACAATCATAATTCACCTATATCTCTTGATTATGAAGTGAGGTTCCAATAAATGTTAAATATCAATTAGCCACAAATTCATAGTTACAATGAACAATAAGGTTATTAAGAGTTTTATCTACTAATACCTGATAAAGTCCATTTCTTTCTCATCCAAATCAAAACTCCATTTATAACCCACATTATTCATTAATCCTAATTGAACATTGTATTTGGATATTTTACTCCTTTAGACCTTTTTTAAATTTCATCTTACTATTGTAAATCTAGAATGTTTTTGGGCTATTCATTGGGACTTAATACACCAGGCTCCGATAAGAATAATCCAGTCCATTCAAAGAAGGAAAAAGAAGAAAAAAGAAGAAATAACACAATATTTCCGGCCAGGAAAGCGTTGGAGGAAGAGGGGGTTGGGCAGGGATCTATAATTACACACTCCAGAAAGAGAATAACCCCCATCAATTGTACTTCTTATCCCATATTGTCCACTTTTTTAAAAGAAGTCGGGAAATCCTGATTTCCTCTATGTTTCTTTCTAATATTCTCATTTTATTAATTTTTATCAAAATTTCGGACCAATTAGGAACTTTTTCTTGTTTCCAATATGAGGCATCTAAGAAAGAAAAAGTGAGGATTAGGATTTCCCTGGGTGTTTGCCACCCCAATATACAGTATACAAAAAAATGGGATAAATGCATACAAAAATGAAGGTAATAAAGGTGATATCAGATTTTTGCAGACATAATATGAGACTAGTAGGGTGTAAGGGGCTTTAAACTAGGCCGTAATTTGAACAAATTTGCGGTTCCTAGAGAGCTCGACCGCCAGGTTTGCAACGCGCATGCGCACGCCTGACGTGATGACTTGCGCAGCGTCGTTGCTAGGAGCCTGACGCGTTTCGACGTATCACACCCTACTAGTCTCATATTATGTCTGCAAAAATCTGATATCACCTTTATTAACCTAATAGTTGGGGAACAGCCTCTACCTTGTAGACACAGCTTTAGACACTTTTTGTGCCATACCATAGACAGATGTCGATAAATGAATATAGACACAGCTTGGATTCTATGCTGTGTAACATATAGCTGTTGCAATGACTTTGTCTGTATTTTAGGTTGAGCTCCCTTTAAGTCTGATTTATATAGGTACTAATTCTGGGTACCCTAATTCATAATACCAAAGGGGTGTCAGTAAGACATACAGTGACCTATATCTCACTTTTATGCAAATATACTGCTCTGTTGAATGTACCCCCTAGACATTTGGAGGACATTTATTTAGGCACAAGGGTGCTTTATATATATATCTTTTGTGAAACAATAGGGCTTTTCTGCCTTTGTTCTTCCTTGTAATTATTTTGGCTCGCCCGCTAGGTGTGAATAGTAATACCCACTCACTTAAGAGTTATACATTGCACAATACCAGTGCTTCAGGGTTCATTACTATTCCTTACATTTTGCCCTCTTTTATTCCCTGTGTTAGTATTTTAAACATTCCCTGTTTTTAAAGACGCAGCTGTCATTTACTTAATAAAATTACCTTAATTTTTGTATGCATTTATCCCATTTTTTTGTATACCTTCCAATATGAGGCAATAGAATTTTTTTGCTGCTATGAAAATCTGAGTCAAAAGAGCTTTTGTTTCCAACGTAGCTTCCTTGGGAAAAATATGAAGTATAGGTATTTCCACCTTAAAGGGAAGATCTATCCCAAAGGTTAATTTTATTTGAGAAAAACATTCTGTCCACCAATTTTGTAGTAATGGACATTCCCACCATATGTGAATATGTGTTCCTTTTTGTCCACAGTTGCGCCAGCAGAATTTGGCTTCATTCTTTTTATTAATCTGTGAAACTCTAAGCGGTACATAGTACCACCTATTTGTAATTTTAAAATAAAAGTTTCTTTATGAGATGCATTTTGCAAAAATGTATCTGTAATAAAGAAAGCGGAAAGCCCCGTCTCTATAGGCCATTCTTTTCTCACCTCTTTTTCCCACATTTTTTGACTAGATGTTTTAATAGGGGTCTGCTTTTTTTCATTATATTATGGCACTTAGGCAAATGAGATTTGTCTTTATCTAATATTATTTTTTCACAGTCGGTCAGATTTTCTATAATAATCCCCTGAGACTTCAACTGTTCATTCATTCGTTAATATTCAAGCCACAATGAGTTATGTAATTTATGTTTAATCCCTAAATTTTTAAAGGACCTAAAAGAACCATTTTGAAAGAGATCTCTTAGGTATTCCGCCCCATTTTTAGCTAGAATTGCCAGTAAAGGAATATCCAAATCCCGAGCCATATTATCCAGTGGAGTTATTGGACTTTGAAATGGAATTAAGGTATATTTTAAATTCAATTTATCCCAATATTTGAAGCTATTTCTTAGTGTTTCTCCCATTGATTCTAATTTAATGGAGGTCGATATTTTTTTTTTCTGTAAGATTATACTTTGTAGCTCTTTTTTTACCATCATTTCATTTTCGATTTGGAACCAGTGCCTGGATTCCTTTTGGTCATTCCATCTAATTATGTGAGCTAAAGATATTGCTTCTTGAAAGCTCTGAATAGAGGGGTAAGCCATACCCCATTTTTGAAATGTATTAATTAGATGTATTGATTTAATTCTATTTTTTTTACCTTTGTGAATAAACTTGTCAAGAGTCTTTTGAAATATTTTTATGTGACCTTTTGAAAAATGATAGGGTATACTTCTAATTAAATATGTTATTTTGGGCACTAAGAACATTTTTCCTGCTATAATTCTTCCCGACCATGAGTTATTTTCTCTAATGGAAGTTGCCAATGGTTCCATTATGAGAGCAAAGATAAGGAGGGACAGGGGACACCCCTGTCTAGTCCCATTAGAGGTGTTAAAAGCCTTCGACTTATATCCAAGGCCCACGACAGAGGCGGTCAGGGCTCCATAAAGAGCCTTAATAGCCCTAGAGCCAAAATCGCCTAGACCAAACTTGGCTAGGACACGGTCCATATAGTCCCATCCTACTCTGTCAAAGGCATTTTCTGCATCCAAGAATACAAAAACTGTTGATCTCTTATTTATTTTTGCATACGAAACAAGATTAATTAATCTTCTAACATTGTCCATTCCTTATCTATTTACTATAAAGCCATTTTGATCGTTATCCACCAGGGTCTGTATTACCATGTTCAATCTGTTTGCAAGTATCAATAAGAGAGATTGGACGAAAATCTTTGCACTCTATACATTCTTTCTCTTTTTTAGGGATGGTTACGATGTATGTCTGAAGCATTTCTTTTGGGGTATTTTAGTGACCCTTATTAACCCTTTTAAAGTTATCTATCGAATCCGCTGTCACCACCTCCTCTGGTAGAGAATTCCACAGATTAACCACCCTTACTGTGAAGAACCCTTTTCTTTCTTTAAGGTGGAATCTTTTTACTTCTAACCTCAAGGGGTGTCATCTTGTCAGTTGAAAACCTCTTGGCACAAAATGCTCAGTTGACAAATCTTTATACTGGATGTATTTATATAAGGTAATCATATCTCCTATTAGATGCCTTTTTTCTAGAGGAAATAAGTTTAATTTGGTTAGTCTTTCTTCATAACTTAGCCCCTCCATACTCCCATATTAGTTCTGTCGCCCTCCTCTGTACCTTTTCCAGCTCTATAATGTCCTTTTTATGAAGTGGTGCCCCAAATTGTACTCCATACTCCAAATTAGGGCATACTGGAGATTTGTATAGTGGCAGAATTATATTTGCTTCCCTTGCTTCTATACCCTTCTTAATACATGCTTATATTTTATTTGCCTTTGCAGCTGCTGCTTGGGTTTGAGCACTGTTACCTAGGTGGTTGTCAACAAGCACTCCCAAATCCCTTTCAATATCTGATACACCTAGATTTGCTCTATTAAGATTATAATTTGCATTGCTATTTTTCCTTCCCAGATGCATAACTTTACATTTATTTGTATTAAATCTCATCTGCCATTTAGATGCCCATTCCTCAATTTTAAGTAAATCCCTTTGGAGGGAAAGCACATCATTATCTGATTTAATTACCTTGCACAACTTCATGTCATCAGCGAAAGTGGAGACACCACACTCCAATTCTACCTCTAAGTCATTAATAAATATGTTAAAAAGGAGAGGACCTAATACTGAACCCTGAGGAACCCCACTTACCACATTAGTCCAATCGGAGTATGTTCCATTTACAACAACCCTTTGCTTCCTGTCTTTTAGCCAGCTCTCAATCCATGAGCAGATATTTACTCCAATTCCTGTATCTCTTAGTTTGCACAATAGTCTCCCATGTGGCACTGTATCAAACGCCTTTGCAAAATCCAAAAAGACGACATGCGCTGAGTTGCCTTGATCCAGGTTCCTACTAGCCTCCTCATAGAAACTAATTAGATTGGTTTGACATGACCTATCCCTCATGAATCCATGTTGACTCTACTTATCCTGTTCAAATAGTCATATTCTTGTATATTATCCCTTATTAACCCTTCTAAAAGCTTCCCCACTACAGAAATGAGGCTCACTGGTCTATAATTCCCCGGATTTGCTCTTGCTCCTTTTTTAAATATAGGTGTCACATCTGCTTTTCTCCAGTCATCTTTTAGAGACTGTGTTGAGTGAATCTTGAAAAAATAAATATAATGGTTTGGCTATTACAGAACCCAGTTCCCTCAGAGTCCGTGGATGTATTCCATCAGGACGCGGGGCTTTATTTACATTTATTTTTTCCAACCTCTTTTGGATTACTTCCTGTGTTAACCAATTATTTGGCAAAAGTAGTGTAGCCCCATTATGTTGCAGTGTCCCAACCACTAGTACCTCCCTTGTGTATACCGAAGAAATTAACCTATTTAGCTCATCTGCCTTTTCCTGGTCACTTATTTTCAGATGGCCTGTGTCACATTGTAATGTTTCTATAGCTTCCTTCCTCGCCTTCTTCCAATTAATATACTTAAAAAATATTTTAGGGTTACTCTTACTCTCTTTTGCAATTAATTTTTCATTTTCTATTTTAGCCAGTCTAATAGCGCTTCTGAAAGCTTTGTTGATTTCCTTGTACTCCCGTAAAGCAGTCTCTGTCCCCTCTTGTTTGTATAATTTAAATACCTGTTTTTTACTCTGTATCTTGATCTTTAAATCATTGTTAAGCCACAATGGATGGGATTTACTCCTTTTACTTTTATTCCCACATGTAAGTAAGGATTTAAATGTTGTCCATTTATGTTAAGTGTTTTTACCCATCAGTTCTCTGTCCCAGTCTATACTTTGTATTGCTGCCCTTAGACCGTTAAAATCTGCCCTTTTAAAATTAAGAGTTTTTGTTGGCCCCTTAAAATGTAGTTTTTTTAATTCAATTTCAAATGAGACTGTGTTGTGATAAGTGTTTACCAAAGGTTGCCCTATTTCAACATTTGATACTGTATCAATATTATTTGTGATGAGTAAATCTAGGATAGCTTCATTTCTAGTAGGCTCTTGTATAACCTGGGCCAGATAATGATCCCTGTGTGTACTCAAGAACCTGCTCCCCTTAGCTGAACTACTGGTCTCATTTATCCAGTTTATTTCAGGGTAATTAGAATCTCCCAATATTAGAACTTGCTCATGCTTAGCTGCATTTCCAATCTGTAACAATAATTGTATTTCCTCACTTTCAGCTATATTTGGGGGTTTATAGCATACTCCTACTAATATTATTTTGGAATTTGCTGCTCCGCTATTTAACTTAGCAAATAAATTGTATATTTGTGTTCACATTTGAATGTCTAAAATAAATAATAAAATGTATTTATGATAGAGAGGGAGAGAGGATTAGGATTTATCTCTCACTATCCCTTCCTCTTTCTCTCTATCTGTCTCTCTCTATCCCTCTCTATTATTCTCTCTCTCTATCCTCCTCTCTCTCACCCTCATCAAGAAAATGCACGTACTTTCCAGTATAAGATTAGTAAGCAGATCTCAGAAGCACCATCTCACCCTTATCAATATAATAACAGCCTTATTAAATTGCAATTTGGCCAATTAAATAGGGCTCTATTTAAGCACATAGCATATTTTTTTACAGAAGTTTTTAGTTAGTGAACTTCTTTCCAAAAGCAAGGTATTCCCTAACTAAAAACTTCTGTAAAAAAAATATGCTATGTGCTTAAATAGCGCCCTATTCAATTGGCTAAATTGCTATTTAATTACATTAGTATCGCTTTCTTAGTGAAGTATTGACAGCCACTAGTAAGTGTATGAAACCACTCAGGATATCCAGAACAAGTTCACTTTTTTTACAACTAGTGAGATTACATTTTTGTATATCCCAATGTGAATTTGACAAACTTTAAGTAACCTCAGTGATGAATCCCACTAGTTGTGAAAAAGTGTACATTTTCTGGACATATTAGGTTTATTTGTAACGTGCCAACAATGAGCATAGTTCAATTCCCTATATTGCAAAGCTACACAGGAAAACGTACCCAGTAACGTTTCCTCGCTATTCTACTCATCACAGCATGATTGCGAGAGAGCTATTAATGTTAACTTCAGCAAGCCAGAGCTGCAAAATGTGGCAACCTTTTCCATCGATTTTTTCACATCCAAAATATGACTTTTTATTTTTACACTAAATCCCCAAACAATTCAGACTTTACTGAGCACTCACAAATTACAGCAGACCTGTAAATCGTAAAAGAATAACATTTCTCAATGAATATCCAATCACAAATGGTATTAAAACCATTGCTAATAGCTGCAGAAACACTTAAAGAAACAGTAAACCACTAAAAAAATACAAAAAACATCATCAGAAACTAATGCTTTACATTCTCAGAGTCACATATGTTCAGCTAAAAATATATATTTTTGATTTTCATGTGAAGGAGCTTGTGTACTTAAATAACGCTGTGAGATAAATCATTTAAGGTCACCCAAGTTAGGCAGGTCATAGCAGAAAAGTCACACAAATTGCGGTCTACTGGAGAAGAAACTGCTAACCCACTCCAGTATCTTTGCCAAGAAAACCTTATGGAAAAGTACTAACAGATACAAAATGTGCCTGGCATGTAGTCAATAGGGCCACGGAGAGTCAAACACAACTGAACGACTGACCATCATCAGCATTAGATACATTTAAGAAAGTTGATGGAAAAGCAGTAGAAGTCAATACATAACATTCTCAAAGTAATTGTGGTTAATACACCTGAGCATAACATATATCAGTTGTAATGCCAACAAAATAGCCTCTAGTACACAAGAGGTTAATATATTTCAGGAAAACAACATGACCAACAACAGGTGATGTAATCAACAAGCTATATAAACCACCCACACAACACAGAAAACAGTTGCACCCAGAATTGAGGAACATCACATCAGAGCTTTGAGTATATATATGAATATGAGGTATAGCAGAAGGTATGCATTGATCGCAAGACTATGACATATGAGGAACCTGGGTGTAAACTGGATGAGGCTAGTCAATTAGAAGAACCTGGAAGATAATGATGTGGAGAGTGGTCATTGATCTATCCATCCCCAGCCAGGCAAACCAAATAGCACAGATTATGAACAGGATTATAGTGGGGGAACACGTAAGCGACAGAGCACTAGTGGAGCAGAGGCAACTGCATTCCTCAGTGACCATCACTTGTTAAAATGTTAAACGTAACCATATGTGTCCACAGAGAAGAGCATTATGTGATGACATTGTGGATAGCCATATGGTTTCAAAATATCACTATCATATTTGCCATAATCATTCACTCTGTAGACAGGCATGAGTATCAGCTATAATAGTTGTCAATCTGCGAGTTGTCGTCACGCAAAGCAAGGCCTGCAATTGGCTGGCCCGCAATGAGCTCCGAAGGTGGCCTAAAGATGAGCACCATAGGCGCTCATCACTAGGCTTGCAGCACTTTGCTGCAATGAGCACTGAAGGCGCTCATTGCAGCTCTTGCAATACTGCCTTTTCAGGGTCCCTCTAAGGGTGAGTCAGAGATGTCATTTGCCCCATTACGCTCCACCGATGGAGGATGGAAGGAGATTGAAGACGCCCATAGCCAAAGCCAGTAACACTACCTAAGCCAGTAACACTACCTAAGCCAGTAACACTTTTTACCTAAGCCAGTAACACTTAACCGAAGCCCGTAACTCGCAAGACCACCCAAAAACAAACAATAATGTACAAAATAAGTTAAAAACCTCACACACAACTCAGGGGGGCAGCCAGGGATCCTGTGAGTGAGGTTGCAAGCTAATCTGACCCATAATTGCTGGATTAAAGAGATAGAAAATCGACTATAAATCGACTAAAAAATGGCCGCCGAAAAAACAAAAATTTTCTCAAACAGGATGAAAACGAGGACGAAGCCAGTAACTCTTAGCCGAAGCCAGTAACTATTAACCTAAGCCAGTAACACTTAAGCAAAGCCCGTAAATATTAACCTAAGCCAGTAACACTTAAGCCAAACCAGTAACACTTAAGCCAAGCCAGTAACATTTAACCCAAGCCAGTAACATTTAACCCAAGCCAGTAACACTTAGCCAAAGCCAGTAACACTTAGCCAAAGCCAGTAATACTTAGCCAAAGCCAGTAACACTTAGCCAAAGCCAGTAACACTTAAATGAACAATGCAGGCATGCAGGGCCTCGCAATAAGCGCAGAAGGTGCTCATTGCAAAGCAACACACTTGCGGATTGGATGATGCCTGCCATGACCGGCAAGGCCAGTAAAGTAGACTGGGGGAGAGGCTTGCAATGAGCGGGGAGAGCCATGCGATGAGCACCAAATGCGTCAGCGCGGGGCTCACGAGGGTGCTCAGATTGTGTGGCAAACAGCATTGTAAGGCTTAAAAAATGTTGCCGTCATATTGACGGGCAAGTCGCTAGTCACATATAATAGTTGTGGTAATTGCGAGTTGTCGTCACGCAATGTTAAAAGATATGGGCATGCGTAATCCGCGCCAAAGGCGGTTATTGTGCACCTTCAGCACGAAGACCACAAGACTTTGGAAACATTACAGCTATAACGGCTGTCAATTTTTTCAAAGGCGGAACTCGGAAGCCGTTCGGGGGTTGCCAAAAGACACCAATTGATTACCAAATTACCTTACAACCTCAACACAACAGGGGGGAGGAAGGGAGCCTGTAAGTGAGGTTGCCAGCTAATTTGCTATTCATTTGGCATTTTTTTAACTGTCACAAATAGCTATGCAAGAAAAAAAATGACACCCGTAAAAACATTTCAAGCCTGTAAATCTGAAGCATATTTTGGCTTTGGGGAAATTTATCAATTTCCCAAGCCAGCAAATGGTTTCAGACACTAACGGTTTTTGCTCGAGACTGCAGATTTATATATTGGACAATTTCCAGATCTTTGTCACTTTCTCCTCAGGTGATGAACAGTGTAACTGGACATTTATATGCTTGGCATACTTTATGAAGAGAGATTGTTAGATCTTTAGGATTTGGATAACAAAAAATACAGAGAATAGGTCAAGTATAATTACTTTAACATTAATTTATTAATTAATTACTTAAAAAATGTGGCAAACTAAAATAAAAAATAAAAATAAAAAATAGTTGCTTGATAAAAAAATAAAAAAATAAATAAATACATACATACATTTATAATGGATACATTTAAACCCCCCAAAAAAGAAATTAAAGAAATATATAAGCATATTGTTCAAGAAACAATTCATAATTTTTTTTATTTCATTTTACAGTTTGCAGCTCTCTGTCAATTTGAAAAGATAATTGCTGAAGACAAATTCACAGAATTGGTTGCCTGCAGTAGATGCTGATGAAGAGAGACTTTCAACTCTGCATGATTTAACCTTCAACAACTTACAGATCAGAGGTATAGTATATTATTTTATTCAATAGTTATATAATCAAATAAAAAAATGTAACGTAACGCAAGAAATAATAGTCTAAGCAAGTTAATAACTACATAGGTTAAAAATTAGAAGAGCATCAATCAATGTTGAATATTGTGGTTTAATGAAAGTATATATCTTAATAGAGAATAGAATCATGAAAGTGAATAGGCGGCAGATATTACTAATTTCATACTTTTGCTTAGCATGAATTAGCTAATAATCAAATAAAAATAAAATTATTAATTAATTAATTAAGTAATTAATTAATGTAGTGTACTGCTTTTTAGACCTAACAAATATAATTAAGTAGATAGGAACACAGTTTACAGATAATGACACTTACATTTCTCTTCCAGATTGGAAAAAAATAAGGACACAATTGAAATACCATCAGAAGTGGAAAAGAAGAGTAGGGGCAGAAAAATAGAAAGAAAAAAAAACAGTGAACAAGATGGTAATGAGAGTAATGGGGATATAGAAAATAAGCAAGTAAGGGATGATAAATAATCCTAGAGAGAGTATTGCTACTGCTATGGAAAAAATATATTGGGAATAATAATAATTGTAGCAAGCGGGGGAGTAAACAAGGTTGTGAGTTAATACAACTTGTAATGTGAGATAGAGAGTTTGAACACACTTTAAACGCTAGTTAGTACCCATACTTAGGCCCTCATTCAATTGCGAACTGGCCAATTGAATAGGGCTCTAAATAAGCACATAGCATTTTTTTTTAAGAAGTTTTTAGTTAGTGAAAGCCTTGCTTTTGGATAGATGTTTACTAAGTAAAAACTTCTTTAAAAAAATATGCTGTGTGCTTATTTAGAGCTTTATTCAATTGGCTAAATTGCAATTGAATGAGGGCCTTAGAAAGCGCTGGTGTTGGAGCAGGTGAATAGCTCACAGAAGACAAAAAGTTGATAGAATAAAATATAACTTTTATTGAACTTAATTAATAATATGTCAGTACATATAAGTTAATATTGTGACGGTTAAAAACGATATATACAATGAGGCTTAACAGCGCATAGTGAACTGTGCCAGTTTATCACAATTAAGCATGAAACATGTTACTAGTCTACTATTGAGGGCAAGGTATACCCATAAATCAATATAATTGATATTGATGTGAAAAGAGGTACAATATAAATTGAGATGTGTACTTTGCTGTATTAGGCTAAAGGTAGTGGGAATTGGTATGCGATCTTCTGTCCTCAGTGGGATGGCATCCAGTGTCTTCACAGGTTACTTGCTGTCTCCAAAAACAACATCTGGTGGGTCAGTGCAGGAGTCCGATCTGGATCATCCCCATCTGAGTGTAGTCTGGGTAAACAGGTGTCAATGAGCAAGCAGGGTATGTAGGCATCAGGCATATCCATAGAGACCAAATTCCTTTCTGAGTCCTTTCTTCGTGGTACCCCTGATGTCACTGCTATGCGTCTGGAAAGCTCAGATTAGGTCCGGCGCGCACGTTTCGTGTTCAGGTTCCTCTGGGACCTTGGTGGAGTGGTGGCTGGATCAGGTTTAAAAAGTAAGTTCAGTTAACTAAAAAGGATGATTGCTTAATTGGTCATAGCCTCTTTTGTATCATAGGAGCATCTGAAGGAGCATCAAACATGGCCCAAATCAAGGGAAAATGCAATGCTGCTGAAAATAAATTATTCAAACATTATTGTTACGACTCCTTGATTACTTTATTTTTCTATTTCATGTCAAGTGCTATTAATTATTGCACGGGCAGTGTGTCAATTATAAAGTGATAAATGAGTAATCATGAAACAAAAGCCAGTCTATTAATTAATCAATATGCAGATGTCTGTACATGATGAGGAACTACCAAATTATGGATAATCAATTAAGTGAATATACAAGCTTGTCATAAAAATACCATCAGAAGTGGAAAAGAAGAGTGGAGGCAGAAAAATAAAGGAAGTTTCTATAGCGATTACAACTTCAGGTAAGCAAAATAAACATATTAGTAACATTGAAAAGTTGAAAATAGAAAAATATATATGCTCAAAAATAATATTTACAATTACAGATTACAATGGTGGACAAGTAGAGATGTTGCGAACAGTTTGCCCGCGGACTATTCGCTGCGATTTTGGCATGTTCGCATTCGCATCGGACGGTCAACACATGCGCTTTTCGGTTCGCCTCCTATTCTTTATCATTGAGGAAACTTTGACCCTGCACCTCACAGTCAGCAGACACATTCCAGCCAATCAGCAGCATACACTACCTTCCAGGGCTTTCCATCTGAAGGACAGCATACATTTTAGAATCATTCTGAAGCTGCATTCGTTGTGAGAGGACAGATAGTGTAGCTGCTGGAGATTTAATAGTGAAATAGATAGCCAGGCTGTGTATTTAGCTTCCACTACAGACCTGAAGGACTAAATCTAATTTCAGTTGCCTGCCTGTGTCAGGCTCACAGCTTATATTGTGCTCAGTGAAATAAAACAACACTTTTTTGACTGTAATAGATTGAATAGCAATTGCCTGCCTACAGGCGTGTGTGTGAAGCCTATTGCATCTACTCTGCCAACTTTTGCCAGTGCACAGTGATACGTCATATCTGGTGCAACCGTAGTGTACAGTGACATAAAACAACACTTTTTTGACTGTAATAGATTGAATAGCAATTGCCTGCCTACAGGCGTGTGTGTGAAGCCTATTGCATCTACTCTGCCAACTTTTGCCAGTGCACAGTGATACGTCATATCTGGTGCAACCGTAGTGTACAGTGACATAAAACAACACTTTTTTGACTGTAATAGATTGAATAGCAATTGCCTGCCTACAGGCGTGTGTGTGAAGCCTATTGCATCTACTCTGCCAACTTTTGCCAGTGCACAGTGATACGTCATATCTGGTGCAACCGTAGTGTACAGTGACATATATCAACACTTTTTTGACTGTAATAGATTGAATAGCAATTGCCTGACTACAGGCTTGTGTGTGAAGCCTATTGCATCTACTCTGCCAACTTTTGCCAGTGCACAGTGATACGTCATATCTGGTTCAACCCTAGTGTACAGTGACATAAAACAACACTTTTTTGACTGTAATAGATTGAATAGCAATTGCCTGCCTACAGGCGTGTGTGTGATGCCTATTGCATCTACTCTGCCAACTTTTGCCAGTGCACAGTGACACTCATATCTGGTGGCACCCAGTGCCCCAAATTTGAAGTAGGAGGTCCGACCAAGCATCTTTTTCCATCTCCCTGTTCCAAAAATCAATGCCATATACATGTCCCCTAATAGTGGACGTAACAGGGATTAAACCGATAGGAATAGTACTACTTAACAGTACACTCCTTATAATAACGCAGACAGAGGCAACACAGAGAGAGGAGTCTGAAGAAGAGGAGTCAGAGGAGGAAGGTGGCTTTGAGGAGGTGGAAGAGCAAACACAGCAGGCATCCCAGGGGGCTTGTTGTCACCTTTCAGGGACCCTTGGTGGCTGGGTGGAGGAAGAGACCTTCAATGACATCAGTGAGGACAAGGAACGGGACATGGCTAGCTTGGTATCCAACCTTGTGCAAATGGGGAGTTTGCTGTTGTGCAAAGGGACTGTTTGCGGTTGTTTGCGGTGCATTAAACGGGGAGATTGGTCTGTTACTGTGAAGCCGGTGTAACCCTTACACTACCTGATCGATACAACATCATACCTGATGTTTTAAAGCATGTTATTCCAAACAATTTAGGAATGTTAGGTGATTTATGCCCTTTATGGCTTAAAACCAGACTCTGCATCAACTATGTAATTTTCTGTGGGAGTTTTGCCATGGATCCCCCTCCGGCATGCCACAGTCCAGGTGTTAGTCCCCTTGAAACAACTTTCCCATCACTATTGTGGCCAGAAAGAGTCCCTGTGGGTTTTGAAATTCGCCTGCCCATTGAAGTCTATGGCGGTTTGCCGGGTTCGCCCGTTCGCGAACATTTGATGGAAGTTTGCGTCCGCTGTTCGCGAACCTAAAATTTGATGTTCGCGACATCACTATGGACAAGCAATAAAACAGCAAATAAGAAAAACAATGGCTCGCAAGGGAACACAAACAAAGATGGAGAGATCGACAGTCGCCACCCAGACTTCAAGAAGTTTAAGAAAAGAAGAGTGTGTGAGACTTGCAAAGAAAAGAAGAATGGCTGAAAAAGCAAAAACACAGTGTCAATACAGCTACCAATAAAAAAACAGGTGATAAACTTAATGCATGTGAACAACATGGTAATGAGAGTAATGGGGATATAGAAAGTAGTATTGATATATGTTCTAACAATAGTCCATTATTTACATCTCTAAAAGTAGAGACTCACAATTGTGGTATGTTGAATGTGGTTTGTCAGTTTTGTAGGGCTTATCATTTTCAACAGGAAAGACCAAGAGATGGTGAGTATATTAGTTGTTGTCAGAAAGGAAAGGTAAGACTGCCAGAAAGACACCAATTTCCACAATATTTACAAAGTATTATGACAGATCCTACATTTCCAAATTATATGAATTTAAAAAAAACGTAAGGTGTTATAACAGTGCAATTTCATTTTCTTCAATGGGTGCAACATTAGCTGCTAATGTGCCAGGGCATTGCCCTTACTGTTTTAAAGTGCAAGGCCAAATTTACCACCGCACTTCACATTTATACCCAGAAGCAGGAGAACAAAGAAAATATGCAAAACTGTATGTCCTAGATACATTGGAAGCCGTCAAACAACGTATAACGCTTTCAGAAAATACAAAATTCTTACCCACAGTTTTTAAAGAGCTTGATAAAATTATGGCCAACAACCCATATACTCAAGCATACAAAACATTAGCAAAAGTAGAAAGAGAACAACAGAGTCATGTTGGACAAAATCAGTTGCCTATGCCAAGAGTCAATATGGTTCTTAAAAGAGATTGCCATTGTGATCAAAGACGTCTTAATTTACCAACATCTAATTGGGTTGCCATGGTATTTCAAAATGACGATGGGGAACCCCCATTTGAGAGGGATATTACAATATATCCCAGAAATCAAGAGCAACCTTTCATAAGTATAAATATATTAAGTAGTAATTTGGATCCAATGACATATCTGTGTGGCAAGACTCTATTTGGCATTCTTGAGATGCAAAAATCCATTAGAAATTAAAGTCTTTCTAAAACAAACAGAAAGTCAAGGTGAGCTATTAGGGGATGAGAGAGTATTTACAAAAAATATTGTATATGATGAGGTGCTGTAAAGAGAGAAAAAGATATGATAAAAGGTTATGTATTTTTAAATACTATGTGGAATGGACAGAAAAAAGTGAATATGTATATATTTAACATGTGTTAGTATTATTTGGGAGATTAAATTACATGTATTCATGTGTAAATTATAATTTATTGGTTGAGCAAATAGAAAGTGTTCAGTCTTATTGTATAAAATAACAACACAAAATTTGAATTTGACATGTAAAAATATTGGTTGTACATTCTTAGTATCTTAATGTATAGTAAAAAAATTAAAATGGCTGCAGTTTAATATGAAGCTATTGTGCATTAGTTGTTTAAAGATAAAAATATAAAACTTGGATGTAATAAAAAATATTATAGTTTTAGGGGTTTACTGAATTATTCAAATTGGTAAAAATAGTTGTACATTGTTATGAGATTCATCTATATTACAGAAAATAAATGTTTGCTGTTTCATATAAATATATTGTTCATTATTGGTTTATTTAAAAAAAAAGGCAAACTGGATTTAATAAAAAATAATGTATGTTTATTGGTTGACTGAATTATTCTTTGGGAAAAGTCTCAAAAGAGACAGGAGCTGTACAGAAACACACATTTGGTACATAGAGAGATAGTACAGAAACAGAAAGAAAACACAATGTATAAAACAAGATCATGACGTGAAGGGCAAGTCGCTAGTTTAAACATATTGATGAATATATGCACTGTTTTTGAGAAGGTTTAATCCCACTATCTCCTCCTCTTCCTTAGCTTAGTACCCCCACCTTCCTTGCCACCATGCCTTCTCCCTCGCCCACAAGGGGGTAGATAGTGGGGGGCGGGGTGTTGTGGGAGTGGTATGTCCTCCATTAGTGGCTGTGTAGCAGTAGGTGTTGGAGGCATTGAGTGAGACGAGGAGGGACCAGGCTGCGCTTTGATGTCGGGGACAATGGGGTATCTGATGCAGTGACGGCGACCAGAGTGAGCTGTGCTATGTCAATGTGCAAGGAGACTCTGGATCTGTATTGTACATAGCATCCTGGCTATGTACTTTACCTCTCCATACAGAGGTTGGGTCTGATCATCTCCCTAAATCTCCTACTATGGGTGCTGTCAGAGGTTGTGAGCTGGGAGCCCAATGACTGTATCTCTGTTCTCGGGCTTGCCATGTCAGTCAAGATGTCTTGCCCTATATGCATAGCATGATGTCCTCCTCATTTCCTCCTATTTGTGGTTGTGGGTGATAATTTATGTCCTCGGATGTGCCGGGCATATCTGTTGTAGGAGGAGGCAAGCAGCGGTGGTGGTGACAGAATGGGGAGGTGCTCAGGAGTCTCTGTTATAAATCGTGAGCCTGGTGGTTCTTGGGTCCATCTGGATACCCTGACAGACTGAGGTAGTGGCTCACTGATCTTGCATTCCTTCTCTAAGGTCTCCCAGAGTTCATATGATAGATTCAGTCCCTGTTGATATGCCATGCCCTTGGGCTACGATTTGTGGTTCCTATTCCTGTGACATATTCTGGTTCCTCCTCACCAGGAGGCAACACCACAACCTGTGGCTCCATAGGAAACCTGGACCTCCTGGGTATTGGAATGAATGAACAATAATATGAGTTAATACTATTGCCTGATCATTGTATCACTGTGTGTTCCTGTATATCTGACATCATGGTGAATGGGACATGGTTGCTTCATATATTGTCATTGGCAGTGGATATTATATTACACAGATGCTCATTATTCTGTATAATGAGCCTGATTGTTATGGCTCATATCAATATAATGAATCCTGCTGCGGTCTGCAATCTATACATCTATTGCTATTAAAATCCTGGAAGCTTACATATCCCTTTTATAGTTGTACAGCATTTACATTGGATCAGTGTTATCTATGTGTGTGTGGTGTAAATGTGCGTGTACTTGAGGGTATGATAGTGTATATGATAGTCACCTTGCATGGTGTTGGGGTCAGGCAAGTCCATCAGGCCTTGAAGTCCCATGACTGCAGCTGGTGTTATTTCCATCTTTTATGATACGCTCCCACTCAATGTAATGGATATTGACAGGAGGGCACCACCTGTAGCTCTGGCTGCCCTGGTCTCCTCAGCCATCTTCTTATTCATCTTTGCCAGCTGTCATCATACCTATGTCTTATTGACTTGACACCCCTGTTGGCAAAGCCTAAAGCAGACACCCTTGTTGTTTCCTGACACTAAGCCTGCACCCTCTGGCCAGGCCTCACTTCTTTCCCCCATGAATAATATCGTAGTGGGCATGGATCTCATGGAGGAGGATCATCATCTCCTCTTGGGTGTAGATAGGAACCCTGTGCCTGGCCACAGCCTCTTGCCCTCATAACAGTGCACACCCTCTGCTTCTGCACTGTGTGTGTCTAGTTCTTGGACCACATCCCACAGCACAAATTAGAGTTTTTGTAAAAATGAAAAGTACACATTTAAATAAACCTTTTGCCACCTGACAGTAAGAAAAGATTTAAAACAGCTGAGGATGGTGCTACCCAGGCAAAGTAGTTCTTCATCCACTCTAGTAAAATTCCATGGTCCACTGTGTCACACACTGCAGGAAGGTCTAAGAGAAGAAGGATTGAATAATCACCTCTCTCTCTCTTTCTCTCTTGTTATCAGTAGAATATTAAAATACAAAGCAGGGCTGTGTCTTTCCGTTGTCTTTTCCTGAAGCTTGACTACAATGGATAATTGAAATTTTTTTAGATGTTCTTTGAAGCAGTGTGATAACTGCTTCCTTTTGTTGATCAGGAAAAATGTCATGCAGTGAACAGTCCACTATTTTGTGAATATCGGCCCAATCAGGTTTATCTACACCAAATGTCCCATTTCAGCTTGAGTACATTCAGATCCTATGTTCAAAGGGTCCACATTCACATCCTTGCTCTTCATTTTCTTGGAAAAGTGTAAAACCGTAGCCCATAACGTAGCCCGCAAAACTTATGGCTATTAAATTGGCCCCGTTAAGCAGCCCGCTAACGACTTGCGGGTTAAAGGCGGAAAAAAAACTACGGGAAGTCAAAATTTGAACTCTGCGGCTGCAAATCCTTTAAAACTTCCAAGCCCGTAGCAGTTACGCTACGAATCCACTGGCGTTGATACCCGTAACCCGCAAGTAGAGTCAAAAAAGCCAACAGGTACTAGAGAGGACCCGCAATACTTTACGTGTTTATGGCTCCAGCCCGCAACTCGTGGCTTTTTTCAATTTAATAGCTCTGTAACGCAGCTGAATTTAAAGCCTGCAGCCTTTGCGGGTCTGCCGATGCGGCTACGGGCTTCAAATTTAATGGGGCTGTTTGTATGTGAAATTCTGGTTGACTTGCATAACTTTTCCACAGTGCAGCATAACAGTTATGATCGCTCTGGACTTGCAAGTGATAACAGATTATTTTTTTTAATTTTCTTTTGATATCATCAAAACTTGGGGGAGTATTTGCATAAAATAGACAGACGGGCAAGGTTTTCAATTGGAGCCATCATATCTTTAAAAAAAGGTGACAAGAATACAGGAATTAAGAAAGACATTCATTACGTGATAGAAATAAAGTTTCTTTCTTCGACCATGGTATGTCATTCCTCTCAGGAGGAGATACCTTATCATCTGCACAGGAGAAGATTTATATGAAGATCTTGTAATTGCAAACCTGATTAAATGTTTATCGGACAGGATCTATTGTTATATGTGAGGTTTACCAGCCACTCTGGTCATGAATATGAGGCTTTTAACAGTAGAATCTAGAGTTATCTGATTCATGTCCATTGCACACATGAGGTTTTGTCCTTGACCCAGGCATTGATTTTTTCCAGGATAAGCCACCTAGGATGTTCTAAACTCAAAACCTGTAGTACTCCAAGTGGCAATACTCTCAAACAACTAAGCTGTACCACAGAGAACCTTCTCACGTTTAAGAATGTATTAATGAATATTGACACTCCTGTTCCCCTCCTGACCAGTAGTGGACAGTGAAGAACGGAGTAGTCTGGTCATACATAACCTTCTAAGATGTGTGCTAAGCAGTGCCAGATTTCCCATATGGTGCTATAGGCAGTCACCTCAGGGTGTTCCTCTTAGAAGGGCTTCTCAACATTGTCAAAAGAAAAATATTTCATGTGTATTAATCATATAGTGACACTTTGTGCTCATAGAAATTGTAGAAGCAGTAAGAGGCTGGAATGGATGGAAGCGCTACCAATATGCTGTCCCCATGGCCTGAGTATCAAATTTGTCATGGTGCTCTACTTGATAATTAAGCTGTTTGAGATACAGATCTGCTCGGGAGGAGCACACACAAGTTCACTGTCCCTGCTCTGAAGGTCTTGAAACAGTAATAAATTAACAGAGTTCATCAGAGTTCCTGCTTATTTTCCTCATTAAATAAATCACTATAAAAATAGATCAGTGATTTGTTTAATAAGGAAGATAGGAACTCTGCTATTTTACTGCTCTTGTAAGACCTTTAAAGCATGAGCAGGTAATAAGTCTGGGTACACATTCCCAAGCTCATTGCAAGCCTTGCAATGAGCGCCAAAGGCGCTCATCGCGAGGCCCTTACGTGAATGGCTTGACGGGGCTGCAATTAGCGCCCAAGACGCTCATTGCAGAGCCTTTACGTGACTGGTTTGAGGGGGGGGGAAAGGTTTCAAATGGCTTACCCGTTACAGGCTTCAAAAAAATTATGGATTTAACAGGCACCATTTCTTTCAAGTCAATAACTCGGAAGCAGCCGGTAGACCGCAAAAAGACTTTAGTTAAATAAAAAAAATAATTTACAACCTCACACACAGCACAGAGGGAGAGACAGGGAGCTGGTTTGTGAGGTTGCACGCCAATTTGATATTTAATTAGCGTTTTTGGGAGGTCTTAAATTTGTTAAGCGGCCATAAAGACGTAACTTCTTTTCAAGCCCGTAAATCAGAAACACATTTCGGGCTTGGGGAAAATTAACAATTTACCAATCCCGCAAATGGTTTCACACCCACAAATGCAAACAGGAGCACAGAGGATGGAGAGGGGGGAGAAGGTGGAAAGAGACACAGGGGAGGGAGTGGGGTGGAAAGAGACACAGGGGTGAGATGGGGGGGGAGACACAGGGGTGAGAGGGGGGGAAGATACACAGGGGCTCATTGGCGCTCATTGGAGGGCAAGTAGCGGGTTGGTTGGCTCATAGCAGGGCTCGATATAAGCTCCGAAGGCGCTCATCGCAAGGCCTATAATGTAGAGGGGGAGAGGCTTGCAATTAGTGCCAAAGGCGCTCATTGCGAGGCCCGCAAGTTAGAGGGGGGAGAACCTTGCATTGTCTGGCAAACAGCATTGCCAGGCTTCAAATTTTATTGACACCATTTTTGACGGGCATGTCACTAGTGTATTAATATAATGTATGTTTGCAGCCGTGGAATAACAAGAGCAATATAGACAATGTATTTCAAGTGGGAAAAGTGATAGTGAATTTCTTGGTGCAATAGGTGCAAAGCATTGGCACATTATCTATCTTCTACTCATTATATGTATGCCCTACCCATTCATTTTCTATTTATTGCATTAAAACAACAGTCCTTATGCCTATATGTATTCTGTAATATATAGCTTGAAGCAATGATCTAGGTTTTTAATGAGTGATCACCCAAGTTTTTTCCTCTTATACATTGAGTTGTGTGATAACTGCTGGAGTGCAAATTGTCACTAGGGAGCAGCAGTTTTCTTTCCTCAGTTTTTCTCTACTCCTGCATCCTCTACAAGTTTTCTGGAGCATTCCAAGGTAAGCTAGACATGTCTCAATTGGTATTTTAGCAAGGGATTCCCTCATGGAGCCAACTTGGGAGCACTCAGCAAGCTACCTACAGTAGTTACAAAACCAAAATGTATTGGTGTCTTAATATTTTTACCTTGTATAATTCTTATACGTACAAATTATTATTGATATGGTTATTATTATAGTTCATTTATAACGCGTCAACAAATTCCGTAGTGCTGTACATAAATTAAGTTCAGGCAAAGATAAATACAAATTAACATATTGCAAAGCAAGGAGGGCCCTGTCTTTGAGCTAGGAATCCAATGCCCATGGTGCATTCCCAAAGTATTTAGAACCTCTCAGACTTACAATCTAAGGTATAGTGAGTGGTAAAAGAGGGAGAGAGAGGTGATAAACGTGTTAGGGTGGAAGGTGGTGCGCTTCTTTAAAGAGATGCGTTTTAAGTGAGGTTTTAAATGTTTTAAGGCAAGAGGATAATCTGGTGGAGTGAGGCAAGGAGTTCCAGAGACTAAGGGCAGCACGAGAAAAGTCCTGGAGTCGGGAGTGAGAGGAGGTGACAAGAGTTGTAGAAAAAAGAAGTTCATTAGCAGAACGAAGAGGGCAGGTGGGGCAGTATTTGGAGATGAGAGGAGAGATGTAAGGGGGGAATTATTGTTGAGGGCTTTGTAAGTTAGGGTCATGATTTTAAATTTTATTCTTGAGGCTTAGGGAAGCCAGTGGAGTGATTGACAGAGTTGGTGCAAACACTGAACGTTGTGTATGGAAGATGAGTCTAGCAGAGGCATTCATAATGGATTGAGGTGGAGATAGTCGGGTGGTGGGTAGGCCAACAAGAAGCGAGTTGCAGTAGTCTAGTCGAGAGATGATGATAGAGTGTATAAGGATTTTAGTTGTGTCTTGTGTAAGATAGTGACGAATTCTGGAGATGTTTTTTAGATGGAGAAGACAAGATTTAGTTAGTGATTTTATGTGAGGGATGAAAGACAGAGCGGGGTCCAGTAGAACTCCAAGACAATTGGCTTGGGAGGAGGGGCTGATGATGTCTTTGTTGACAGAGAGATGTGAGGAAATGACGCTGTGGGAGAGGGAAGGAATATTAGGAGTTCAGTTTTAGACATGTTGAGTTTGAGATGGTGGGTGGACATCCAGGAGGATATACTAGAGAGGCAGTTGGAGACGTGTGTTAGAAGAGAGGGGGATAGATCTGGTGCGGAGAGGTAGATTTGGGTGTCATATGCATAGAGATGATAATGATTTTGTAGGTATGATAAGAACCATGAGAGAGCAGTGTCTTGAATACCGAGGGAGAAGAGGATATGGAGTAGAAGTAGATGGTCGACAGTGTCAAAGACAGCAGAGAGATCTCGAAGAAGAAGAATTGAAAAGTGACCTTTTGACTTGGCGGTAAGCATGTCATTGATGACTTTAGTGAGAGCTGTCTTATTGGAGTGTTGGGGCCGGAAGCCAGATATAGAGTCAGATGAGGGTTTTTTGAGGGTGGGTATAGCTATGGCATATTTTAGAGACGATGGAAACATGCCAGTAGTAAGGGAGAGGTTGAAAATATGTGTGAGAGCTGGGATTAGTGTGGTAGAGAGAGGAGAGATGAGCTGAGATGGAATGGGATCCTGAGGACAGGTAGTGAGACGAGTGAATGATAGCAGCTTGGAGACTACATACTCTGTAGCCGGATCAAAGCAGTTCAAAGTGGCAGTGGTATTGGAGAAGGGAGAAGACTGGGTGTTGTTGGTTGGTTTAGAGGGTGGAGTGTGAGAGCCACCATGAGATGAGAGTTCATTGCGGATGTTTTGAATTTTATTAATAAAATTTTTGGCAAAGTCTTCAGCTGTGAAAGAGGAAGGGATGGGAGTAGGTGTTGGGCGGATGAGAGTATTGAAAGTGGCAAACAGACGCTTGGGTTTAGAGGACAGAGTTGATATTAGTGATGTAATGTACTGCTGTTTGGCAAGGTTAAGGGCAGAGGAATAGTAGTAGTAGTATCTGCGTGTGGATATGGAGGCCAGAGTGTCAAGGGTGGAAGAGAGAGTAGAGTTGTAGAGTCAGGTGGCAGTGTCAGGGCAGTTGAGGTTAGTGATGGGACTGAGAAGGGGTTGGATAATAGTGTTGAGCTGAGTAGGGTCAAGTGCTCGCACGTTTCTGTTCGTGATGGTGGTAGGGGTTGGAGAGGGGTGGAGAGAGGGTGATGTGGTGAAGTTGAAGGTAAGGAAGTGGTGGTCAGATAGAGGGAGTGGACGGATGACTGGGTTGGAGATTGTGCTGAGATTGGTGAAGATAAGGTCAAGAGAATGTCCAGCATGATGAGTAGAAGAATCTGTTAGGTGTGAGAGGCCAAGGGACTAGATGAAATTGTGTATATTTGTATAAAATAACTAATATATAATAGTAAAATCATATCACATATATATATAATATTCTTATAAGTCCTGTTATCCAACACACTGTTGCACCAGTGATGCCCATTGGATGATTTGCCTTTTAAAATATTTTGAGCATATTTTTTTATTTAACAAATATGCATTTATTAAATAGATGCATTCACAATATTCAAATATAACAGCTTTGAAACCTCTAGTGTACCAGAGACATCTGTAATAGATTACACTTGAGTCTTTTTTAGTGCCATAGGGAGTTGTCAAGGAACTGCAGTAAAATGTTTTAATACACAAAGGATTTACAAGAAAGATTTCCGCTTCAGTGTATGTTACTTTGCATGGGGGTATTGGCCAATAGGCATATGCTCGCTAAATAGCAATAATGCAAAAATATTTGTTAGTGTTATTACTGAATGTTGATCCCTTTTACTGACTCATACTCAGTGCTTGTAGAGGGTGTTGCTTACCATAGAAATGTTAAAAGTTTCAAAAAGTATTTTAAAACTGTTTTTTGTTGATTGCTGTGCAAGACACGTTTAAGTGATGACACCATGGGTTTGTATTCTGATTGCCGTCATCACCTTGTGTTAGTTAATGAATTTTGCTGTATAGGACTCCACTTACTTTCCAGTCCACACAAGTATATCACATTGGGTACAGATTTCAGGAAGAAGATATTTGAGTAAATGGTGTGTTCAGCTGTTTTGGCTAATTATCATATAAATTCTTACTGTCAACTGGTGAGTGAAAGTGAGGCTTGTAACCCATCATGTCTGGCTTTATTACTCTGTTTTTAAGGACCACTGTGATCATATTTTTACATGTACTGTAGAATCTGCCATTATAGTTCTATGAGATCAACAACTTGAGGTGGGAGAAGACTTATACGCAATATGAATATGCAAGAAGTTTCTGGCTGCCCAGCGAGAATGCATTAGTCCCAATGAAAGGATTGATGCAAACTTCATTACTCTAAAAGGGCACATCCTCCTGAGAAAGTAGCATAACAGCACACAACACTAAAATGGAAAACTAGAGCTTGTAAAAGTAGCATTTAGAGGTTGTTTGTTTATTTTATTATATTTGTTTATTCTTTATAAAATATGTTAGCAATTATTATGTTAAGTTATTCAAAAAGTCATATAGCAAAATATAGTGGTCCTTTTATATATATATATATATATATATATATATATATATATATATATATATATATATATATATATATATATATATATAATATATATTCCTTTAATGTTATTTTCCTCAGCTCACTTTCTTTTGTCCTTTAATAAAGATGATAAACTACAAAGAACTAAAGCTCATGTTGCTTCATTATTTTTTCATTCTTTGAATTACTGTATATGTCTGCACATTTTGTCACCTCCTGTAATTAATCATTCAACTTTAATTGCTCAATAACGTCAATGTTGCATTGATGTATTTCAATATGTATATGAAGCACAGTAAAAACAGATTTGGTTGCCATGCTAAATGGTTCATTTAATGTACTGAAATCTACATTATATTTTATTAATATTCATAGATGAGAGATTTCATGGAAGTACTGTACATTTAGTAGCTGTTATGAGTATTGAAAAGTTTATTTTTTTGACTCTAATTTTTCCATAATAAAAATAAAGCTGCTTGTATCTATTTAGCAAAATAATCTCACAAGGTGACATATTAAACATATTTATTAAAAAGTCTAATTATTTCTCAAATGTAACATTCACTCCCCTCACAAAAGATGTGTATTTTTTAATGGAAGTGTTATTAATAGGATAATTACTCTTATATAAATACTAAAGAATCAACAATTAAAGTACATTTAGAATTGATACCTACTACAGGAAAGTCTGAATGTATGTATTGTAAGAAACAATAAGATAATTTAACAAATACAAAAAAATCATGATTTCTGACAAAGTTTCATTAGTAGAACCATCTTTTTTTGCAATCTAGCACTCTATAAAATGCACTAGATATTATTTTCTAGTCCACGTGGGTTTCATGATATCTATTAACCCCTTGAGTCCTGGGATCAATATTACTAAGAAATAAAACATTTTTTTAAATGTACGGCATATTTGTCGGTTTGAGACTGTTGTGCAATTAATTCTTATGTCTTCCCATGCTTTTAAAGTACATTATTGTGTATCTAACAGCTGTTACATTTATTATAAGTGTTTTGCCAATATGTTAACACTAAGATCTATAGATAACATATTCTTGATCCATGTGTATTAGAATATGGATTATCCACAAATAGTGCAACAACTGAGGACCAAGAGGATGGATTACTGAGCAAACTCTTTGCTCCAACTCTTTAGAAAACAAGAGAGGACTCCACTTAACCCCAAACACTACACACTTCTGTGTAAACTTGTTGTTATTTAGTCATTCAGTTGCGTCCGACTCTCCGTGACTCTATGGACCACAGCACGCCAGGTGCATCTCTCAGTCACTGCCCCTCTGAGCTCCATCAAGTTCATGTTCAATGCTTCAGTGACCTCATCTATCCATCTCCGCCTCTGTCGTCTCCTTCTTGTGACTTCAATCTTTCCCAGCATCAGAGTCTTTTCTAGGGAATCCTGCTGTCTCATAATATGGTCAAAATATTTGAGCTTAAGCCTCATGATCATACCTTCTAGTCTAACAGCTTGTCTTGATTTCCTGAAGTATTGATTTATTGGATCTTCTTGCAGTCCAAGAGACTCTAAGCAGTCTTCTCCAACACCACAACTCAAAGGCGTCAATTCTATGGCGCTCAGATTTATTTATGGTCCAGCTCTCATATTCGTATGTTACTACTGGGAATACCATAGCTCGAACTATACAGATCTTTGTTAATAGTTTAATATCTTTACTTTTTACTAGCTTGTCCAAGCTTGCCATAGCTTTCGTCCCCAGAAGCAAACGTTTTTTAATTTCATGACTACAGTCACCATCTGCAGAGATCTTGAATCCAAGGAAAATAAAATCTGTCACTGCCTCTACTTCTTTCCTGTCTTTTTGCCAGGGAGTGAGATTGCTGTTTGACATGATCTTCATCTTTTCAACAGTGAGCAGCAGGCCAACTTTTGCACTCTCTTCTTTTACCCTCATCAATAAGTCCTTTAGTTCCTCCTCACTTTCAGCCATCAGAGTAGTATCATCGGCGTATCTGAGGTTGTTGATATTCCTTCCAGCAATATAGATTAAGGCTTTTGATTCATCCAGTCCAGCCTTATGCCTGATGTATTCTGCTTATACGTTGAATAAATAAGGTGACAATATACAACCTTGTCCCACTCCTTTTCCGATCTTGAACCATTCTGTTGTCCCATGTTCAGTTCTGACCGTGGCTTCTTGGTCAACATAAAGATTGTTTAGGAGGAGTATTAGATGATCTGGTACTCCCATCTCTTTAAGGACATGCCACATTTTGTTGTGATCCACACAGTCAAAGGCTTTAGAATAGTCTATAAAGCAAAAGTAAATGTTTTTTTGTTTTGTTTTTTAACTCGCTTGCTTTCTCTATTATCCAGCTGATATTGGCAATTTGATCTCTTGTGCCGCTTCCTCTGCGGAACCCGGCTTGCACATCTGGTAGTTCCTGGTTCATATATTGTTGGAGTCGAGCTTGTAGAATCTTAAGCATTACCTTTCTGGCATGTGAAATGAGTGCAATTGTTCGATAATTGGAGACTACTGGAAGCTTAATGAGAAGACAGTAATGGATGCTTGCCCCATCCCCAGGGTAGATGATTTGTTAAATGGCCACGGAAGGGCCTCTTACCCAACCACAATGGACTTGTTGAAAGACTATTGTCAGATTCTGCCAGCAGACTCTGCTAAGGAGAAATAGACTTTTTTCACCCCATTAGGGCTTTAATAATATATGGTGATGGCATTGAGAATATACAATGTCCCCTCCACTTTCCAAAGGCTGGTAGACCTGTTGGTTTGGCGATGTCAAACTTATACCCATGTGTACCTAGATAGCATTGCTATAGTTAGCCAGTCATGGGATGACCATCTGCTGCACCCGGCTGCTGACTATTAAACAAGACAAGTTTGGCAAGGGAGAAGGACAGTACCAATAATAATAATAATAATAATAATAATAATAATAATAATAAAATAAAAGAAGCAGAACATTATGGCATTTTTAGGTATGGCAGGCTATTACTATAAATGTGTAACTGATAAAAGCACCTGACCCTAACATATAAAACCATTAACATAAGTGCACTCCCTTAAGTGTCTGCCCTCATCTCCAAATACTCTCCCAATCATCCGTGTAACTCTGCTGATGACCTTCTTCCTCCTTTCATGTCATTTCCTCTCACTCTCACCTTCAGGACATTTCTTGAGCTGTGGTACTCCTTACCTCGCTCCATTAAATCTTCTTACCTGAAAACTTTGCACATACATAAAACATACAGTAAAAAATGATTATTATTATTACAGTCAATTGGATAGCATCATCATTTAGCATATGGTGGGCAAAAGAGTGATAGAAGCCATCCACTGTACAGGGGACAGTAAATAAATAGTACATATGTGTAAATAATAACTTTTTCACTAGAATAAAGCGGATCTTATCAAAATATTAAAAGTAAAATGAAACAGATGACAGAAAATCAGAGACTTACATACATAAGTAAAGTAGTCAATAGGAGCTGAAACCACTTACCAGTTGTTCAATATTTTGTGATTTAAAAAGAGACTGAATACATCCTTGTAGAAAATTCTACAATATTTAGGACCATTACATTCTGTGATTCTTTTATGTAACTTGAAAATGTAACAATTAAGGGCACTTAACAGAAAATGTTGACATGTCTTCTAACAGTGCTCTCAAGTTGCTATCTCCAAAGCTAATAACAGATGATTTGGTTTTTGTTTTATACGCATTGTTGCACAATTAGATTGTAATCAGTAATTTTGGAGAAGAGTTTCATAGCATTTGTGTAAAAAGTGGCTACATGCAGAAGGTTTAGAAAAACTCTTCCATATACTCAAATGTTGAGAGCTAAGATGGTACATCAGAATTTGATAATTTAGAGCAGCGCTATAGGTGTATGAGTAGATGTTTCATGCAAAGGGTTATAGTGATCAGATCATCTCACAAAGTATTGAACGTTGTCAAGCTATTAGAGCGATGAAGTGTTAAAAAAGAAATAAAGTCCTTGTAAAGCATCCTAAGATTTAAAAAGTTTATATTATATGAAAAAGCGTGCACAGAAAATGTCTGGTTTTCCACTGATGCTACTACTTTAGGCTAGAGCTCCTCCCAAATTGCTGCAGGAAATAGAGAGCATTTGCCTAGATCCTTCTGGTAAAGCTGTTCAGTAAATAGACAACTTTATTAAAGTGAGTTGCAAAAATTGCTACGGTTTTATATAGATGTTGAAGACCCTGCCAACTTAATTTTTTTATCACAAATGCAAAAGCTCTTTATACCATTCTTTACTACTTAAAAGTTATAAAAAGCGGAAAAATTACAGAGGTCCTTTAAGAAGACAGATTATTCAATACATACTCTACATGCTTATGAAACTATAGAAGTATTACATTTTTCTTTGTGTAAATATAAAATATAATTTGTGTTTTGAGAAAAAGGTCTTTATGTACATGAAAAATGTAACATTAAAATGTTTTGGAATCAAGTAATAAAAACCACATATGACTGACATTTTAAAAGAACCAATACAACCACCGGTATTCTTTTTTTTTTTTTACAAAACCAGTTTATCTGCCATGATTTGTTATAGTAACTTCCTATTGGTTTCTAACAGGAGGTTCAAGCGCCAGCAAGTTATGCCCAACAAAATAGCAAAAAGTAAGCACATCAGAACAGATCAAAGGAACAAAGTCGCCACTCAACCCCAAGATAATCACAGATTTAAATTCTCTACAAAATATATATATATATATATATATATATATATATATATTATTTTTTTAAAGTGATCAAGCACTACAATTGCAAATTTTAGTTATTAATAGATTATCCATGTAAATTTAGAATATATTTATCCTATTACGAGTCACTTACAGTTATATATAAGGAAACACCGCCATTTCCTTACATGTAGTAATCGATAATGTGACAGTCTTTAAATACAGTACCTAGAGACATGCGAGTGACAGCTCCACTGCAGGCAAGGCAGCTAATTGAGAGAAAGTACAAGGATGAGAGCCCTGGTAGCTATCCTTTTTAGGTTGGTTTCATTAGCACAGGACAAAATGAAAACTGTAACATTTCCGAGGGAACAATGCACTACCTTAGTTCAAAAAAATAATCTTAAAAGTAAGAATATCTGCTATTTCTCATATAGAAAGGAATCACATTAATTTTTAGATGTTTCTTCTTTAAACATTGCTGCCGACCCTGCAAAAAATCTATAAGATAATCAATAATTCAGTAGATCACACAGTAGGAGGGGGAAGGAGTCTCCTTCAAAATGAGGTAGAAGGAGATATTTTGCTTCACACTTGCTGAATTCTTCTCCCACAGTTTTACAAGATGCAGAATATATTTTGCTTTTATCATTTATGTTTTTCTTAGGATGTTCTAGGACATTCTCCAATTCTCAGAATGTTTAGTCATGGATGTTGACAAGCTGTGCTAATTGCTGTAGTTTTGTAGGATATTCTTTGTACAGAACTGTATTTTAATGGCATGTTCACGAAGCACTGCATTCAAGAATGTTATTAAGAGCATCATCCTTCAACATAAAGTAAAGTAAAGCAAAATTGAATTTGCAAATTGGTCAGTGCCCACAAAAACACCTACAAATTCAATCCTATGATTGGACAAGAAAATTGTATAAAACTGCTTGGAATTCTTAAACATACCTAATCTTGATGAGGGAAATGCATGTTCTTATTTCATTGAAAACTAATTACAAATTTCCTTTGCAGAGGTTTCTGGATATTTGGCAATCATTCTCTGCACTGTATTGTTTGCTATTGTGTTTTGGCAGAGAAGTCTTTGAGTAGAGGAACAATGAGACTGGATACATCCTTGTAGAACATTTTACAATATTTAGGACCATTACAGTCTGTGATTCTTTTATGTAACTTGAAAATGTAACAATTAAGGGCACTTAACAGAAAATGTTGACATGTCTTCTAACAGTGCACTCAAGTTGCTATCTCCAAAGCTAATAACAGATGATTTGGTTTTTGTTTCATACGCATTGTTGCACAATTTGATTAAAATCAGTAATTTTGGAGAAGAGTTTCATAGCATTTGTGTAAAAAGTGGCTACATGCAGAAGGTTTAGAAAAACTCTTCCATATACTCAAATGTTGAGAGATAAGAGGGTACATTAGAGCAGCGCTATAGGTGTATGAGTAGGTGTTTCATGCAGAGGGGGTATAGTGATCAGGTCATCTCACAAAAGTATTGAACGTTGTCAAGCTATTAGAGCAATGAATTGTTACAAAAGAAATAAAGTCCTTGTAAAGCATCCTAAAATTGGACATTTGATTGCCACTCCTAAAATGTATTATTATTATTAACTTTTATTTGTAAAGCGCCAACATATTCCATAGCACTATACAGGGGATAAAAACAAGGAAAAATACAGTATTAACAACCTTCCAAAAATCAAGCACCCTGTTTTGAGCTTAGAAGACTGGAAACTCGCTACTTACAATCTAAAGTTGGAGAGAGAAGAAACAGAGGTGAGGGTTCCAGCATATATTGTTTGCCCCTAGTGGTGAGATAATATATGCAAGTAGGAAAGTCAGGTGATTCCCGTTCCACTATAAATTTAATCGGAAATGGGGTGGGAGTTTGAGCAGTGCTCCCAGAACTCAGAATAAGTAGTGAGGCCTAGTGAGACCAGGATGTCGGAAAAATTGGGGCTAAAAGAAAAACAATAAAAATACAGTGTGAGGGACTGATGAAAGAGGAAGAGAGAGGAAGAGGAAGAGAGAGAGGAAGAGGAAGAGAGAGAGAGGAAGAGGAAGAGAGAGGAAAAGGGATGAAGAGGAGGAAGAGAGAGGAAGAGGGAGAGGAAGAGAGAGATGAAGAGGAGGCAGAGAGAGGAAGATGGAGAGAGAGGAAGAGGAAGTGAGGAAGATCGAGAGAGAGGAAGAGAGAGGGGAAGAGAGAGAGGGGGGAAGAGAGAGAGGAAGATGGAGAGGAAGAGAGAGAGAGAGGAAGAGAGAGGAAGAGAGAGGAAGAGAGAGAGAGAGGGAGGGAGAGAGAGGAAGATAGAGAGGAAGAGAGAGATATTAAAAGAGATCCTACTTACATACAAAAGAAAAAACATAAACATCCAGGCTGCAACCAGGGAAGGATTGATATCATTATGGGCAGTGTTGTAATTAGTACTATGGACTTTGTGAACCCAGTTGATCATTATTATCTCTAATTTATATATATTCCGTTGCGCTGATATACAATAAAACAAGAATATGGCAATACGAAATTTGACAGACTGATACAAAAGGAGTCCTTGAGCTAACAATCATACACATGACACATATACAAAGTGCCTTGCAAGACAGAGAATTACAATGTTATATGATAATTTTTTTCACTTGCATTTTTAATCCTCACCTTAGATTAGAAGCTTCTAGCTTAATAGAATAATAGACAATGCTTATCAGGTCTCATTGTTTTTCCAAAGAAATTACAGCTGAAATAAAGTGTATGAGCTCCATGGGCAAACAAATTCTCAGTGAAGCTCGGAAGAGATTTGTAGCAGCACTAGTATTTGCACTAGATAGTGCAGGTTCCAGTGCTACTACATGTTTTATGAGTAGTACACACACACACTTGGTCAAACATGGTAGGCATATCTAAACTCCTTATAAGGTGGGGTCTATCCACTAAAAATATCCTATAAATGCTCATTCAACGCAGTGGTATTATATTAGTTACCGTATTTATCGGCGTATAACACGCACCGGCGTATAAGACACACCTCATTTTAAGAAGGAAATTTCAGGGAAAAAAAATAAATTTCAAATAAAGAACTTTGAAGCAAAATCCTCAACCTCCCTCCTCATCCTCAACCCCCCCATCCTCATCCCTCAAGCCCCCCATCCGCATCCCTCAACCCCCCTATCCCTCAACCCCCCTCCTCATCAAACCCCCCATCCTCAACCTCATTCCTCATTCTAAACCCCCCTCCGCATTCTAACCCCCCTCTGCATTCTAAACCCCCCCAAATACCTCCCCCTCACTTACCTGCTTCTGCTCCGCTCCTTGACCCGGCGCGCACGAGACGTCACATGCGCGCCACCTCACATGCGCGCCACGTCATTAGCATATACAGGACGTGGCGCGCATGTGATGTCACATGCGCGCCGGGTCAAGGAGTGGAGCGGAGGCCGGAGCAGAAGAAGGTAAGTGAGGGGGAGGTATTTAAGGGGGTTTAGGTTGACAGTCCCTGAGCAGAAGCAGGTAAGTGAGGGGGAGGTATTTAGAGGGGTTTAGGTTGACAGTCCCTAAAAACACAGTATTTTGTATTAACAAACTAATCATCTTTATTTTTATTTTTATTGAGCAGTTTAACACAACTTTATCCACCAAAAGTAACAGGCGTTGCTCTTTCCAGAATTGTATATGCAAACATTGCTCAATATTCAAATACATTATTACAATAATCTTCATAATAAAAAATACATAAAGTATACCATTTTTAAGAATATCAAAATATTTTATTAAATGAAAAAGTATATTTTTTGCAATGAAAGTAATAATTAGAAAACACAAAAGTATTACAGATAGGCACTTGCATTTAAGCACTTTAGTCAGGACAATCTGATCTGCATAACGCTGTCCTGCATGTGTAATGTAGGACTAGTATTCACTGAAGATCTTCTCTAAATCCTCCATTTCGCCTACTTGTGGCAGTGGGTTTGTGGTTGGTGCACTGGAAGATAAACTTGAAGATGTATGGCTGGCTGTGCTTGCTTGAGAATGGTCAACTGGATTAGGTTCCTTTTTAATATCCCGCACTCCAGTAAGTATTTTCTGGCTCTCTGCAAAGTATTGATTCGGATCATTCAGTATATGCTAATGACGTGGCGTGCATGTGACGTCACATGCGCGCCGGGTCAAGGAGCGGAGGCCGGAGCAGAAGCAGGTAAGTGAGGGGGAGGTATTTAGGGGGTTTAGGTTGAGGAGGGGGGTTTAGAATGCGGAGGGGGGTTTAGAATGAGAAGGGGGGGTTGAGGATGAGGAGGGGGAGGGAATATCGGCGTATAACACGCACACATCATTTGCACCCTATTTTTAGGGAGAAAAAGTGCGTGTTATACGCCGATAAATACAGTACCTGGATGAAAAACACTTAAAGTTTTAGTAATATGAAACACGTACAAAAGATAAAATAGTAATAATACACAAAAAAAAAAAAAATAGAAAAAATTAAGTTCTACACATACCTAAAATCCTTATTACTTACTAATCAATTGCCCGTCATAAATTACGGGATAATATTTGATGTGTCTGTTCCCCACTCTGTGTCTCTTTTCCCCTTCTCCCTACCCTGTGTCTCTTCCTCCCATCCTCTGTGTCTCTCCCCCCCGTGTTTCTTTATCCCCCTCTGTGTTTCTTCCCCCCTCAGTCCTGTGTCTCTCCCCCTCCCTTAACTGTGTCTCTTTCCCTGCCTCTCCTTCCACATGTATCTTTACCCCTCTTCCTTCCCTGTCTTTCCCCCTCTCCCTCCCGTGTCTCTTCCCCCCTCTCCTTCCCATGTGTCTCTTCCCCCCTCTACTTCCCATGTCTCTTCCCCCCATGTCTCTTCCCCCCTCCCTCCCCTGTGTCTTTCCCCCCTCACTACCGTGTCTCTTTCCCCCCTCTCCCTTCCACGTGTCTCATCCCCCCTCACTCCCGTGTCTCTTTTCCCCCTCTCCCTTCCATGTGTCTCTTTACCCCCTCTCCTTCCGTGTCTTCCCCCCTCAGTCCCGTCTATGCCATGCTCTCAGTCCCCTCCTTCCTCCACTGTGTCTCCCACTTTCCTCCCCCAACTAGCACGCCATACTCCCCTCCTTCCCTCCCCCATGTTTCGCTCCCACGTCTCTCCTATCTCCCCCAATTGTGTTGCGCAATGAGCATGCGTCGCTCGTCATACACAATACGCGACTCATGTTGCACAATGCACTACTTGTGTTGCACATGCGTCACGTACATAGCGTTACACACTATAAAAAATATTACATTGATAGAAACATGCTCCTGTGTTATTTTCACTTGCTTGACAATAAATGAGAAATTCTGATAAGCAACCAATGCTGTTTGTAATAATGGAATATTACTGGGCATGAAATTGTAAATCACAAAAATAACTAACGAAAAAAAGTAAATGTTTTATCAAGTACTGTCATATTTGAGGCATATTTTATGTTGAATTTAGTTCTTCAACTGCCTCTTTAGTCTCCTTTGAATATTTCTATTCATCTAATACTCTAGAAAGATATTACAATTTTGATGCTTGAGCTCCTAAAACTAATTTAATTCAGTATACAGCCTTAAAGGGTATGAACAAAGCAGCCTGTTTTTCTGCATAAAACAAAGTTAATTGAGGAAATCATGCAGCCTGTGGGTGAAGAACAACCAATGTCAATTATACTGCATAATGCTGCGGTATTATTTAGGGCATCTTCTGAAACCATTCGACGACAACCATGTTTTTTCTTTTTTTTTTTCTTATGCAATTAAGAATATTGTTTGCAAGCCTGGGACTTTCAATATATGCATACTGCTTTCATACAAAGGAATAAAGTGACACTATGTGATGTTAGGTACTAAGGGCCAGAATATTAATTATTTTGTGTAAACATAACCTCAAGTACCAATATATCACGAATTTGCAGGAACAGAATCTCCTAACAAAACATGGTACAGTAGTAAATTAAGCTTAATTGGTGCGATTAATAACTTTTGTATATTATATAAATGTTACCAGTACATCTGTCTTGCACAGCTTATGTCTGCACATTAATTATTTCATGATTATTTTACTCAGGAAGGTGATGAAGATCTGCAACATGATCAGTGACTTTTATTCATCATACACAGTGCCTGAAAACACAGTATTTTGTATTAACAAACTAATCATCTTTATTTATTTTTTATTGAGCAGTTTAACAGAACTTTATCCACCAAAAGTAACAGGCATTGCTCTTTCCAGAATTGTATATGCAAACATTGCTCAATATTCAAATACATTATTACAATAATCTTCATAATAAAAAATACATTAAGTATACCATTTTTAAGAATATCAAAATATTTTATTAAATGAAAAAGTATATTTTTTGCAATGAAAGTAATAATTAGAAAACACAAAAGTATTACAGATAAGCACTTGCATTTAAGCACTTTAGTCAGGACAATCTGATCTGCATAACACGGTCCTGCATGTGTAATGTAGGACTAGTATTCACTGAAGATCTTCTCTAAATCCTCCATTTCGCCTACTTGTGGCAGTGGGTTTGTGGTTGGTGCACTGGAAGATAAACTTGAAGATGTATGGCTGGCTGTGCTTGCTTGAGAATTGTCAACTGGATTAGGTTCCTTTTTAATATCCCGCACTCCAGTAAGTATTTTCTGGCTCTCTGCAAAGTATTGATTCGGATGATTCAGTGAAAATCCACAATCCTCAAGCTGTGTAGAGAAAGAATGGAAAAAAAGATAAGTACATACGTATATCTAATAATCTACTAAATAAAGGGAAAGGCAAATGGAGCTTATCTATATCCTAAGATATAGGGGGAGATGATTGCTATGGTGTAAAAATCATCATAATCATTGTTAAGTAGTGTACAGGGAGCCAGTAAAGCTAAGCAGAGGGAAGGTACATACAATGCAAAGAGAGATGTGATAGAGGGATACAGGAGTTTTGGTTGAGGAGAGATTCATATGAGGTTTAAACAATATAAAACAGCAGTACCAAAATCATTCACACTGCAGCTATAACCTTTTTATTATCTTATTACTACAGATTAAACACAGAATCCAATCCTAACACTACACAATAAATATTTTTATAAATTGGATTAGATTTGCTTATTTGTAAAGGGACTTAGTGCAACTAGGAGGATAATTCAACAAGACATTCTGTAGCATTGCATTAATAAAGCCAAAATAATACTGTATGCTTTTTATCCCTGACTCTCAGGTTGGCTTGCATCAGAATATTAAGAGAGGCTTTTCAAGAAAATAAAATTCAGTGTTAAAGCTGTGAATCCAGTAATAGAGAAAATATAGCAATTCTTAGCTTAAAAACAGTAATTGAAACGGTCAATATCATTGAAATAATGGGACCAGTTAGCGGTTTAATAGATTCAAATTTAGGAGTAAATACAAATGTCAAACGATACATCTTGCTTCCTATCTGGGCTCTGCAAACATGCCTGCCAGAGCAAACCAATGAGGCGACATTTGAGATTACAAGTCAATAGCTTCCCAAAAATAAGTGCAATCGAAGAAGTTCTTTGGCAATAGTAGGCATAAATTAAACCAGGAGTGTTGAAATAGGGTCTGGAGCCATTGTGAATGTAAGTCTGGCCTTACTTAAAAAGCATACATTCCTGATATTATGGGCCTTGCAAACCACCATGGAAGTATGCAGCATGCTCATTATACAGCAGTGCTCATTCAATAACCTCATATATTTCAGCCATATTTTTTTAATTAATAACCAGAACGTTGGTTACAGAGTTAGGGTTAGAGGATAAAACAAGAAGAAGAATAGTTAGAGGTATAAACAGTAATGGTTAATGAAAGGTACAGTGCAATACAGCGTATACAACAAGCTATCATTAACTGTTCTTTGAATATAAAATTACTTACCGTATATACTCGAGTATAAGCCGACCACAAAATACTGGGTAAAATGAGTGACTCGAGTATAAGCCGAGGGTGGGAAATGTGCTTCCCCCTGTGTCCCTCTTGTGCCCTCTGTGTCCCCCCCTCTCTCAGTATCTCTTCTCCCCTCTCCCTTCCCTGTGTCTCTTCCAACCTCTCCCTTCCCTGTGTCTCTTCCCCCCTCCCTTATCACCCTCCTCAACCCCACTCCTCATTCTCAACCCCCCCATCCTCATCCTCTCTCCTCAACCCCCCTCCTCAACCCCCCCATCCTCATCCTCAACCTCCCTCATCCTCAACCTCCCTCATCCTCAACCCCCCTCAACCCAACCCACCTCCTCAACCTCAACCCCCCTCAACCCAACCCACCTCCTCAACCTCAACCCCCCTCAACCCAACCCACCTCCTCAACCTCAACCCCCCTCCTTCCCCATAAATCCCCCTAAAAACCTCCCCCCTCACTTACCTGCTTGTGCTCCGGCCTCCGCTCCTTGACCTGGCGCAAATGTGACGTCACATGCGCCCCGCGTCATTAGCATATACCGGGTGCCGGCACAAGCAGGTAAGTGAGGGGAGGTATTTAGGGGGGTTTAGGTGGAGGAGTGGGGTTGAGGGGGGTTTATGCTGACGAGGTGGGAGGGAAAGAGACACGGGGGGGGTAGAGGGACACAAGGGGGGGTTAGAGACACACAGGGGGGGGTTTGAGACACGGGGGGGGGTTAGAGACATACGGGGGGTTTAGAGACACACGGGGGGGGGGTTAGAGACACACGGGGGGAGTTACAGACACACGGGCGTGGGGGTTAGAGATACTCGGCTTATACTTGAGTATATATGGTAATAGTATATTATTTTTATGTTTTTTGTTTTTAACAAAAAAGAACACACTTTGCAAAATATTTTTACCTTTTAGACCATTTTTTTAAACATTATTAGACTCCATGTGGTATAATGCAACTTAAAACAACATGAGTGAGTGATGTCACACAACAAAAGAATACTAACACAAACCATTAGAATACTAACACAAACATATCAACTAAGGAAAGGCTGTATACATTTACAGGAAATGTAGCCTGACTTGTAACTGATGCTATCACATATTTTTGGATTCTGAACAATCTGTGCACAATGACCTTCAGACAAGCATCAGTCTCGCATTTCATGTGGTTTTAAAGCAATTAATGCAATTCTGCAACACTTAGGAACTTATTTTGGGTTTAATTGAGTGATTTTGTGAAGGCAAATGATAATGAAGGAGCTCATATTACAATCTAGAACTTTCAAGGAAGAAATTGTATACAAAGCCCTCTAGCTCATAGTATCAATGACCTGTGTGATATCTTTTCAATTTTTAGAGGACAACAGAACACATGAACTAATTTAATTGACTTAAAGATAGATGCTTAATTTAATTTGCAAATTCTAAACAATGTTCCATATGTTTATCTTCAATTGCATTTTAAACAAAACAATGTGCTTAAAATTACTATACCCTATATGTAGCATCTCCTAAAAACTGTCCTTTAGTTATGTTTAGAGAAAGATAGTATTGCACTCCATTGAATGCTTTGGATACAATAGGTCTATGAAACGAGATGAATCGCAGGATGATTACAAGCAATTCCTGGTGCATAAGCAATGAATATGTCGTGGAGCTTCCCTTGAGAATCCCCTCCAAATGCAGTTTACAATCAATAAATCAACAGTTGCTGGCAGTCCTATCAGACCAAAATTGAATGTAAGACTTGTGTTAATTTACACTAGCTGCTGATATACCTATAGCTTGCTAAACGTTGCTGAACACATATGGCACTCTGTACCACACATTGCTAGTATGTGCTTGAAATGATTGGGGGGGGGGGGGGGGGGGGGGGGGAGGTTATGGCCATTGTACCCAATATTTATTTAACATGTCAAGCACAATTAAGTATCTAACTAAGGGTATGTGTATCTGTCCTACCTAAGAACAAAATAATTAATTATTGGAGATAATGAATAAAACATTATGCTCAAATTGTACAGAAAATGTTTTCACTACAAGATCTATTTGTGTAATATTAGTAAAATGTTCCCCAATGTATTTATATTTTCTGCTGGCATGTTCCTAATCAATGTACCCCGTCCATTACAAATCTATTTCAGCGCCTTCCTACTCCATTCTAACTTTTCTTTTCTCTTTTTCTAGTTCCTAGATCTCTTTTCTCACACTCCTCTGCTATTTTTCTCTTCCATTTATATTGGACTGGATACTTAGACTTGAGCCTTTTTGGTATATGCATTCATGCATTTCTGACTTTTTAGCAAATTATTTGAGCTAACAAATAGACTGGCGTATTTTCATTTTCAAATGCTGCTCCCTATATGGTAAAACATAACAACTAATATTTACATTGAAAATATATTTCTAGTAGACATTTCATAGGGAAAAAAAGACAACTAAGTCTACCTATATCTGTCATTATCATTGCTCAGGCAACATCTGGTAAGATTTTCAGAGCTAAATTTTTTATCCACAAAAATCAATTGTCTGAAAATACATGATGGCAGATATTGAAATACGCAGTCCAAATATTTGGTAATTTTCTTTTTATATTTCCACAGACAACAGATTTTAATTCTGAACAGCCTGGATGATGTCCACAACATATATACTAAAAGTGAAGTGTCATTAAATTAACAATTATCTGTCTCAAAGATACACAGAGGAAGAAGCAGCATTAATAATGATACTTGTACTTACATTGTGTGTCAGCTCAAAGTACTTTTGACAAGCCAGCTGGTAATGCATGCCCTTTACCAAATCCAAAATCTGAAACAGAAACATGTTTTAATTATAGCAACTTCAGTCAAAATAATACAGAAATACAGATAGAATGTTACTCGAATAAGACTATGGGCTCAGAACCATAATATGAGATAATTATATCACATATATGACTTCTAATATGAGCTTATCATATGTCACTAACAGAAGAATCACTTATCGAAACCTCCACTATACAAGTTTAGGTACAAAAAGATAACGCTATAAAGAATGTTATGCTGAAAAATGACCTGCAGATGCAGCATAGTACAAAGGTATTTCTACTAGTTTGTGAATGGCGAGCATTTATTACCAAGCTCAGAAACAAAGGATTAGTATATAATCAGATTCATCAATTTTCCAACTAGATGAGCAGAGCTTTGTAGCACAGAGAAGTGAAAGTTCAATTTTAAACATCCATTACGATCTGTGCCCTTTGAAAACACAATTTGCTTCTTAATTTTATGTAATCTTTTCAATATTGAACACTCTCCTATTCTTATCAACAAGCTGTTGCCTGACCTTTATGGTTGACAACATCACTTCCTAAGCCCCTACAACAATCGCAAGAAGTCCTTTGCCAGTTTATCTAATCCAGGGACTTGCAGCTATCAAGAGATAACCCTCTACAAGTGCACACAATTGAAGAAAGGTAACATCTCACAACCCATTCCTTTATAGACACAAAATTTGCATGTCAAACACAGCAATTGAGTCAGCCTCAAATCTCTCGGCCCACATTATTAGATAGAGCCTTTTAGTTGATGGTTGAAGAAATAAATTACATTTACTGAATGGTTTTAATCATGAGATACTGCCAAAGGCGCTAACTGTTTGGTTTCCCTCTTTTCAGATAAAGAGGCGATATTTTATCTAATGTTATTTATGTTGGCAGAGAGAACCTTTTCCAATTTTAAACATTCACTTACTAATACATAGTACCTCCTGTGTTCATCATACATCTTTCTAAAGGCAAATTTAGAAATGTGATTTAAATGCGTTAGTGGAAAAATATAAATAACTAGAAATATAGCACCATATAAAGATAAATCATTCAGTCACATGGGACTAGAGATAACAGGCAAAGTCTGGGATATTTCACTGTGTATATATTCTCACAAGACCGTTGCAACACAGTTAATTTACATGGTGTTCAAAAATATCCTAAAAAAAAGATCGCTTTCGGACCCAAAGAATGTTTCCATGTTAACAAAAGGCAAAGTTATCACAATAGAATACAAGTATAACTCATTATACGAGGGACTAAAATTTATGTTAAAAAAATAATTTAATATGCATGTATCCATTATACAAGCAAAGTTTTGCTGCAAAAATTGCAACATTTGAACATAGGGTCCTATGGGAGATGTATTTTTTTCATCATGAGTTCTTATTATAAGCAATTCCATGAAATGGATTACGCTCTTATAATGAAGAATACCTTGTATCTATAATGATAGCAACCTTAATTGATACAAGTTAACAGTTTGTCTAGAAAACTTACAATTAAGAGAGCTTGACCAAAATCTAGAATTTTGTTAAGTAACATTTTTTTTTATCCATGTCTGAGATATAGCAAATATTTAACTGCAGCACATTTGTCTGCTTATATTTTTCTATAGGAACATAAGGTTTTGCAAGTACAAAACAATTCAGTTGTAGTGTTTGATAATAAAATGTCTCTCTTTTTGCAAACATCATAATTTTGTTACAGAACAATAGTCGAGATATAATTTTGGAGAATGTCGTCAGTTACTTGTTCTTTTCAGCTACACTGTACCAAGAAGTTGGACAATAAAAAGTGGCGACTTCCTCATGATTACCTGTGCCTTCTCTTAAGGACAGGAGAAAAAAAAATGTTTTTTTTTAACTCACCAATAAATCCTGAAATCACAGAAGTGAGAGCTATAATTTTAAGTCTGAATCCTACTATTAAGCAGGATTTGCACAATTGTTGGCTCCTCCTGTACCTAGGACTCACCCCTCATAAAAACAGTTTCCTTATTTGCATAGTCAAAGAAGTGGTAACAGAGAACGTCCATTTCAGCCTTAGATGTATCCTGTAACTATTAGAGACACTTGGGAGGGGCAAGTTGCTAACATCCCAACACTGTCGCAATGACCAAAAACACAGGAAGGCTAAGTTATAGTTACAGCACTTGCTTGTACAACCTTGCACCAAACACATGAAACAGTGTAAAACACTGCAAATGTGTGCAAGGAACACCAGGTGGCTGCCTTCCATAACTGACCCACTCCTGATGGCCAAGGAGGCTGCAAGGCATTTGGTGGAGTGCACAGAAACCCTGAAAGAAAAAGGGCAATGACAAATTCTATAAGCAAAATAATTGGTGCATTTCATCCACCTAGCAATGGCGAGCTCAGGTGTTACACATTGCCTCTCTTTCTGCCTACGTAAAGAACTAAGAATCCGATGAATACAAATTTGCAATAGGTCGCACAAATGCTTGTAGAGTTCACACTACATCAAACATTGAAGATGTTGTCAGATGACATAAATAACAATAATCTCCTAACTCAAATAAGGTCACAAAGAATACACAATGAGTAATACAGTGTTATCCTGATGAAAACTAAAAAAAGGGTGATTTATATGAGAAAGCTCAAAGCTTTGCAACCCTTCGGGCTGAAGCAATGGCATACAGAAAATGGAGTTTCATTTTTGCCATTTAATGGAAGTATGTGATGCAGATTCAAATTGATATTTCTGTATCAAGTTTCCCACGGAGGAACAGGGTCCTGAAAAACTAGTTCATTTATTTCAGAAAGCCTGCATAAAAATATATATATATATATATATATCTGAATTAACAGGCTTTTTTTGCTGAAGCAACTAAGATATTGTTCTCAAAGAACCCAGCTCAAGGCCTCTATCAAATTCTTTTTACGACTGTAGGATTTCCAGAATTTAAAAATATTGCCATAAGATATTATTTTCCCTGCACAAGATGCAAAAAAAAATAAACCACACTTAATAGTTAATGCTTTATGTCACAGATGTTTCCTTCAAAATGGTAGCAAGAAGTAAATCCTCCCAAAAATGACCTTGAGAATGGTTTCAATAGGGAGCACTTATAATCACTGCAACGTGACCTTACTTCACCTTGCTAAGACTTTTACTTGGGAACACATAAGAAGGGAAATTGATGGTATTACTACTACATATACATAGGCTGCTTGAGGATGCCTAGATCTGGAACAGAATACTAGAACATTGGAACACTTGCCTACTATATGGTTCCTGCCAAAAAATGTGTCCCACACAATGAGACTTATTTTAGTAGTTAGAACTACCCAAACAATTTCAAAACAATGAGAGAGATGAAAGAGAGATGAGAGAGAGATGAGAGAGAGATGAGAGAGAGATGAGAGAGAGATGAGAGAGAGATGAGAGAGAGATGAGAGAGAGATGAGAGAGAGATGAGAGGAGAGAGAGAGGAGAGAGAGAGAGAGAGAGAGAGGATAGAGAGAGGAGAGAGAGAGGAGAGAGAAAGGAGATAGAGAGAGAGAGAGAGAGAGCTCACTCTAGAACTGCTACATTTAGCAAGCAGGACTTGAAAATGGAATCAGTAACCAAAAACTTGCATTTTTGATTTGCTATAAAAATATTTATGATTTAAATAAAATGATCTTGTGTTACGCAAGTATAATACAATGGTTTCTTGTCTTTGGGCCTCATTCAATTTCAATTTAGCCAATTGAATAGGGCTCTATATAAGCGCAGAGCATATTTTTTTTACAGACGTTTTTAGTTTGTGAAGACCTTGCTCTGTGCTTATATAGAGCCCTATTCAACTTTCCAAATCACAATTGAATGAGGCCCTTTGTCTCCATGTTGACTCTAATATTCTAAACCACTCAGTATACATTTTGCACATATTCAGCGATCTACAGAGTATGGACCAGTTGCTTTTTTTAAGGAGAATACAGTACTAGGCAAGGAAGGCGTGATATAAAATTAAATATAATTTACCATCTAGACAAAGGGAGAAGTAACTCCTTTCACTTAACAGCTTGCTTAGGGAGTAAAGACTTACTTCACACAGCGCATATTTTTGCAGTAAAAATAAATATCAACCTCTGCTTCCTACATCACTAAAAAAAGTTCAATGTACGCTCAATGATTTGTCTCACTAGGTTTATTCTTGTGAGCTCTCAATATTAACATTAAAAAGCTTTTATTAAAAGAGGTTCATTAGATGAGATGCATTCTATTTTGTCTGAGGTATAGTATTTATAGAGAGGGGTTAATATATAATAAAAACGTTCCAAAAATATACTACTTGAATTAATTGATTTTCAATTTATGTTTAACCATTTCCTATTGACCATGTGTGTTTTTTTTAAGCTAGAGTGTTTTAATGGCATGTTACCTAACAAGCAGAGTAACACTGGATATCCCATGTGATGATCACACTATGTTTGGCTCTCATTAAAATAATAAGAGTGTGTGCATGAATGGGATTCTCTGAACATGACTGGGTTTGATGTAAAAAAAAAGACGCAAGGTCATGCAGAAAATGACCTACTGTGAAATATTCTGCAAGATCTGTGATGGTGTGATTCAAAGCATACCTGTTTAGATTGTAAGCCTGCAAGTTTTAGGGAAAGCATGGTGTACATTTGATTTTAAGCTCAAAGACAGGGTCTCCATTCATTTGCATTGTGTTAATATTGTTTTTGACTTGAACTTACCCCTCTACAGTGCTTAAAGTCCACACAAAAACGGTTCTATGACCACAGATTCAAGCTTTGGTAATGGTCATGCCAGTCCCCTGTCGAAACCCTATTGAAAAGCCTGTGGGGTGATCTGAAGAGGAGAGTCCATAAGCAAGGACTAAGGACTCCAGAAAATCTAGAGAGATATTGTATTGAAGATTCAGATTCTTTTGTGTGTTATCCCACCTAGTCCACAATTATAATATTAGTGTCTGCATAAAAATCTTGTTTTATGAAAATAAAGTTGCATACCAAGTTGTAGATAAGGAGGCACATTTTGAACTGTAGTTCTATTTCTTTTCAGAACTGTTATTATTTTGTTTCCTGAGCCAAGAGATGTAATTCCAGCCAGACATAGTAGATATGGTTCCAGTGAGGTAGATATGGTTCAAGAGTTACGTTTCTTCCAGTAACTATGTCTCTACTATACTGTATCAATTCAAGACACTGCTTGGAATCGGTCACCCCATATCCTCTATTTGCACAATGCATTTATGTTAAATCTGATTACAGTAAGATGAGGCCTTTTAAACAGAAATTAGTAGTGAGTGTAAAATGAACAAAATATGTTGTTGTGAATGTACTACATACCATAGCATTTACAATATTTATAATATGTGAAAAAATCCCAGTAAGATCACCAGGCAATATTATCCTGAACAGAAGAAACCCCAGAGGTACGTTCGTTCTCAGATTAGCACCTCTACTATTTTTGCTTATATTTTCTCACCTTATGGGGAACAGGGGACTCCAGACCTGTACTCCTTCCTTACTGTGCCTTAGGGAGTACAGCTGCACCTCACTAACAACAAGGCCCACAGATGCCGAAACGTAAGTCTGGGGTTTGCCGTTTCTGCTCAGGGTGGAATTTCCTTGTATTTCTGGACTGGGTCACTCTTTTGAGTGTGACCAGACTGATATACTACAGGATATTTCTCCATGTGAAGGGCACAAGTGGCTAAATGATGCTGCTCTCTGAGCAGGTGACCAGGCCAATACGACAAACCTACTTAGGTATTGTTCATTCTCAGATGAGCACCTCTACTCTTATTGCTTAAATACTATAATGAAAACAAAAATGACCAAAGTGGTTAATAATGGATACCTGAAAAGCAAAAAGTAAAGAATAACCTAGTCTTAAATGAAATTGCAAGGAGTTCATTTTTAAATATATTATTGATGGTCTTTCATATATTTTATAGCTTTTTTTTTGTTTGCAAATTTAGCAGAAAATTCTGATTGCACCTCTTTTAACATTTGCTTTTTGTTCGGCTTTCACACAATGCAGCAATTTATCATGTGTGGCATTTGTACAATTGATTTATATCACTTATGAAAACATATCTTGGGAAATAAATTGTTCAGATAGATCAAGGCGAGTACATAGTGGTATGTGTGATGATCATTAACACTCAAAACTCTGACTAAATCCAAATGTGATTACAAGATTTCAATAAAATGAGCAAAACAGAATTCTATAAGACACTGAGAATTTAGTTATCAGGAAAACTGTGGTTTATAAATGTATTTTAGTGAGTAATCAATAAAGCCTAATATTTTATGTAAATGGTATATAATATTTACTCAGGAAGTCTGGGATCTACAATGTGCCCAGGACAGTGGTCCTTCTACACCCAACTTGTGATTGGGACAGTTCTCACCTCCAGTAAGTGCTGTAAGACACAGTGATTGCACTATGATGATGCCTTTCTTTCAGTATTAACCATCTTAAAGAATAGTTGTATAACTATAATAACTGATCTAAATGTAACAACTATAATAACGGTGCATAAAGTTGCAATGTGTAAAGCCCTGGATATGAATCTTCCATATGGTGCAGAGGTCAACTCCTAGACGTCCACCAGCCACCAGTGCCCATGAGGATAGGGTGATCAAACTGTGCACTGCCAGGGAATGCTGCGGCATATAGTGACATTGCTGCTCATGAGTTGGCGTCACATGCAACAGGGATGTCCTCAAAAGTACAAGGACCCTGCTGCTCTTTATGTGAGGGCAGACTGTCTAACAGTCCAGTTTGAGTTCCTTATTAATTACAAATCATTGTAATAAAATTGGACATCACCAGAAAACAACTATATTTCCAAGTTGGGGCGGAGGGCTAAATAACACCCCACAATCTCCCCTCCACATAAAACATAATTAATAGGAGACCACATCTTTTTGCTTAAAAAATAAATAAACATTTATAGGGACATTGAAGTCATACATTTGAAATCATGCATTTAAAAGAGCAGATTTGAAACACTAAAAGTTTGATATGATACAACAAAAAAAAATGTAAAGCTTATTGATGAGAAGAGTGCTGCAAAGGTTAAAATTACTTAGTGGAAGCAAAGCTGTGCAGCACTGACAAGCCACCCCTCTGTAAAATGATGTTTTTGGATTGACAGCTACAGCCACTACTTTTACATCTTCACTGTGTATGATAACTCTGGTGATGCAGTTCTGGGTGATTTCTGAGAGAATTAAAGAGAACTAAACAATAGCACCCCCTTTTATACATATGTGATGACCTACACAGAGACTTCAGAAGCAAGGGCTCAATGGTCCAATAGGTTCAGTACACAAAGCCAGCCTGTGGGTTCAGCAGGATCAGAACCAGCATGTGAAGAACAAGTGCCTAGGGAGTTCTTGTAATAGGGCCCATAGCTCTAAAGCTTAAAGGGACATGGACGGCTTCTGTATTTCACTAGGAATATAATATACCTATGTATACATTTACTTTATTTTATTAAGAAATGTTTAAAAGCTCTGTTTTCTGCCTAAAACCATACAGTTTGTACCGTTTTTAGCTCATGAATACTCAGACTGTAAAGTGCAGTGTTTCAAACCAGTCTGTCAGTGACCTCTCTTGAGCAGCATGCAGCAGAATATTACCACTGACTGGTTACTAAGAGACACTGCACGCCTAAAGGTACACTGTCATGAGCTGCAGAGAGAGAAAAGGACAGAGCTTTTGAAAATTACATTTTTATTGAAAGATACAGTGTAGAGGTTTTTAAGCGCCTCTTAAAAAATACAGTGCACCAACGTAAAGAGATACATAGGTATATTATATTGAAAGCCAGAAAACTTCCATGTTCCTTTAATGCCCGAAAAGAAGACAAAACCATATCTGGCAACTCAACTTTATTATCACAGTACATTTTTTATTTTGAAATTAGCAAAGTTAATATATTACAGGCTGCTAAACAGTTTAAACTTCATTTTAACTAGTGACTTCTTCAATGCTGTGCTTGCTGAACACAAAATAAACATGTATAATGTGTGGGCACCTTCACACATAATTCTCTCAAATGTATGTCTAAACTGCAATACAAAAGAATTGATCACAGGGAGGGGGAAAGAGTAACAACAGATGGGTAAATTAAGCTATTTATGCTTCAATGTTTGTTATGTATATGTAGCAGGAATTAAGCTGGGAAAAAGATCAGGTATCAGTTTGGTATACATCTTGACTATAGGGGAAAAAAACAAAACAAAATGTACTTACAACAACATGTTTACGTTAATTAGGATGAGTCCTACTTAATAAACACTACTGATAAAATAAACATATTTTGAATGCATTTATAAATAGTTTCCTGCCACTGTCCTTAATACCCACAACTCCAATCCAGTAGTGCAGACATTTTAAGTACCACTTCATCAAAGTTATTATTATTCCCCCACTGAGCAATGATTACACCCATGATTGTCTATGGACAATGGGAATTCAAAGAGCAGGTTATCCACGTTCTAAAATGCTTTGTCTTACCTGGATTATTCCTGTAGATGGGACTTTGAATAATTGTAGCTTTTGCTTCAGTATCTCTGGATCACTGTGTCGAAATGGGCATCCTAAGAGAGAGAAAAACACAAACCCAGCACAAACAAGTTTGTTTACCCAGGAATGAGAACAATAAACACTCTTGATACGGACTAAACTGACTTAAATGACTGCTAATTGCCTAAAAGCCTAATAATGATAAAGGAAAGGTAATTGTTCATGCTTGCAACTGTTGTATTGTTTTTCCAAAATACATCTTCACTGGTTATTAGAGCATTACAGATTAAAGATTTCCAGGGAGCATTATAAAAGGAACAAGACAACATTTGCTTCTTATGAACAAAACTAGCTACTAATTAAAAACAAAGGCACGTGAACCAGCCACAACTCTGTTTAACAAGTAGAGAAAATGTGATGCTCCTGCTTTAGGTTTATTTCCATTACTTTGTCATAATTCACAGACAACAAGGATAGTTGTACATCTAAATGGAGTCATGTTGGTCATTATCTTGTGGCACTTCTATATCATAGGGGTTCAAAATATGATTGTTCATGTAATAAAATGATGGATAAGTTATAATAATGTCTATTATTTTGAATAGGAGTTGACATATCCAATTGTGTTGATAAAAGGGCACTTCACTAGCATGTTGCATAATACCTGATCAATATTGCAAACATTCAGAAGTTCTGCATTTTCACCTGTTACAAGCAAGTTTTTTAAAATCTTTTTGAACTGTGGCAGTAAAAAATTTTCATGCAAAAAATAAAAATACAGTGTGCTCCTAAAGGCATGCAAGAGAAAGGTGTGATTTACATGATCCTTTAATGGTGGGAGTAATGGGTTTATGCTACTTTGTACTACTTTGGTCAAAACATTCAGAAATGTTGTCTTAAGAGGGGCATGATATGTGGTCTTCATGCTGCTTGAAATACACACACTCTAATTCTAAAGATCCCCTCTTGACAAATATGCAATAACCCCGTACTCTTCACCCCTCAGCTAAATGGACTCCGTCCTTTCTTGTTTTCTCAATTCTGTACAGTCTGATTTTCACTCAAAGGGATATAGGTAGTTACTCTATTCCACAAGGAATATAATATACCTATGCATCTCTTTACGTTTGTGTGCTTTATTTTATTAAGAAGTGCTCTTCTACCTACAATCTAAGAAATAATTCCTAATTGTTTTCTCCCCCTGCAGCTCATGAAGACAGTGTATTGCTAAGTACAGGGCATGTGCTGTCTCATAGTAACAGATCAGTGTGTTTTTGTTTGCGTCTGCCCTCTTTTGTTCTTGTAGCTCATGAATACACAAATTGGATGATTTTATGCAGGAAAAGGGAGTTTTTAAGTATTTGTTAATAAAATAAAGTACACAAAAGTAAAGAGATACATAGGTATATTTTGAGTGAAACTCAGAAGCTTTCAATGTACCTTTAACCATCAACTGACCTGAAGTGAAGTGACAAACTATTCATGGCCAAGGACTACTAACTTTTACTGCCCTTGTACTGCTGTCCACAATGTTATTCATGCTACTGTGCTCATCTGCCACAGACAGTTATTTATTATGCATTAACCTAATCACTAAAATACTTTAAATAAAGAGATGGGCTTTGTTACTCTGGAACAACAAAAATATTTAGAGGACCTTTAATTTTAGGGTAGATTAAGTATATAGGAGAATAAAGGGGTAATGATAGTTCAAGGGCCTTCATTTTTGGTCCAGTTGTATAGGGTATGGGGTGGCTAATGCACTATAGCCAGTAGGAATTTTATTAGGATTTTGCACAAGAAAATGCACATTTAGGTACCGGAAAGAGGATTTAGTGGAGGTTAGTGCAATTTTATCTGACAAATCTTGCATTGTACAGATGCACTTTAATTTGGTGCTGCATGTAATCTTTATGCCAACTCTCAATCTATACATTCTCCCTTACAGATTTAAAATAAAAAATCTTTTTGGGTTCAAAATTAACATGTGGATTAACAACCACTAAATGTCACTCTTTAGCACTGTAATTGGCTCTCTTGTGTTACCAATAGTCAGTTATTTTCCTACTCTTGGATATCCCGCACTACCTAATGCTCAGCTTTTAGTCCCTTCTTCTACCACAGCTCATGCTTGAAATCTAGCTTCAGTGTTAATTACTAAGAATCACGACAACTTCTCACAGTTTTACCTGACTCTTCTATTGTCTTCTCATCATATTCACTCATTTTTTCCCCATGCACAGCTGGGTAATATCTCAGGAAAGAGTCATAACCTCATCTTCACAACTGCTCCACATATCCTCCATCATTAAATTTAAAGGACCACTGTACTTTGGTAAACTACAAATGCTTGTGAAGTATGTAACAAAATAACAACATTAGCCGGAACATAAAGCAGCTTATATACAATCTTCTAATTTAGGTGATCATGATTGTATCATGTGGGATCCCATCTTGGACTACTAGTCTGTCTGTCGTTTAAGTGGAGCGGCTACTCAACGGGGTCTAGCTCACTCATTAAATATAACTGTCAAGGGGATGTATGAATATAAATGTTTCTCACAGAACTAAATGCAAGTATACAGTATATATGTCCCAGCTCAGCTTCCCAGAATGCAGTGTCATAACTGTTTTTCTCAGAATTTTGAGCATGAAACAGGTTTTTTTAACTTGCTTTAGACATTCAAATGTGAACACAGATGTACTTTTTATTTACTGTAATACTGTATGGTGGAGGACTTCTATCGCTCTTTTGCCCACCATAATATAAATGACTGTTGTGGTGAACTAACTACTCATAAGGTCCATAACACAGGCTGAGATCCCGCTCCATGCTGATGATAGCCAGTAAGCTTGAAACGGCAGTACATGGATAGGATTCTCAGCTTGTGTAAAATTCAACCTTGGCTTTGCATTAAAGCTGTGTAATAAAGCATGCATAAGCTTAAAGGAAGCCATGTTTGATAATGGCTATGGATTGAAGAGCGAGGCATTTGTGGCCATATTTGCATGTCCCAGCTGTTTTTCTCAGAACTCTGAGCTGGAAGCAGGTTTTTTAACTTGCTTAAGACATTCAAATGTGAACACAGATGATTTATTTACTAACTATATATATATATAAATATACACACATGAATTGTTCCTCCTCTGAATGTAATGCTTTTAACTATTCAGTTTATTTTTAATGGTGTGGGATATTTTGTCTTTGATTTTTTGTAAAACAAAGAAAAAAAGCTGTAATTATTTAATTTTAAGCAGTATAAACATATTTTGTCCATTATAACGTAAAGGTCTTAAAAAGAGCATACTGTAAGTATTGCATTTTAGTGGTCCATTAATATAGTGGACATAACTACAGAATAATAAACCTCACATTTAATCTTCATAATAGCCCTCAGCTAAAACCTATTTTCATTATGCAGTCTAAATGAGGTAGTTCCCAGCAGTAGTAAATATTTGTAATTTGCATATAATAAGCTCTTAAACATCTTCAACTGATACCCATCCAGTAGTGATCCCAGTTTAGAGTAAAACTAAATGAAAATAGTGTGTTTGCTTCTTTAGTGATTTTCACATTTCTGTCTTTAAGATAATGGCTGCTACTTGCTACTTCCAGAGGTGTTCGAAGCAAATACAATCATATCTGTATTAGGGTATGGTCTTTGCTTTTGTAATCAATTTAATGGCACAAAGTTAATAAGTAATAATTTCACCTGAGCTCAGTACAATCATTTCTCAATAAGCCGATCTAGCTGTCACTTATTCACTTGGTCTCAACATGTGCAATGAGAACTGAAATAACACAAAACTAATTTTCTTATAACAACTTACCATGAAAGTCTCCTTGGCTTGGTGGATTTGTCACAATAATCTTCATGCAACTGTATGGGGTATAGTCCGTCCTCTTGCCTTCCTTGCCGTAATTATGGCGAATACTGTAGGCATATACTTTGTCAAACTAAAGAAAAAAAAAAACATTTTTAAGAAATATGCAACAAATATTAATATATTGTTTGGGGCTGTCCATTATCTAGTACAAAAACGCCTCTGCAGCCTATTGCTTGGAAGAAAATGTGTGCCTAAAAGACTTACTACAGGAATATCACATAATGACTATTAGAATACTATATATTGACAGAAGCCGCAGTGTTCTATAGAGTTGTACAAAGGAAGTTTACATTTATTTTTTAAAGAGAATGGAACAGATGCACTAAACTGTTAAGTGTTGGAGAATATCTTCATTCCTGTTATGGGGCATATATACACTAGTGTTTAACATTTGGTCTCTGACACACTGGGGTACTAATATCCAAGGTAATTAAAATGCACATGAGACTTATTTAAGGACTATTTTTATGTGCAGTGTGGGCCGCAAAATGTAATGCTGGGGTTGCTGTATTGTGTTATGCGCACTGAAGTAGTGTTACCTGTAACTAACACATACACATTTCCACCATGTTTGTAGTGTGACAACTAAGAGTTACGTTCCATTCTAGTATCAGAGTGATCACGGATAGTCAGAACATTTTAAGCATTTTAAGTTATTGCCCTCACTTAATGCCAGCAGAAAATACCATACCAGATATATCTCAGGTGGAGGAATGAAAGGGGGGGGGGGGGGGGGGGGGGGGGGGTAATGAGGTGGGCATATGGTAGAAGTCCTTTTTGTATTTGTGATATATCTGTGAAAAAAAGAATAAACAGCAGTCTATTTGCACTAAGCAACAGTGCATGTGTTGTTCTTTTATCCTAACCAAAGGGATCTGATTGTGCCCTCTTCAGGAATGATTTCCTGACCTGATTTGTTTGCTGTGCGCAGAGATATTGAACACAAAAGGCACGACCGAGAGGGTGAAAATTGAGGTGCATGTGGCCCCTCAACTCTGGGTCTTAACACTTTGCTACTGTGATATTTGTAAGCAAGTGTGCAACCAATATTGAGCCATAGTTGACATATCACATATTATAATTGTCAAACAGAGATTTGTCGTCATGCTTGTGAGCCTCGCAAAGAAAGCGAGCCGTTGAGGCATTGAAGCCTTCCGAGCTCATTGCCCTGTTTACCTCAGTTGAGGCAGTTGAGGCATTGAAGCATGCAGAACTTAGGCTGAAATTAGCGCCAAAGTCGCTCCTGAGAGCCTCGCAAAGCGAGGCGCGCAGTTGAGGCATGGAAACACGCATGACTTGGGCTGAAATGAGCACCAAAGGAGCTTTTGCGAGCCTTGCAGGACTTGGGCTGTAGGCAGTTAAGGAACCCGGGATCTCGGGGCTAAAAAAAATCTGATCTCTGACAAATAAAATTTTAACGGCTGAACCGCGGACATCGAAAAACACGAAGAATAATAAAAACTAAATTAAAACACACACACAGCACAGGGAGTGGGAGCCAGGAAGCCTGGGGTGAGGCTGCAAGCGAATTTAAGCCTTATTTGCCGTGTTTCGTCAGAAAATCGGCTAAGCGAGAAAATAAATGGTGGACGAAAAAAATGTGTGGAGATGCAAAAAAAAACAAAAAAACTTTTGGGGCCCCCCCCAAGGAGGAGAGGTAAAAATGCTTTGACTTGCCCCCCCTCCAGTGCCTATATATATATATATATATATATATATATATATATATATATATATATATATATATATATATATATATATATATAAAGGTGATCTTTACAAAGCAGGAAAGTTGAAGTACACAAGGGGAGAGGCTCGCAATGAGTGGCGAAGGGGCTCATTGCGAGCCACGCAATGAGAGGCAAAGGCGCTCAGCACGGGGCTAGCGATGAGAGCCGAAGGTGCTCAGAGGACAAAAACACTCACATTGTGTGGCAAACAGCATTGCCAGGCTTCAAATTTTATTGCCGTCATTTTTTGACGGTCAATACGCTAGTAATAAATAACACTCTTAAGAGTGCTTATTTTTCCCTGGATTCTATTATTACTAATATTGCTTAGGTAAAGGGAAATATTGCCGAAATTATAGAATGTGATGCTGTTATTGATGCAGAAGTGATTAAAAGAAATACATGGAAGAAAGAAATTATATGGAACAACACAAGTTTACAGTAATATGCTTGATACATAATTACACTCTTCTATGGTGAAAATTGGATGCTGGTCAGATTTGATTCATGTAAATATTGCTATATACTGAAAGCAATTATTTTGTTGTTCACAGTCAAAAAGTTACACATTTGTTTATACACTGCCAGCAAGATATCTTATGAAAAAGTGCTACAACTTCCATTAATACAAATAATGGTTTGCTTTAACTAAATCACCACTTATATATGGATATATGAAAATGTTTTCTTCCAAGTTTACAAATATTCACATAGTAATTACTCACTAAAGATCATGAAAAAAACACAAATAATGATATCCGACATATCAAAAGAGATTGGTAAATCAAGCAGCATATTTAAAACACATTATATAGAAAATTATATCTGCTACAAAAAAGTATAAAACAAATTGGTAGCTTAAAAGGAGCAATTCATAAAACCATGATTACTTGCACACAAAAAAAAGGGATTTTTTGTTAAGGGCACAATAACATTAAAATATAATTTTCAGTAATTCATTCAAATAGTTTAAAAATCATTCTTAAAATAAGTGAAATAAGGACCATAAAATACAATGCAAATTAGTAGGAATATTATGAGTAGATTATCGTGAATAGTGAAAAAATATTAGTGCCTAGAGTAATGATGCATTCTCTCTCACTCTTTGCTGTCTGCCTCTCTGAGATTTGTAATGGCGGTGGTTATGCCACTTGCTGTGTTTGTGTGGCACGTTCTCTCTCACTCTTTACGGTCTGTCTCTCTTTCTCTTTGTGGTCTTTCTCTATCTGTCTTTCTGTGCTGTGTCTCAGAGGTGATTGAAAGAAAGAAATGATAAGGAACACCACATGTTTACAGTAATAAACATGAAACACAATTACACTCTTCAATGGTGAAATTAAATGCTGGTCAGATTTGACTCTCTCTGTGGTGTATAATGGTGGCTGTTATGCTGCTTTCTGTGTTGTGTCGCACGTTCTCTCTCACAGCACCCCGTCCATAGCGCGCACAAGAAATACATGTCGACAAAAGCGAGCCGTCGTAAAAGCACAGTTAAATGTGCCCCGTCAAAGGTGCGCAGGATAGACTCTCATTCCAGTGCAAAATCTTCAAATTACAATAATCTTTTTTTAAGCATGGAGAGGACAGAGTCGCAGAAGGGTAAAGAGCATATCATCACTGACGAATATCTATATAGAAAAGACAGAGCAAATTCCGAAGACAGTGCATTGTGGAGATGCTTTAAACACGATTATAGAGGCCGTATTCAAGTGACGACAGAAGACACAAGGATTTTGATATCGGAACACAACCATGCTCCAGATCCGGAAAGCAACAAAGTGCAGAAGACCGGAGATGTGTCAAAGAGCAATGGCGACCGTCGAAAGACCAAGGCAAATAATTCAGCAATGCTCTCTTGGAATGTCGTTGGAGGCAGCTAGTATGTTACCATCATATAAGGCCTCACAAAGAACGATTGAACGACTGAGAAAGTGAACTATCTTCCTTTCACCAACGTAACTTCGCTGAAAGATATTGTCATTCCACAAACCCTGCAACACTCTACAAGAGGCACTCCCTTTGTTCTGTGGGATTCAGGTATGGACGATGATGTTCGCATTCTGATGTCAGAGAAAACAGAGCATGGCTATGGAAGAGTCAAGCAGAAAGAGCTCCGACCTGGTCTAAACCCTGCAAGCATTATGGCGGATTTCAAGAAAGACAGTCTAAATGCATGTGAAACCGTCTTCCCAAGAGGACGGTTAGTGGGATGCTTCTTCCATCGAGGCAAATGTTTGTGGAGCAAAGTACAAGAATGTAATTTACCGTAATGATTAAAATGTTCACATTCATGTTAAAATGCTATTAACACTCAGCTTTGTCCCCATTGCAGATGTTAGACGTGCTTTTAATGAATTTGGTGGAAAGCAGCCCCCCCTCAACTTGCATCAATCCATGACTACTGGGAAGACAACAACGTGGGGAGGCAAAGGAGAAACTAGAGAGGAAATTCAAGATTTCCAATTAGTTTATATATTATGCGCAACTGTATAAATGACAGTTTACCACGCACTAATAACTCGGTTGAGGCATGGCATCCATCTTTTCAGCACACGGTAGACTGTCATCATCCGTCTGTCTACACGCTCGTTGATCACTTTTGTAAGGAGCAGGATCTCGTTGAGATCTTGATAGAACGTTATTGATCCGGATTTAGACAGACAGAGGCATGTTAAACTTAACCGCTGCCCGCTAGCCTTGGTTCCAACATACAGCAACATACCTTCGTGGAATCTCAACTTATCTAACACTTTGATAGTTTGTGCTATATGTGCTGTTTCTAATGATATATTTTGACAGTATGTTTGTAAAGTTCCAAATATTGACAGTATGTGCTGTTTCTAATGTTACAATTTGACAGTATGTTTGTAAAGTGTTTCTAATGTTATATAATGTTAGACTTTGACAGAATGTTTGAAAACAGTATGTTATGTGCTGGTTCACATTATTAAAACATTTTCGCTGGCATTTCCCTGTATTGCACATTATCAAAAAGTTTTGGCTGGCAAATTATATGATTTCCTGTATCGGAAGTATGATTTCCTGTATCAGAATTGATGGCACGCGCTTTTGTCGGTCACTCATATAACTTGTCGGGGGTGCAATTGTCGGCTTGCGGTTTTGTCGGCTTTTGACGCATGCCATTTTGTCGGGTCACACCCTCCCCCCTCACTCTTTGCCAACTGTCTTTTTCTCTTTCTTCTCTCATACCCTACCGTACTTCTTGCAGGGTGAGCCATAACATAATATACGAGCCATGTCCTACCCTACTGTATTCCTTGCATGCCAAACCATGACATACCATACCATTCCCCTTGAAAGCCGAGACATGCCACACCTTAACGTTCCATTCGGCACAACAAGCTATATCATAGTATAACGTACCCCTCGCATGCCAAGCTTTGACATAACCAATACGTTCCCCTTGCATGCAGAGCCATATCATACCATAACGTACCCCTTGCATGCCAAGCTTTGCCATACTAAAAAGTTCCCCAGGAATACTAAGCCTTACCATAACATAATATATCCCTTGCATGCCTATCCATGTTGTATTGTACCCCTTGCAAACCATTACTCTACTACTCTTTATCATCATTTTCCATTCAGCTTTGGCCATCACGTACATATACCCTACCAATGAAATCAGCAAAAAGTCCATGGTTTCCCAATCCAATTATCTCCTTATCTACTACTTCATACTTTTTGGCCTCTAATAAGACTAGGATGACGCCACACCTCAAGTTACTATCACTAGAGAGAAAGCCCCAACCACAATTGACAGGTTAAACGGTAACCAAGAATTGTGGGAGGGGCTGGAACTCCCCCTCACCCTATAAATACCTCCTACCCTAATCTAAACCAATCTAACCCCAATATTTCGGTCAATCTCCGAAATATGGGACTACCGTGGTCCTGGTACTGGAGTCACCACTGTTTAATTTCAATTTCATAGATGGACAAATATAAGAACGTCTCTACTCTATATCAGTATTACTGTTTTATTCAAAATGCAAAGTTCATAAAAATCGAGACTATCATAGTTACATAGTCACATATGAGCAGTTAAAGGAATGTTTATTGAAAAGGGATGGATTTTGTGCTGGATATAGAAATTTGTAACCGTAATCTCTTTCACAGTTTTAGAAAATAGATGTAAAAACCACATTACAGCATCAACACAGACCCAGGTGGATGTGACGGTCATGTAGAAAATCAAGAATTTTTGTTTTATTTCCCTTGTGAGATATAACTACAAACTGTTACACACCGTTTTTGGGTTCTACACATTTATATTGATCCAGTGTTAGACTAACAAGCAAAGAAAGATTTGCCATTACTCAGCACATACTACTATGTTTTAGTCACAAAGCCTCGCTACTACCCTCCCAAGTTGCCTTTTGCCATAAAAGGTCTCCAGTGACAGTGGGGTTTATATTACAGTAATAATTTTCAGATAGCAAAAGAATGCACAAATCCCAGCATATCTGATTTATAACACTGACTGAACTATAGGGTTAACTAGACATCTTCTAGAAAACACTGATAAGCTGAGCCTTCAGAGCCATGAGCACCATCTGCAAATTGATGGATACTGATCAAAAACTTTCATCCTGCATTATTTATTCCTAAATGGAAGGGAATACATTTCCAACTGTTTACAGTGCAGAACAGAAACTGAGCCTGTGACAGCTGCTAAAAATGCTATTTTTTCTTATCACATTTTTTTTTTTGACATTCAAAAGCAAAAACAACAATTTACCTTTTTCAACAGTTCGTCACAGTGCTTCATCCTATTACAGGGTTGTGATGACATCTTTTGTTTATGCTTTTCCTTGCCATCATCTTGGCGAGAAGTGAAAATGATAATACCTTGCTGCCTGTTTTAAATCATGAATGTACAATAGATTGCTGCTTAAAGCCCAACATAAAAGCATTATTATTCCTGCTCGATCGCTCAATATATTAAACTTTAAATTACCATAAGCCTTTGTATTTGCATGTTAAGCGGAGCAGTGAAGGCAACTTTGAAGCATCTCAGATTTAAGGAAAATTAATCTCCATATTAAGTGAGTGGCTAGTCGACTTGTGATCCTGGAAGTGAAGTTGTCACCCATAAAATGTCTGGCTTTGCCTTTGAGCAGTCAACCTTTACTGCAGATCTTACTTGTTTCTGCCATGCACTGAAATTATTCAGTAATCTAATGAGATGTGCTGTACAAATAATTATCCCCAGAACAGAACAGCCGTACTCGGCAGAAACAGATGGGATACTACCATGCTTATGAATATATAATTTACAGCCAGCCAAGTCATAAAATAAACAGCGGGAGAATAAACCCATCCCTATTACAAAGCGCTGCTGTACTAAGAAAATTTGGCCACACTTAATAGGCTGAACATGAATTCACACCACCACGTTAAACATTTAGGCATAAATTTATCACAGGGAGCACCGAAATATGCAATATTCTACCCTATTAAACTTGCAAGCACATACACAATAAAATACTCTATCAAATGCATATAGAGAATTTATCAACACTTCTATAGAAACAGCAAGAGAAAACCATGGACAATCACTTGCATTACACTAGCAGATTTATAGGCCATTCCTACCAATATGTCAATATAGCAGTTCCTTTATTGCATACGCATAAATTAAGCGTATACTGGCCACATGTTTAACAACACTCGTATATGGATTCACTAACAAATACGCTAAAACCACACACACGCAATTCTACAGCCTGTGGGCTTGCCAATGGAGGACTTGATTTATGCTCACTAGTGGTTTTCAAGATATAAATTCCTGGCAATTGTAATAAAATATCAAAAACTGTATTGGAAATATGACTGGTGCTTCAAAAATTACTGGTCATGTGAAATATATCAGTTTCTTACATACATATCTCATCGCTGAATACTGTGTCTTTTTTATGACACCACAGGTATGTCTGTTACTTTCATTTAGTGCAGAAATCAAGAGAGATGGCTGCCCCAAGCTTTGCCACAAAGCAAAAAATGGTTTAGTGGCTGAAATGGGACCATGTTTTCTTTATTGAAGGTCTGAGCCATGAGGAAGAAATGGTAAAAGCATACTGCAAAGTCTATGTACGAGTGCAAAATACACAGTATTTTTAGTCTCCAATATTAGGAGGGAAATCCTGTAGTAGAGTCCTGAGGCAAATCAATGTCATGTCCAAGACCTGCCTTATGAATTCCCCTATCACAAAGCTCCTGATGTCATGTCCAAGACCTGCCTTATGAATTCCCCTATTACAAGGCTCCCGATGTCATGTCCAAGACCTGCCTTATGAATTCCCCTATCACAAGGCTCCTGATGTCATGTCCAAGACCTGCCTTATGAATTCCCCTATTACAAGGCTCCCGATGTCATGTCCAAGACCTGCCTTATGAATTCCCCTATCACAAAGCTCCTGATGTCATGTCCAAGACCTGCCTTATGAATTCCCCTATCACAAAGCTCCTGATGTCATGTCCAAGACCTGCATTATGAATTCCCCTATCACAAGGCTCCTGATGTCATGTCCAAGACCTGCCTTATGAATTCCCCTATCACAAGGCTCCTGATGTCATGTCCAAGACCTGCCTTATGAATTCCCCTATCACAAGGCTCCTGATGTCATGTCCAAGACCTGCCTTATGAATTCTCCTATCACAAAGCTCCTGATGTCATGTCCAAGACCTGCCTTGTGAATTCCCCTATCACAAGGCTCCTGATGTCATGTCCAAGACCTGCCTTGTGAATTCCCCTATCACAAGGCTCCTGATGTCATGTCCAAGACCTGCCTTATGAATTCCCCTATCACAAAGCTCCTGATGTCATGTCCAAGACCTGCATTATGAATTCTCCTATCACAAGGCTCCTGATGTCATGTCCAAGACCTGCCTTATGAATTCTCCTATCACAAGGCTCCCAATGTCATGTCCAAGACCTGCCTTATGAATTTCCATATCACATGATTAAATGATGTCTGACTGGGTACAAACTTCCAGCCTAAATCTGCTGCCTCATCCAGGTTATTTTTTTTTAAAACATATTAAGGTTCTTTACTGTTTTTTTTTACAAATATTTTCTTTACAAATGCAAGGGGATGCACAACAATATAGTTGAGTTAACTTAAATTAAATGTTTTAAAATAAGTCATTATAATTATGTGTCTGATATATGTACCTCAGACATTGCAGATGTTGATGGTAATCATTTATTCTGGATGTTTTATAATAATAGTTATTTTGTGTTTTGTATATAAAATGAAACAGAATAGACATTTAAGTAGAATTCTTGTAAAGAATGTAACTAGGGGACAAACAGTTTTTATATATGTGTAATTGTAATGTTTTATTTTGTGCAAGATTATTACAGTTTCTTTTTAAGGCTATGTTTAAAATCCCAGAATAAAAATGACAATATTTTCATTTTCTAGTAAGAGGAAAAATCTCTATATAATGTTGAAAAATGTTAGTATTAATTAAAACTAAATCGAGGAATAAACCACATTAGGATAATGCTTCATCTCAAGCTGCAAGCATAGCTTTATGATTTTTATTTTAAAACTAAATTCATGATAATACATATATACTGTAATAGTAGAATTATATAATATTCTACAAATACATTCTAATTGCTTTTTCTCTTCTAACATAACCTTTAAAACAATTAATGGTGGTAAAAGGTAAGAACATCTCACTGAACTATGGGAATTATCACATGAATGCTTTCAATAACCACACTTTTTGAGACATTAGCAAGGTGCTCTTTATCTGCAAAGACTGCAATAGCGGTTAATAACTTTCTTTTCTTCTTTTTTTTTTGCATTTTTCTTTCTTTCCATCTTTAACAGAGTGTTCCTTACAGTCTGTCACTAAAGCTGTGCAGTAATGAGGAAGCTGCAGGAGCTCCTCCCTCTACAACAGTATGAAAGATGGGAGAAGCAGCCTATCAGCAGCACCAATAAAGTATGTAGAATTGCAGTACTATTCTGTAGTGGACTTTCTAACTCGTGTCTGATAAACTCTTTATTTCAAACAACAATCAGATTTATAATACATATATCCCTACAGTTATCAAGCACACTTTGCTAATAACTGGCAGACTTCACAAAATAGAAACAAAACGTATTTTTTAGCTTATAAAAAATATCTAATTACAAGAGATACACAGAGATTGTCTAGAAAAAGAATCAAGATTTAGTAAATAATGACCAGTGAGAATCCCCCATTAACTTTGTCACTAAAAGTACAAGCTATCTGTGGTTGGTTTAATGATGTTTTTCTAAACCTAATGCAGGATAAAAATACAGAAATGATGTATTCCTTTAACTCTTTATGTTCATTAGCACATAACTCTAGCCCTCATACCTAAATATGATTACACTACCTGGGCTACCACAACTAAACAGATCAACCCATTTGTTACAATAATGGGATACATTTTTTTTTTTTTTAATATCAACATGTACAGTCAACAAGGGCTCCTTGGTAGTTCAGTTGTTAGGATTTGGTGCTTCCACCGCTGCAACCTGGATTTGATTCCAGTCAGGGAACCAAGAGGTCACACCACCCTGAAGCCAAGCAGGGTTGGGCCTGGTCAGTACTTGGATGGGAGACCAAATAGGAATACCAGGAGCTGCATGCCCACTTAAGAAAGAATTGGCAACCCACTCCAGTATCTCTGCCATGAATACCTAGTGGATAACCATGGTGTGTTGTGGTCCATAAGGTCATGGAGAGTCGGACATGACTGAACGGCACAAACACACACAGTCAACAGAAGAGTGAATGATTACAATCCAGAGCATCCTGACATCACAAAAGTAACAATTATGCTGTTGCACATTTAAGCCCTGGAAAGGAGGTTAAAGGGCCAGTGTAACCACTACATATATTTTTATTCCATCATTAAGCTTTACATGTTACTTAGTCTGCCGTCTAGACCTAGTAAGCTTCTAACAGCTTTATTGTAAACACTGCATAGCAGCATTCAGTCCATGGGTCTGCCTAACACATAATGTATCAGTTTGCTGCTGGCACAAGCAAGAACGCCCATTACGTTTTCCAGTCTGAGTATTGAGTACAACCTACCAATGGTAGGGAAGACTGGGCGGGAGGTCAGATTATAGTTCTGGGTGGTACCTTTTGTTACCATTGGAGGCCATGGCCGATTACTCCAGTTCTGTGCTACCTAGAAGATTTCAAGCGAAATGAAATATTCTGAAGCATTAAACCTAAATGTGCTTTATTAGGCGGTATGTTATTCAAATCTTTCTACTATTAAATTACATATTTGCATTACTGTGCTTAACCATCTTGATTTTTCACAAAAAAACTAAAATAATTTCATTGTGTTAACCCATCATAGTTATGTATCTGTGCATTTATTGAACAATATGCTACTTACAATCAAAATAAATTAGTTAAGACAGGAAAAATAAACCCAACTTTTGGAGTTAGTTCCACAACTCTACTTCTAATCTTGTTTTTAAAATGTAGATGGAAACGAAAGATGAAAAGTACACTAACTAGTAATATTAAAAAATGTTGCTTAACCTTGGGGTATATTACGGAAATGATTAGTAATTTAGGGTTTCAGAAACAGAAATGTTTCACAGGGAAATACACAGAGGTATGCTTAAGTTTAATAGGCATTCACATTAGCTGAACAAAATAATTAAAAGTACATCATTCTTGAAAATCTGCATAACTATGTCCTGAAGATATTCTCATTAGTAATACTTTACCTACTGTTGTACCAAAGGGGACTCCAGCTTACAAGGTCAAACACTGAATAAAGCAAACAGTAAATTCAAATGGCTGTCAAATAACAACTAATATAAATTAGATAAATTACTGAGCTACGTAAGGGGAGGTTTGTTATTAAAACTGATTATTTGTATAGGTTTTACAGAGCACACAATGTCTCAAATTATATAAAAAGATGCTTCTCAAATTAAGGTCTACTTCAAGTTTAAATATTACACATAATATAAACCTAAATGGTACATAGATAATGTGAGAAGGTTATTGAGAAGGTGACAATTGTTTGAAATGGGCTCTAAGTGGAAATAGTGATTAATACAGGAAATGCAAACATGTTCATAGGTGGTCATAAGAAGAGTTGGAAAAATAGGCACCAATTTATAAATATTGCTGAAAGTTACTATAAGATAAAAAGTCAGGAGAGAAAAGGCAATAGGCCTACTTAATATTATATGCAGAGAAGAGATCATTATTTACATTTTTCTTTTACATATAACTTGTGTAACCTGTGATTTAAATTGTAATAAAACAATGTTGTTTTTTTCTATTGGGAGGCTGACTTGGTTGAAGACAGGAAATATGAGGTTAGCCAGCTTAGAATTGAAAAGTTACTGAAATTACATAGGTTTTCAGTACAAGGGGTACTGCTGTACGGGGCCACATTATGAAGAGGGCCCAGAAGACTCATGATTTCTTGTACGTATTGGTAACCAATCTAAATACATGTGAGTTGAGGTTGGTAACAACCTGCAACCTAATATACAAACCCTCGAAAGGCAGCACAGACTAACTACTTGCATAGAAAAAGATCAGAATAAAAAAAGGTGCTTGTAGGAAATTTTATCATTAAACCACTGATGTATTTGCATACATGTTTAATTTATCATAATGGGTCTTCATACCTATGAATCCACTTTCATCTGGATTGTCTTATGCTGACTGAACTGTTGTAGATAAGTCATTCAAGTAAAGATAGATTTAAATCAATTAGCTTTACAATTGCACCATTCAATAATATTTTAAGTGAACAGACTCAACAATTGTTTGAAGTTGCAGAGAGGTGAAGTATCACCTTGGTATAAGCTTTCTGAGTTCCCTGTGCCAAAGGTGCTTCTATTCCCAGACTTTTTTGCCATAGAGGTTAAGCTGCCAATTCATATCACAGCCTCAAAACCAATCTGTGGGTTCTCTATAAGGAAAAGGGAGTCTTATATGCGGATGGCATGCTAGTGCTCCTACAGGATCCATCAGCATTTTGAGGCATTATTGGACATTTGTCTATGTAATTTCCTATAGCCTTAGCAGCTAAATAGTCTTTCTAAAGAGCTAACTACACTGGATGAACACATTTCAGTATTGTTCCCATCCCAAACATCTGACTACATTAAACTTAATCTACAACTGGTAATGCATTCTATCAAAAACACGGCTGTGTTGAGGGCTTTTTTCCAGTAAACCTCCTAAATGGTATTCATAGTAAAAACTAATATACCTAGTAAAAATGCATTCATATGAAAACAAGACACATAGCCCTATTCTAAATATAGCCACTAAAGGAAGGATGGACAAATGTAGAGTGCTCTGGGAGGCAAATATAGGCACAATACGTAACATAAGATGGGACCTAACCATAATGGCAGCAACATCCGACTCATTGTGAGAGAAAAACATAAATTAACAAAGCTATTCATTCCCACAGTGTATACTTCAGAAAGATTGTTTAAAGCACACATGAGGAACAGCAGCCTATGCTCTAGATGTAAAGGGTATTAGGTGCGCGGCTGCACTTTATAATCATGCCATACACTGCAAATGTATTGAGAAGGTCATTGCTTAGCAAAAGAGAGGGATTTCTTGAGAAGGTTGACTGGTGGCGTCTCTCTTAGGGGTATGAATGGAACTTAGTCCAGTTAAAGAAAAAACTCAGTTTCAGAAATTCTCAGTGGAAGGAAGCTGAATGTGTTCCATATATTTTCATCAGGAAACATGCAGAATTTTTATATAATGTGAGATGCTTTAATAAATTAGAAATTGTCCTGGTGCAGGGAAAATTCAAGTTGTACAGCAATGTAGGTCCTACAAACAGCGTTTTGTTACATGACGAGTGATATATCTGTTCAGTTGCTCAACAAAATCACACAAACTATTTATGACATGGATGTTACTATAGATATAATTGCATTCATGTTTCTAAGTAAGTTATAACTGTGGCCCAGAGACTACTATGAGTGTTTGCATGTAGGGCCATCTATTTATTATAAGTGTATGTTCAGTTGCTAAACTTGTGTGGAAATGAATAATAAAGAAATGTCCAACTAAGATATATTGTAAAGCCACAAGTTTAAACATATTATAGATGAGATGTAGGTGCAATGTTACATAAGATTTTCTAATGTAATTAATAGTTTTATTTGCTCCTGTTGGGGTCACCTAATGCTCAAATATTTCTTTTTATTTTCACATGCAGGAATGTTTCAAGAGATCTTTCAAAATATGAAACAAAGAACTTCAATTAAAAAAAAAAAAAAAAAACTATTTTAGCTAAATATATGTACAGTCATACATGCTCTGCAATCAGTATAACACTAATGAAAATATGGACTTCCAATAAAAAGACACAAACTGGCTATTGAATTTCCATTTAAAAAAATCTCAGAGTAAATTACCTTTATACTGCAGAAAAAAGTATTAATGCATTCTCTGCATCCACAAGCTCAGTAAACAATTCTAATTCTATTATAAGAATTTGCTGTTTAATAAAAGAGAAAATGCATGGCCATTTTATAATTTCTATCTCAATCACTGTTTTGTTAAAGTTTTAATACATAGACAATAAAATTATAAGGTGATTCCCTATGGTGAGTGGTTATCATCTGCTCAAAAAAACAAACATTTGTAAAAAACAAACCAACTCCAAAATATGAACTGTACAATGCACATATATGTGATATATGAATCATAGAAATATGAACCTTGCAGAAATAATTAACACAAATTATTTTGGCAATATCAAAAAATAGAGACAAATTATGTTTTTTAAAACTAAAAAGTTCCAAGGTAATGCTTATTTTCAGGTTTCTGCATTCTAGGTGGAGTTTTTGTGTCCTATCTACAGTGGATATAAAAAGTCTACACACCCCTGTTAAAATGTCAGGTTTCTGGGCTGTAAAAATATTATACAAAGATAAATCATTTCAGAACTTTTTCCACCTTTAATGTGACCTATAAACTGTACAACTCAATTGAAAAACAAACTAAAATCTTTTAGGTGGAAGGAAGAAAAATAAAAAATAAAAATAATGTGGTTGCATAAGTCTGCACACCCTCTTATAACTGTCGATGTAGCTGTGTTCAGAATTAAGCAATCACATTCCAAATCGTGTTAAATAGGAGTCAGCATACACCTGCCATCATTTAAAGTGCCTCCGATAAACCCCAAATAAAGTTCAGCTGCTCTAGTTGGTCTTTCGTGAAGTCACATCCCACAGCAAAAGCCATGGTCCACAGAGAGCTTCCAAAGCATCAGAGGGATCTCATTGTTAAAAGGTATCAGTCAGGAGAAGAGTACAAAATAAATTCCAAGGCATTAGATATACCATGGAACACAGTGAAGACAGTCATCATCAAGTGGAGAAAATATGGCACAACAGTGACATTACCAAGAACTGGAGCTCCCTCCAAAATTGATGAAAAGACAAGAAGAAAACTGGTCTGGGAGGCTACCAAGACGCCTACAGCAACATTAAAGGAGCTGCAGGAATATCTGGCAAGTACTGGCTGTGTGGTACATGTGACAACAATCTCCCGTATTCTTCATATGTCTGGGCTATGGGGTAGAGTGGCAAGACGAAAGCCTTTTCTTAGAAAAACATCCAAGCCAGGCTACATTTTGCAAAAACACATCTGAAGTCTCCCAAAAGCATGTGGGAAAAGGTGTTATGGTCTGATAAAACCAAGGTTGAACTTTTTGGCCATAATTCCAAAAGATATGTTTGGCGCAAAAACAACACTGCACATCACCAAAAGAACACCATACCCACAGTGAAGCATGGTGGTGGCAGCATCATGCTTTGGGGCTGTTTTTCTTCAGCTGGAACTGGGGCCTTAGTTAAGATAGAGGGAATTATGAATAGTTCCAAATACCAGTCAATATTGGCACAAAACCTTCAGGCTTCTGCTAGAAAGCTGAACATGAAGAGGAACTTCATCTTTCAGCATGACAACGACCCAAAGCATACATCCAAATCAACAAAGGAAGGCTTCACCAGAAGAAGATTTACGTTTTTAAAGTTTTGGAATGGCCCAGCCAGAGCCCAGACCTGAATCCGATTGAAAAGCTGTGCTGTGATCTTAAAGAGGACTGTGCACAGGAGATGCCCTTGCAATCTGTCAGATTTGGAGTGTTTTTGCAAAGAAGAGTGGGCAAATCTTGCCAAGTCAAAATGTGCCATGCTGATAAACATACAAAAAAGACTGAGTGCTGTAATAAAATCAAAAGGTGCTTCAACAAAGTATTAGTTTAAGGGTGTGCATACTTATGCAACCATATTATTTTATTTTTATATTTTTTCTTCCCTCTACCTAAAAGATTTCACTTTGTTTTTCAATTGAGTTGTACAGTTTATAGGTCACATTAAAGGTGGAAAAAGTCCTGAAATGATTTATCTTTGTCTCATTTTTTTACAGCACAGAAACCTGACATTTTAACAGGGGTGTGTAGACTTTTTATATCCACTGTATAACTTGATACTTTAACCATACAGTGTATAGTAACGTTCATGAGTCTACCAGACATGAAATGTGAAAAAGCAATGAAACTGGTCACTATGACAAGGCAGACCAATAGCAGCCTCCATTAAATAAGAATGTGAATTACATAAGTGGCATGCAATGTTTCTTACCCAAACTTGACTTCCATATATGAAATTAGTTACCTGTTCTCAGGTCTCCCCCCTCTCTCTATCCTATCTCCATCAGTTCCTCATTTTCAAATGTATTTCTCTTTCTTCAAGTTTTTAATGGAAGTATAGACAGATGCCTTGCGCTCTCTTTTTTGGAGCCTTTGAATGCCTCTCAGATTCTCCTATGAACCCATAATTTAATCACTCATTAAGCAACGTGCGGCACTCTCCTGAGGCACTAAGATGGCTAATTTACCTTCATGTGTTGCACAATTAAGGTTTCTCTGCTTTTTACATGCATTGGCACAAACCTCAGAAAATGCCTAAATTCATCCCTACACAGGAAATCCAGCAATGAATCCAGCAGAAACTGAATATAGTCAGTGGTAGTCAACCTGGTACCTATCGCCCACTAGTGGGCGTCAGGGTAATCTCTAGATGGCATTATTGGCGAGTGATGTCACACGCTGGAGACCCGCAGCTCCACTCTTGGTTGGTTGGAGAGCTGGTGAGTGAGCCCACGGAAAGCAGTTAGGACCGGATCACTATCTAGTAAGTAAAGGGCGATACATAGCTAAAAATGAGATCTGAAAAATTGCGTTACTGCAGCACCGGTGGGTTGGTAAGGACATTTTACTATCAAAAGTGGGCAGGAGCTATTAAAGGGTTGACGACCCCTGCTCTATTTTAGAATATTGCTTTTCCAAGCCTCTGATATTTCATGTCCTATTTTCTAAATTCAAATTTGTATATACATGGATAGGACTGGCAGAAGTAAAATAATCTAGCACTGTAGCTTTTAAAATGTGTTTGATGTACATGGTTTACCACATGCACTGTATATCTCCAGTGATAAGAAATAAATCAGCAATTGTTTATGTAAAAATCTTACTCTGAGGTCAAATTAAGTTTGATATAAGGCATAATGCTCACATAGAAATTTCAGTGTATGCACAAACTGCTGACTTGAAATCTAATTATGCTAAAGACTGTCAAAAATAGAAACCAGAAGCTTGACGAGCTAAGTACCTAGGTAGGAACTATTGGATTTGCAGAAACGCTGAGTATAAAAGTATAAATATTAGCAAACATAATTTTCACAAAAGCTGAGAATAACATGTTCGGAAGAATCAATAAAAACCTGATATTTCATCACAAACCACAAAGTGACAGAATGCAATGTATGTATGAAACATCCACTGGTCATTCACATAAAAAAATGTTATTCAAATACATGGAATATGAAAATTAACAGTTTTGCGATCATGAAATATAATGAAAATAAAACTCTTCCAAAATGGAATATTTGTATTTGGGGTTTATTTAAAATGTACAAAAAATCCCCTGGCTAAAAAAAATAAAAGCATTAAAGATCTGTATTCTACTGAATTTTGTAACAGATTACTTATTCACAAATATCTTATTAAATAATCTACTTAAAAAACATCAGTGGTGGGCGTCGTCTAGGAGCCTCACGTGGCCCTCAAGCACTGCCCATACACAGCAGCCTTTCTCTGCCCCGCTTCATCAAAACACCCCTCTATATTGCTCTAAAACTAGCAAATATGGAATTGTACTCCTAAATACGTCTCTTAATTATCTATACCTTTATTACTAATTCCCTTTTTTACAGTGATTTTACTATTTTGCTGCGGACAATATAAAAAGGCTTAATGTAATGTGAGGACTCCGCTTAATGTATATGAGGCCCTTCAGTGAAATACACTGCGCAGTTACTGCACAGTGTGGCACATGGCAGACCATTTGGAAAACCTGATATTACTGCATTTTCCTACATTTAATAATGAAAATATTATATCAACAAAGTAGAACATTAATTAACAACCTTTACATGGAATACAAACTAATATTGTTATGACTTATCTATCTCTAAAGAAGATACATGACACGATGTGCAAGTATTTTACCACCGTCCTCCTTAGGACAGTGTTTTTTTAAAAGTCTATATTATATTGTATTCTTCCTTGGCTCCTGTATGCTCTCCTCAAATTAAAATACTTGGTGGCATCCATTTGGACTTTGTAATGTAATACTTCAGTGTTGTTGATATAACTATACAAATTACAGACATACATTTTAAAAACGTCCAAAGCAGATGACCAATAGAAGCTTCAAAGGGCAAAGAAAGACATGTACCAAAAATAAGCTGACCCCTCCTGTATAATAGACTGATGCACTTGTGTGAAAGCTACAAGAAAGGTTGATCCCAACAGACACAGTTTTAAACAATTTAACTAATTTCACAGAATAAACCAAAGCTGCATGTAATGAATTAAACAATGGATTTCTCTGAAAATAACATCCAAATATATTCAGAATTTCAGAGCCAAACCAGTACGGCTTACTGACACATGATGAAGCCAAGCAAAACACCAGATGTAATATTAAGTTGGACAAATATGTGGTTAATTGTAAGGTGCTTGTGACATCATGGCACCAGACAACACTGCAATGCCATATACAAAATAAATTGTGAAATAAATGGTCCCTTGGCCTCCATCATACTGACATATTACTTTCTATTTCTTTATTCATAGTTCCCTCATTATTACCAGCCATAATGTATTGGTTTAAAAAAATATTTGATTATGCATCAGTAAAGAGAGGAGGATATGCTCACATCATACCTTCATTTTTGTAACTTTTACTCTCTATAATATGCTGGATTCATAAACTTTAAATTAATTTATCAGCCTAAAATGAATGGACCATCATCTAACACAGTGTTTTGCTTTTTGCCTAACTGGACTCAAGTGAATCCCATAGATTAAAGACATCCTATTGCTTTTGTAACTCCCCAAGGTTTCCATCAACACAAAAGAAGAAAAAAAACAGCAGCAAAAGAACAAGATGCAAAAAGAAAATGATATAACTAGTGGAACAATTCATGATTGTCCCCAGTAAGTTGCAAAGTATTATAGATGATGATAAAAGGGGTATAAATGTTTCCTGAATAAAGTGATATATGTTTTTGAGAAAGAGTAAATGAAAACTACTTAAAGCGTGCCAACCAGTGCTGTAATAAGTGAAAGAAGAGTCAAAACTTATATTGAATTCAATAGCAAAGTAATGGCGCTGGAGGTCAGAGACAGACCATGCTTGACCAGTTAGTGCCAAACTTTTCCTTTTTAAAAGGTATATGAAAGGGAGATGGATTATGGATGCATCTTGTAGAATGCATCATAACCCACCTAGCAAAAAAAAATTAGCATGAAGAAATTCAAACATTTGAATAATTAAAAAAAAATGTGCTTTGGGTGTGGGGGTGATGAAGACACACCCAGCAAGGGCAGTGCACATATTGGGTACTTCATTAAAAAATGTACCCAATATAAAAGCTGCGGATTGGCTAAAGGAAAGGAAAGTGTCTGAAATCATGAGACTTCCCACAGTAGGGCAGACTACAGGTGCTAACTGAGCTTGCCTGCACAACCCCCAGGCAAAAATAAAACAATGTATAAATTATGCTAATATTCCCTGGGAATTTCAGGTGGTGTCAACATGGAGAGACAACAGTTTGCAAATGCAAGAAATCCAGCAAACTTCAGGCTAACAGTTTAACTGTTTACTTTGGATTTTTTTCATGCAAACAATTTTTTTCAGACACTATACATTCTCCTCTATCAGATGCATTAATAACCCAGCTCACTTGCATATGCCTTTAAGCAATGCTCCAACAACAAACAGCCTATGTGCTCCGAACCTTTAGAGAGTTAAAAAGCATGCAGAAAAAGGTTTTCTTCTTTAAGATTATCACTGAATAAAAGGAGGGTAATATCCCTAACAAACTTCTACCAGAAAAGAGGCAATGGGCAATATTAAAAAGGGAAATATGTTGGTTATATGCATATTATTATGCAGGACAAACCTGTATGACCAAATAAGGCTCGAGTTTTTAAAACACTTTGGAGAATGGGCCATGTCTCACGGTATCAGTTGTCAAAGTCAATTTTCTTGGGTTTCTAAATTAAGCAACATACTACTTAAACTAAATACGTTAAGCCATCCAGTGATGAGGCAGAATGAAGTGCAAGTGACAGAAATTACTGATTCAGCAAGACACTTACTAGATCAGAGCGGTAATAAATTAGAAGTGTCAGTGAATATAACAACAAAAAGTCAATGAGGGCATAATTGCATGCTCTTCACATAAGTATAGACAGCAATGGATAATCAAATATTTACTTGTAGAAATGTGCAGTGTTTCATGTCATAAGAACAGTGCATAGTGACCTATTTATACGCTTACATCTCATATACAAAAGGATTTTTCTTTCTGTAGTTAGATTCCAAGTTCATACATTTAATTCACATTGCAGTTAAATTGAGCCTCTACTTTCCTATCATTTATAATTTGTAATACTTGATAAAGCAGACACTTTGAGAAATAGAGGTGCTTAGGCTATAAGTACTAAAGTAAATACTCCAGGAAGACCGCTCGACAGATTCGCAAATGTTGGATGTGCAGCTATTGTGAAGTCATTTTCTTTACAAATTATTTGCTGCAGTGACAATTCTTTCCTTCAATCTTACACTTATAACATTTGTCATACTTCCTTCCTTTTTATCTACAGTTAAAGCATTTGGAAATCTTACATTATCACACAGAAGGGCATATATGACCGTTCTGGGCCACAAGCACATGTGCTACTGTACATTCAGAATATCTGACCAACACAAAAAATGTCTGCAAACAAAAATCTAACACTATTCTTGTCAAACTGTAAATTTGATCAATACTTTAGAGTATAGTAGATGCTATAGGAATATATGTCCTTAAGATAAAATAAACTGACTGGTATGTTGTTTTGGCTTTCACATAGATGCTCTCTGACAGCATGCAGCAATTCCTCTGAAGAAGGAACTTAATAAATGGCTGGAACAAGAACCAGATAAAGGGCTATGAACATCTAGTCCGCCACTTGTTACTTCAACAAGTTCAGGAATTTTGTGCTAGCTGATTTACAACCCACCAGGACTACGATAATCCTGTTAATAATATCTGAGCTCACGTCTTCAAGCTTCCTTGTACAGATTAAAATGCCTAACTGATGTATTTAAGGGAATGACTTGATTTACTGTAAACATTTGGGAAATGAATCATTAAAGCAGAAGAAATACATGATGAACTGCTGTTTAATTACGTTAGTTGGATCCCCAAAACAAAGTCCTTTTACTGGCTGTCAAGATACTGCAAACCCTACACAAAGCATATTGAAACAAGTCCATGCTGAACAAAATGTAGAACAAATCAAGGATTACGTCTAGGGTACAGTTTTACTAAGAAGGTACAACTCTAAATGAGCAGTTCTCTAAATCCTTCTAGCCAGCAGATAGGGAACTAAAATATGATATATCACAAATAATGCACATTGTAGAGCAACTAATGCATATTCTGCTGTGTATTTTATAATAACTGTATTCCATCATTTCACACAAAAAGCTACCAGAACGTGTGTTTGTACTGTAACCATGATATATATTTTTGTTAATGTGACTAATTAGGGTACTATGATATTACAGAGGATGCTAACAGGATATACATTTATAGGTGGCATATCAACCTATGTCCAAATTATAAAACACTGTGTGGTTGCGCCTGTCCCATAGTTCTAGACATATACTCAAGGAGGCAGTTCTTAGGCATGAGCCAAGAGTTGGAATTCCATTCGGTAAACCTGTGTAGACCTATGGGATCTGCTCACACACGTTTGGTGGTGCTTAGAGACTTCTGAAGAGGCGAGGTCATATGATTTAGAAGCATCACTTTCTAAAACAAACCACTTGATACTTTGAAGCAGTGGTTTTTTCATGTGATGTTACATCTTCAGACAAAAAATGCACATTTAAACCTTGCTTATACAGTATATATTATTAACTTGCTTACAAACTGACACCTCGTATTTTCTGCAAGGCAGGTTAACAATTCTAAGCATTTAATCAGTAATTTAGGAATCAGAAATAGAGTGAAAAAATGAGTCAAAGCATATTTTTTGTCAATTGTAATTTAAATTTCTGCATAAATTGCTTGGAGTACATAACCGCTATGGGGAGAATGATCGTGCCAGCTTATGGGCACTAACACAGCTAGTATGAATCAGGCCTGACAATTGGAGAGCTGCAATATAAAAACATGTTTAATAGTAGATGAGAATCAGTTACGGGTCTTCTAGTCTGCTCATCCTATCCACCTAAAAAGGTTTGGTTTTATCTTTAGGGCAACCTTATATGTATCCTAGGTACAGTTACAGGCAGGGTTGGAACATTCCTGGCAACCCAAGCTCCTACAATTTGTACTGCTGGCTCTCAAATATTCTTTCAAAGCCTATCTATGAAGAGCTGCCTTCCAGGCTCAGAGAAAACAGCCTGTCTGGCTCAGAGAAAATCTACTTGGCTCCTAAGTTTTAGATATTTTTGTCCACACCTGGTACAGGATTTGTTCCACATATTACATTACAGTGCAGACAGATCTAGTTGAAACAGTTACATATTCCAGGCTTTGGAAAATCAACTTTGCAGCTATTATAAAATGGATTGCAAACTATACTCTACGTGTCTAAAAATAACATCTTCAGCTCCATATATATATATATAAAAAAAAAAAAATCCACAGATGTAAAATACATGTATACAATGTTGGAAGTAGGAAAATGCTTTGGTCAAGGAGAGTAGTAATGTGAGTTGTACACAGGGATGAACAAGTTAAATGCTAGAATATTCAGGAGTTTAATATAAATACAAACTATAAATGCACTATAAAAGCATGGGTTAAGACCGGCTTGGACTTTGTGGCAGTAGCTTTAAGTTCTAGAAATCTATTGAATAGATGTATTTTATTACTAGGTTAAAAAAACATCAACAAAATGAGTTATATGTATAGATGCCACTAAAATGTTTAAAATTTGCGACTACTGTAATCAAATAACAATTGCAGAAATTCAGGACATAGATTTTCCATATGTAGAATGGTTTTCTTCTGTGCTATAGTAATGAAACCTTGTTATCACTTTCACCAAATCGTTAATTTCTCAATGTACCGTATTTATCGGCATATAACACGCAACGGCGTATAACACGCACCTCATTTTAAGAAGGGAATTTAAGGGGGGGGGGGGGGGGAATTCAAATAAAGAACTTTGAAGCAAAATCCTCAACCTCAACCCCAACCCCCTCCTCAACCTCCCTCCTCAACCCCCCCATCCTCAGCCTCCCTCCTCAACCCCCTCATCCTCCCTCCTCAACCCCCCCCATCCTCATCCTCCCTCCTCAACCCCCCCCATCCTCATCCTCCCTCCTCAACCCCCCTATCCTCAACCTCAACCCCCCTCCTCAACCCCCCTCCGCATTCTAACCACCCCCTTCGCATTCTAACCCCCCCCCTCCGCATTCTAAACCCCCCCTCCTCATATCTAAACCCCCACTCTCCTCAGCCTAAACCCCCACTCTCCTCAGCCTAAACCCCCACTCTCCTCAGCCTAAACCCCCACTCTCCTCAGCCTAAACCCCCACTCTCCTCAGCCTAAACCCCCACTCTCCTCAGCCTAAACCCCCACTCTCCTCAACCTAAACCCCCACTCTCCTCAACCTAAACCCCCCTCCTCCTCCTCAACCTAAACCCCCCTCCTCCTCCTCAACCTAAACCCCCCTCCTCCTCCTCAACCTAAACCCCCCTCCTCCTCAACCTAAACCCCCCTCCTCCTCAACCTAAACCACCCTCCTCCTCAACCTAAACCACCCTCCTCCTCAGCCTAAACCCCCCTTAATACCTCCCCCTCACTTACCTGCTTCTGCTCCGGCCTCCGCTCCTTGACCCGGTGACGTCACATGTGCGCCAGCGCACCACGTCATTAGCATATACCGGGTGTCGGCACCCGGTATATGCTAATGACGTGGCGCGCATGTGACGTCACCGGGTCAAGGAGCGGAGCGGAGGCCGAAGCAGAAGCAGGTAAGGGAGGGGGGTGCATTTAGGGGGTTTAAGGTTGAGGAGAGGGGTTTAGGTTGAGGAGGAGGGGGTTAGAATGCGGAGGGGGTTTAGAGTGAGGAGGGAGGTTGAGGATGAGGAGGGGGGAGGGAATATCGGCGTATAACACGCACCTATGATTTGCCCCCTATTTTCAGGGAGAAGTGCGTGTTATACGCCGATAAATACGGTATATTCTTCTTACTGTACTAAGCTGGGTTTCTGGTAAAAACAAAATGTATGAGGACACCACAAGGGTACAAATGGTAGGGTGCTTACAATAGCATGACAAATTTGTTATAGAATAAGAGATTGTTCTTTTATATTAGTATGAGTAGATTTTCTGCAATTATTGAAAAATATATATAGAGATCATTTTGATCAATTAAAAACATCAGTAACTGTGATGTGTCTGAAAAGGATCTGATCACAAGAGGTAGGGAAAAGGACTTCTACTTATATCTCGAAATGTATACCATAAACCACAATTCACTTTACTTACTGTCATATATTTGGAATTTTTTATTTAAAAATGTGTGAAAATCCAGACATACAATGTAAGATCAATGATGCATACCTTTTCTGAGTCTACTTTTCCTTTTATGAATTCCAATTTCCAAAACTGCAGAGCTTGCTCTAATGTTAAGCCAATGCCCTTGAGGAAAAGACCATACTGCATGCGGCCGCCATGACGCAAATGATGATTATCTCTCAAAGACTTGTGAAGCTGGCGCATACAGAGGGGGAATGACTTTGAGGCAAGCTACAAGAGAAATAAATATTCATGTCGATATATATTGATTTAAACAAAACATTTTAAAAACCATGATTTCAAAAAACAAATTCCAGCAAATCTAGATATTTATGGAGAGATGTGAACAAAATAATTATTTTTTGATTACCACAAATGTAAAAGAAACACAGAAATAATTCTCCCCATGCTTGTCCTAGCTCTCTTCAAGAAAACATAGAAGAATGAATACCCTTTTTAAGCTGTAGAATAACGTGCAGCACATTTCCTTGTATTGAAACAGTAAATTTATGTGGTAAATAGGCAGCTGTAATGAAGTCAGCTCCAGGCGGAGTTCAAACCTGAAGATTGTGAAAAACTAGCTAATTTTAGTGCACGTTTTTTTTTTTTTGTTGTTAAATGCCACTATATTGAAAAGTTGATTATACAAATGTTATTACTTGAAGTTAACCATTACATTAGATCTTAAAGATTTGGGGGATATTTGTTTTTAAACACAGCATACATTGCAAACTAATTTAACCATTTCACCACAATGCTCCTTTAAATTATCAGATAATCTGAAGAAGTACGACTATACCAAATGATCATCAAAAAGTATAACCAGAACTTATATGACACAAACATAATGTATGTTTTCTGGTACTTGCAGTAAAGAAATTGTATTACTGAAATCAGCTGTTTAATATAAAGGACTCATTTTCCTTTTCCTCTGACTCTAGATCTTAAACCATGATGTATTAAATTTGGTATCTTCATAGGGAATTCTCTGGAAAGCTTCTAGAAAGCTTTGGTGCTGTTTCCAACATGGAGCCTCTATCACAATACTGCATTGCATGCGAGCAGCACAGATCAGACTACCCATGTTATTATAGGCCTATGGGAAGGCAAGATCAGCATTGAAAATTGTTCTTTTAACCAAAGTGTATGATTTTGAGGTTTGGTTCTCTGTGAAATATAAACGTCTACTCAAATACATGCTACGGACATGTATATTTGTTTAAAATATTAATCTATGTTTTAATAGTGCATAGTTACATTATAACTAATAATTATTATTACTCTATATTTAGAAAGAGCCAACTATTTCCGAAGCCCAATTTAAAATTAGGAGTGTACAATACACAAGGGAGTGAGAAGAGGAGGTATGGAGAAAGGGGAAAAGAGGCATATGCAGTGTAAATGGGGCAGCTGGGGAGTATTTTGGAGACCAGGGCAGAGATATAAGTGGGTGCACTTTTATTAGAGGCGTTACAAGTAGGATCAGGATCTTTACTTTTTTCTGGAGTCTATGGGAAGCCACTTAAATTACTTGCAAACATGTGCAGGCACCGAGCGTTGGGCAAGATAGAGGCGTTGATTTTGTATTAGGGAGGAGAGAAACGTGTGATGGGTAGGTCAACAAGGAGAGAGTTACAGTAGTTGAGATGAGATATGATGAGTGAGTGAATTATAATCATTGTTGTATCTTGTGCAAGACACTAGTATATTCTACAGATATATTTTAGGTGAAGATGATTAATAAATCTATTTGCTTTTAACAGAAAAACACATATTATATTATGCAATACTTACAGCATCAATCTGTTCAAGTGAAATTTTGCCTGTATTTTTTTGTGTACTGAAGTCTTGGCCAATGTATGACTGACTGAAAAACAAGAACAGGACATATAAATTGAGAATATTTAGTTTAACATGTTACAAAACCAAATGCATAATAATATTTGATTTATGGGGCCTCGGTTAAAAAAAAATATCTTTATTACACACTGTAATGTAAATAATGGAAACCTGTTATTTGCTTATGAAATTCATTCAGTTTTTTTTTCTGTACACACCTCATGCAAAGTACATCAAGAAAGCAAAACACTCAAAAGGAAAGGTCAGCCTTCAAAACTACAGGCTGTCCCTTGCAAGTAGAGTATCCTGAGTGTCTGCAATGTCAACCTGATACATAAACATAGGGAAAACCTTACATGATTACAGACGGGTGATAGTATAAGGATTAAAGTAATATAAAATTGCAAAATGATTTGTAATATAACCACACAGCATAATTTGTATTCTGAGTCTCAATTACAATTTGCAGAAAGATAATTAAGGTTAAGTGATCTCAACCTCTGTGTCTAAAAATGTAGCACCATGGAAAGAAAAACCAATCTAACCTTAGTACCATTAGATAACGTCAAAACTATTATCTCAAAAATACTCTATATAGTATAACAAGTCTACATTACATGCCAAAGTAATCATTACAGAACATTTCCAATTAATTTTTATTTTCAATTAAAAAAATGCAAAGTCAAACAACAATTCAAGGTGGTTCAGTATTAAACCCAATTAAACTAAGCCAGTATTATTTATAAAAAAAAAAAAGCAGCCAGGAGTGTCAAATTAATTACGTCCATGCTGAGCTGGAGTTTTCCCAGAGCTCTCGTTGACAGACTTTTCCCAATTCATAAAATAAACACCCGCAATGAGAGACTAAAATAAAGTAGAGATATTTAAATAAAATAAAGCAAAATCTTCAAGCTTTATAATTTAAAGCTATATGTTTTGGTCCTACTTTATGAAAATAGTTTATCCAAACCACCACAAGTTCTAGTTTCAATTTGCCCAAGTCCCTGATCACACAAAGAAATATCCCCTGTCTAGTATAATAGAAATCTAAATTTCAAAAGAAAAACTTCTGAACTAAATGCTATTAAAAAGTTACCATTGTAGCAGGCTAAACCTATTTTAATGTGCTAGCCCTGGAACCTAGAACCACCAGAGAATGACAACAGATAACCAAACCCGGGGAGAATCAATGAGGTGATTTAAGTCACATAAAATAGCAATTGTAGTCTAAACTTGAGGTGGGCTGCTGCAAAAAAATACATGTTAGAGAATACTAAATTGTTTTATTCTTAGTAATATTCAGTTGCAGAAGTATCTGTAGTTTTCCAAGATATGAGATGTTGGTCTCTTCATTTTCAAGCACTGAACATCTGGGTCCTGGCTGTGTACAATGTTTAGACCGTGTTCCCCAACTCTAATCCTCAATGCACAACACACCTGGATTTGACAAAATCCCTAGATAAGTTAAAATGGCTCAGACAAATGGACTAAGCAACTGTGTAAAAGAAGGAATATCAGTCATATTTTGGCCTGCATACCTTGTGGTCTAGGGTTGGGATCACTGACGTATTGAATTATTCACGGGCAACATACCTGAGATGATTAAGCAAAGGCTGTAGCCTCTCATCAGATTGTATAACTGGCAGGGACCGGGCCGACAACTGAAAGAAAAGAGGTGAAATACAAACTGAAACGTCTGCTTCCATACTTTGTCGATTACAAATATTACTTTTCACAATCAAATATGTTTAACTTATCAATCAATGAGTGCTCTTTTCCTTTCCGTAGTAAGGTGGAATCTAATGCTCCTACCTCTACTCTGCTGTTACTGCACCCAGGCCATTATTACACCAGCTCAGCAAAACATTTCTTCTAACCATCCCATCTTAACCTACCTAAATTATAACTAACTTTACGGTTTTCTTTACATTTTGTACCAACTCTGTACATTGTGAAACTGTTTTTAATTGTCTCCTTGTCTCTCTAATCCTCTATCGCTCTTAATTCTTACTCATTTCCTGCCCTACCGATTTTAATCTATTATTCTGACCCAGGTCCACTCCTTTTAAATTGGAAGTTTATAAATTTTCAATCTCGTAAATAACTTTAGGAAAAAGCACTTACTTATGATTTTAAGCTCAAAACTAGGATCCCCCATATTTGCAACATGTTAATATTGTATTTTACTTTGTACTTAAACCTGCATAAAACATTACAAATAAAGGCTAATAATAATAATAATAATAATAGTAATAATGAAGAGGGTATATGTGCCTGGCTATATATCTTTTAACAATACCCCTATTTTAGTTAACACACCCAGAATGACTATGTTTATTTTGTCTCAAAGGTCTTCTTTAACAATTTTATTACAGTTCTGAAAGACAGCATCTGTGAAAACGCCCAATTAACATTAAAAATGCTCTCAGAAATATCATGGACAGCCGGTGTTTGTTCTGTGCTGAATTTGAAAACGGAGTGACACGATAAACAAAAAATACTAAGAAGTATTTTGATATGAAAAAAATAATAAGCGGTATGGCTGAGGAAGGAACAAGCAAATAAAGCCACAAGTGGGAATGATAAACCAATGAAAGAAACTGCAATGAACAAGTACATTTGTGGAAAGAAGATGATTTAATCAAATATACTTGAAAGACCATGCACGAGTGTGATCAGTGCCTCTATCCCTCACACTATTTGCTTACCCCATAAAATGTAAATAGATGACCCCTGCACTATAACCCACTAAAAACTAAATTATACCCTTACATACTTTAATCTTAAATATCCACTTCCAATTTCCAGTCAATAATACATTTCAGACCTCCTTCCAAAATTCCCCTTTAGCTCATTAAATATCAACTTGCCAGCAAACCCCTAACCCTAACTACATACAACATCACTCAAAAGATTACATTTCTCTAAATCATCCATATAACTCTAGAGTTATTAGATTATTAATCACAAAATAATCAGTTATTAACAGTTGCACCTTAATTTATTAGGTGTCCCATGTTGTATTTATTAATTTGCGTGAAAACTTTATTCACACTTTTTTGAGAACATCCAAGTCCGTTATAATGCGGATGTCACAAACGGGAGGGGGCAAAGAAGAGAAAGGGCCTAGGGTACATAGAGAGGTTAGTAAGGGGGGCAGAGAGGATAAAGGGGAGGGGGAATTTAGGGGTAGAATACATTTAGCATACAGGAGAAGAGAAGACAGACAGCAGGATAGGAAATGGAGGCAGAGAGGGGCAAGTACAGAGGTGAGTGAACAAAAAAGTGAGCCAATTATTTATATGTTAATTAAAAAGCTCAGTGGCTCCCCCAAAATATGGTGTCCTTGGGCAGTAACCTTACTTGCCAAATGCCAAAACTGTCCCTGAATGTGATTAGAAGTTAATATTAGATTTATCCCATAGAACGACTGCAATGTTTTTCACAAATTCAGCAGCAGTTATTATTAAACTGTTTCCCTTGATATATAAAGTGCCAATATATCCTGTAGAGTAAAGGGGATGTGGTGAGTACTTAAATATAAAAAAAGTTAGATACTGGTACAGAAGGTGTAGAGAGCCCTGCTCTCTCAAAAGCATACTATCTATGTTCACATTAATTTCCTAAGTTCTTACAAACTCAGAATTGGAGAACTACCAGATAGGGACCAATTCCGTACCAATTTGCAAGCATTCCCTATTTCACTTGTCATTGGGCACAAAAACGATAAGTCCTAGCTGAGAAAAAAAATGTTCCTTTTTAAACTTTATGGCCTGGTTTTTCTTAATAATGAATACATAGAGATGTTTTAACAGTCATTCCCACTATTTTCCTGTAAAGAAAACAACAGTTTTTATTATATAAATTAGTGTAAAGCACCCAGGTAATACATTTATTTTTGTAAAAACAGATATTAATTTCAACCAGTTTTTACTGGACAGATCGGACTGTTCAGGAATTCAATTATTTTTGCCTTTTTAAGTCAAATTCTTAACTGCTCTAACAAAATTTAATTTTCAAATGCTTATTAAAAGGACCACTGTGGTAATTTTTTTCTACATAGTATTTTAAATAGTAAGCTTAATAACAGGCAGAAATCATTTTAGAAATCAAAAAAAGCCTTTACATATAACTTTTATGTGTATTTTTTTCTGCAGGCTCCCACATTAACTTAAAAAGCCCTTAAGATGACAATATCAATTATAAGTTTCCATTTATCTTATTGTACTCCCCCAACCAGTGCCAAGTAAATGTGGTGACTTTTGAAGTCCTTACAGTTGCAGTGTTAAAGAGCCATTACAGTTCAAGAAAAAATACACTTGTTTGTCAAGTATGTACCAAACTAACATTATTAGTAGCTGGGTAAACCATGGACATAAGGCATTTTGTTTTTGGAAAAGTCGGAATATTTGAAGACTCTTTATAAGTACACAGTCACACACTGTAGACTTAGCTACATCAGATTCTAATGGATATTCATTACATTTCACGTGGTACAGTGATCATCACTCATTCAGTCTGAGGAAACGCAAAGAAAAACACAAAGAAATCCACACTAGATAAATGTATATGACTAAATTAGCACTTGTATCGAAAAGTGCTGGTGAAACACTCATCATAATTAATATTGTACAAGACCAAAAGACAAGAATTGTTAGTTTTTCAACTAGTTTAGTTAGTTTTTCAAATGTTAGTTTTTTTAACAAAAGTTCATATTAAGTATAAATTATAAAGCAAGTGACTTTGTAAAAAAATAAATACATTTATATTTTATTCGCCAATTTGTTTAACCTCCTAAGCGGTAATCCCGAGCATGACTCAGGGTTAATTTTAAATACCTAAGTTACTACATGGAGGATCTGGAGGGGGCCCAGTGCTGCCATATTTGCCTGGGCTCCCTCAGCTCACCATTCCTCCTCCTCCTCCTTCCCGCTCTCTCCTTACTTGTAATCAGATGAGCTGACTGCTCATCTCTCCCCACGCAGCCTGCCTTCCGGCAGTGAATTAACCGGCATATGCTAATGACGTGAGGAGGATAACGGGGGAAGGAGGAGGATGATGATGATAACGGGGGAAAGGAGGGAGGAGGAGAAGGTGGAAAGGGAGGATAAGGGGGAAAAGGGAAGATAAGGGCGGAAGTGAGGAGGAGGTTATGGGGGAAGGAGGATGGAGGATGATAGGGGGGAGGAGGAGGATAAGGGGGAGGATGAAGATAAGGGGGAAAGGGAAGATAAGGGGGAAAGGGAAGATAAGGGGGAAAGGGAAGATAAGGGCGAAGTGAGGAGGAGGTTATGGGGGAAGGAAGATGATGTTAAGGGGGAAGGAGGAGGAGGATGATTATGGGGGAAAGGAGGGAAAGGAGGAGGATAAGAAAGGAGGAGGAGGGGAAGGGGGAAAATGAGGAGGGGAAGGGAGGTGATTGGAGTGGGGGGGAGTGAGGAGGAGGAGAAGGGGGAGGAGAAGAAGGGGGGAAAGGGCGGTATGATTATGTCAGTATTTTTTTATGTACCGCTTTAACATTCTGAATACTGACATAATCATACCTCCAGGAAGTTAATGATTGTATAAAAAGTCAAACTTCCTGTCTTTTGGTCTTGTACAACACACTGAAATAGTCTGAATTTTAATGATCATAACTCCATGAATTCAGCATCAATATTAAAAAGAAAAACACTTTTTACAGATGCTTTTTCACCCTCTATCTTATGGTGCAGAGCACATATGGTACTTTAAGACAATGGTCTGCTTAGAGCATATCCTATAACAAACTGTCACCTGTGCACCTGCATACGGACTAAACCAAAATCCATCTATTACACTCAGACCTCTAGATTGGGGTGAGTGAAAAGGTATTTAAATTCTTGTTTCAAAGTGTAATTGTGGTATTTTTGGTCTCATGCATTTGTGTTCCTTTGTAATTGTCTTTCCTGTATATAGCATTATGGAAAAAGTTATAAGGCTAAGCCGAAAAACAATAAAGCTAAGCCGGAGCTTTTGATTTTTCTTACTATGCTTCACTAGAACCTTGAAAATTAAAAAAAAAAAGTCTTCATCATCTGTTTAAAGAAGTTGTACAGTTCAAGGATGAATGGAGGAAAATATAATATATCTGTCTTCCTGGCTAGATGACAAACCAGCCCTCATATTAAAAATTAACAGTTTACACAACTGTTTGTGCTTTGCACATGGATCCTACTACACTAATTAAGTATACTTACACAACTGAATGAGTAATTTGTCTAATTAAACAAGGGACTAAAAAGATAAGATTCCCTACCTAAAACTTTCTGTTAAATTATTATTCTTAACTATTACATTTTCAGCATTTGATTCATCCAAAAATAAAACTCGGCAATGCAACAAAGCAATATAGTTCAGAATTTCTTCAGAAATCATGATTTTGATGTAAAGGTGTCTGTAACTATATACTTGTTTCCCTACCATGTAATTTAAAAGCGTGCACGTAAGTGAGAACTTCAATATTTTCATTCAATCTGTTGGCTCTGAAGGAGCCAAAGATCTTGGCTGTGCTGAAAGTGATCTCAACTGGGAAATTTGCTGCATGACTACTCTCCCATTTCAGAACAGACTGAAGAGAATTCAACAGTTTTACACAATACAAGAAGTTGTCAAGTAACTTTTGTAAATGAGAGAAAGACCTTACATTTGTGTTTTGTTGTTTAAATATTGAAGCATAAAGTATGGCATATAAGAATATGTATAGGAATATTGAAGCATAAAGTATGGCATATAAGAATATGTATAGGAATATAATACATTCAAAATAATACCCAAAGACACCAAATTGATGGTTTTAAGTAAATTTACTGGTGGCAGTGCAGGGACTGTATTTCAGGACGTTGAGGTGGATATCTCTATTGTTGTCTCCAAAAATTTCCATTTAAAAGGACCACTTGGACAAAATGTATGTTATTAAAAAACAAATAATAATAATGCAACCTTATACACGCAATTATTCTTTGCTGAAGACTTTCATTTTCTTTTTGTGTCTGCTGCTTCTTGAGGTTGATGCGTTCTTGTAAACTATTGAGCTTCTCATTAGTCATGCTATATATTACAATTTAAACTATAGTCACACCACCTTTAAGCCATGCAGGGTTGAGTCCAATTAGTACAAAGATGGGAGACCACCTAGAAATACCAGGAGCTGTATGCTGTGGCCCACTGGAGAAGGATCTGGCAACCCACTCCAATATCTCTGCCATGCATATCAAGTTGAGCATGGTGTATTATGGTCCATGAGGTCACAGAGTCAGAAACGACTGAACGACACAAACACACCCACATACATGCTTTCTCTTTTAACTTCAGTTAACTGTAGAGAATTAAGGAAAATTATCAGAATAGATGATTAGGGGTTTTGTTTTGGTAGTTAAAAGAAAGCATGCCTTCGAAAATAATGTAAGTCGTAAATACATTTGTTCTACTGTTAAAAAAAAAACATATATGCACACAGCCAAAAGAGCAACACAAATTAGACTGCACATTGTATAAAATAACAGCTAAATGCAAATTTTAAAGCAGAACAGGCACCCTTTGTGGCATACACAATTTGAGGTTAAACAAATCCACCTTTAGGGTGTAAGTATCTAAGGTTTCAATCTTGCTTTAGAGAAATAGATATATAGACTTGATTTTCAATTTCATAACAAGGTCTCAATTCTTTTGCAATATGGTAATGTTTTGGCCTTGTACTTAACCCTGTATAGTGCTACAGAATATGTTGGTGCATTACAAATAAAGGATAATAATAATACTGACTTGTATAAAAGCCCTTCCACGTTTTATTTTTTTTACATTTCCCCACACTTAAAATTGGAAAGATTATCGAAGGATCTTTATAAAAAGATGGGGAAAAAAAAACATAATCCTTATAAAATGGCTTGCCTTGCCTTGCCAACAGCAACTAATTTCCAGTTTTAACTAATAAGTACAATACATGCACTAAAACTGTAATAATATGTGTTCATTTGTTTTATTTCAATGCATACACCCAGCTTGTTCTTATAATTTCCCAACTGTTTGATTTATGAGATACTTCTTTTTTTAATTGTATCCAACGGTTGGAACCTGCAATAAGAAAAATGCTGTAAAATAAAAGACAGATTTTGCTGCTCTTTATAGCATGATAGCTGGTGTGACAGTGCGTCCCTGGTGTATGAGTTGTATTTCTGTGGAACATGGCAGTGTCATCTCATTACACTGGGAACTGAATGGTTCATTTCACAAAGGATGTCAGATGAGAAAAAGAAACTTACAATATAGCAAAATATAAGGAGATATTACAAAGTTATAACACATAGATCTCAAACAAGTCCTTTTATTCCCTCTTTGATAGACTTTGGGTAACCTGTAATTTCTGGTCTTCTTTAACATGCTTTTTCTAGATTCTCATCTTTGTTTTGTGAAGAAAAAAAACATTTGCTTGTCACTCACCACATCAACATATTAGTAAACGAATGTTAACTTGTGATAGGCTCTAAATGATTGGTAAACATTTAGTCAGAGTACATCTTCACAAAGTGCTGAGGATACTACAAAAGGTAATTAACTGCAAAAGCATTGATGGGGTTAAGATAAATCACTTCGATCACACAGGCCTGGATTTGAGGATTTCCTTTCTGGGTGCAGCAGGGATATCCTCAAATCCAGGCCTGTGTGCAGACAACCAGGAAAACATTTCCTCCTTTAAATCTTTCCTTCCCCTTCTGTGAAAGCCCTTCAATTCTTTTGTGACCAAAAATAGCAGCAATCCTTGATGTGTGCCAGAGTAAAAGAGGCCAAATAGGTGATGTTATTTCACCTATTTATAATTTGTTTCCAAATATTTGCTCACAAGGAATAAAGGAGATCATTTGGTCTTGAAAGATTGCAACAAGCAAACCCATTTTTTTACAACAAAAACATGAATGCTGCAAGAAAAAAATAGATGAAGTGGAAAATGTTTATAAGATATTCTTGTGTGATAGGTCAACTTTTATAATTCAAAGAGAAGTGCACTTTTAACAAACCTAACTCTCCTTGACTAGTATAATGAATGATCAGAATGAAAGCTCATATAATAAAGTAATTCTAGATAAAGGCTTTGGTGTCCTTATTTTCACTGCAATACAAACTAACAATAATTCAGAGACACGAGATGCAGCAAATGTTTCAGTACTGAATTCTTCCTTTTCTGAAGCAATTGAACAAAGCATCTGACAAGATTATTTAATAAACCTAAAAAGAGAGACATCTTTTTCACTTTGGCCATGCTACTGTCATCTTTTTTTTTATTTTTATACAAACACCATCGCAAAGTTAGATAATGCTTGTTCTTATTAGGTAACTAGTGAGGGGGTCTGCAGATGTGACATTTGTAGCTTTAAGTAAAGCTCTGACATAGGGACCTATTCTATTAGCTGCTCGCAAATGCCTCAAATCAGTACCTTTGGCTGTGGGTGTTTTTTTTTTAAAATAAATGTTTAGATGTATTCTATTGATTCCAGCTCACAAATTTCAACCTTAAGGCTGAACTGGTAAACCCTGGCTTTTTAAGTAGGATTTCAAGGGCCATGATCATATGATCTGACAATATTTAAGCAAGTAATTTACTTCTTAGACACAGCCAATAGTAAATGAAACCGTCATTACAATGTCAGTAAAACATGAAAGTTAGATCTAATCTAGATCTAATCTGAAATCGGAGGATAAGAATTAAATTAGTGCCAATAAGTAATTTTTGCCGATCTGCAGGCTTATTAAATTGCAATTTGGTCAATTCTAAAGGGCTGTATAACTAAAAACTTCTTCAAAAAATATATGCTTTGTGTCTTTGGATAGAAGTTCACTGACTAAGAACTTCTGTAAAAATAACATGCTATTTGCTTATATAGAGCTCTATTCAATTGGCCAAATTGCAATTTAATAAGGCTGCTGGTTTGCAATCTAGCACTTCATAAAATGCATTACATCCTCTGTTTTAGTCTGTGTGATTAATTCTAATGTCTTTCCATGCTTTTAAATTACAGTATTGTGTGTTTAACTGCTGTTACAATGGCTTTTTCAAACACTTATTAGATCTGTGAGTCCTATTTAGTACTCATAATATTTTTGATAGACACTTGATACTTTTTTTCAGCTGTGGGTCAGACTTTATTTACGAGCTAGAGCTACAGGTCTAATATAATATCAATTTTGCTTAACTTGAATTATTCAGAGCTTGTAATGTTCAAGTTGTGCTAAAACCAATGGAATTCTAAGAACGGTATTGCCGCTTTGCCTGGCACGTATTTGTGTGGGCGGGTAACTCATAATTGCATTGCGAGTAGCCAATAGAATCTGTGCAATAATAAAAGCAGTTTTAAGTGTGTATATATTTATGATTTGGGCAATAGAATAAGGCCCATAGTCTTTCATTCTTAAATTGCATAATATAGGACTGAATGTTAAGGTAGTTTGGTGGATAAAACACCACCGAACAGGTCACAGATAACATAATACAGTTACAGGAGGGGATGGGATTTATTTATTTTTTCTTTCTTTGCATCAAAAAGAGGATATTTGATAATGTGTCACAGTGTGTTTTCTTTTTTCAAATAAAGGTGTCGGCTCAGATCTTGGGGGCTTACCCTAATACAGCCAATGAGATCTACAGACTCAAGTATGCTCTCTAAATTTCATTCAAGCAATCAAAAAATGGAAATAGGTTTTGGTTATTTTTTTCCAATGAATAAACAATATTTAAAAATGTTCTATATTAAATGCATGAAAAAAAACAGCTGTGCTCCAGATTATGCAAGAAAGTACTTATTTTCTGATAAATATTGGGTATTAATAAAGAAACCAATTTGATGGCAGATTAGAACCACAAAGGCCCATCCGGACTACCTATTCTATCTAAATAAAAAATACAAAATTAAGCCTCTGGATAGCCTTATGCTTATCCCAGAAATGTTTTAATTCCTTGATCCAAACACACCCACTGGAAGGCTGTTCTGCATATCTACTACTCCTGTAAAGTGGCACATTTCATATTGCCCCTAAAACTTCCAACATCAAATCACTCTCAATACTGTATCATTATTTTTCTTTAGATTAATAGTATTTTCAAGATCGTCTCTCAAGATGTCATGGAAACAGAAACCTTAAAAATTACAGACTACATTTGATCCATTTAAACATAGACATCTGTGAGAATTAATTATTTTTTACATGTATTCATATAAGTAAAATGTGTTCTTCATTGCTATTAGTAAGTAATTCTTCTTTTGTCTAATTCCTTCAAGTACTAGAGTAAAACGCTTTTTGAGAGATGTATTGTTTTCTTGCCAATTTAGAACCAAGACGTATTTGTAATGCCTCTATGTTTTAATAGCTCCCTTCAGTTCCACTGTTTCTCAATCTGATACGATCACCATACTAACTTTTTGCTTAGTGATTCTTCATCTGTAAATGTATTTTGTCATCTGTTCCAAATAATCAATAAAGTAACATGTCAGGCACTTTGCGCTGGTATTGGACATATACTTCACCTTCTCATCTTCCAGGAGCTTCCTCTCTCACACTGTGAATGATTGAATGCTAGAGGCAGTGCCCTTGACAATGCAACACTATAGGATATATCCATCTTTGTAAAATGTGTGCAGGTTCTGCAAGAAGTGCTGCTACTCTATCTGACAATAAAAAAGATATTCACAGCAATCTTGATTTAGTCTCAATACAGCTGCATGCTGACCAAGCATTTTCTGCAATATGCGGGTACTTGCTCACTCAAATGCAAGAAAGAGCTGTGTGCTCCAAGATTGTTGTATTGAAAAAAAAGATAGGAATATTTACTCATACTTATCTTTTCCTGCTGACTTTCAAATATAATAAAATATTCTGCATTAATCTATGTGTGCTATGGGAATAAAGGATAATTCTACCAGGCAGCAATAATGTTGTTCAGCTTTTCTTTATTGTGTGTGTATATGTGTGGTGCACTGTAGTGTGTGGTGGTGCGCGTAGTGGTGCGTGTGTGTGTGTGGGGGGGGGGGGGGGGGGTTAAGTTGTTGCGTGTTGGTGTGTGTTCTTGTGGTTTGTGTGGTGTTGGTGCGTGTTCTTGTGGTTTGTTTGGAGTTGGTGCGTGTTCTTGTCATTTGTGTAGTGTTGGTGCGTGTTATCGTATGGTGCATGTGGTGCTGTTGTGTTGGTTCGTGTGGTGTTGGTGTGTGTTCTTGTGGTGTGGTGCATGTGGTGTGGTGTGGTGCATGTGGTGTGTGTGGGATTTCCACATTTATACACTTATCTCACAAATCATGTGACAATGTAGAGCCTCATATGCAACATACAAGTGGTAAAACATTCCACAAATAAACATCTATTCATTCCTTCCCTTCAATGTAGAATATTCTACAATTCACAATAAAAAAATAAAAAAAACACGTAAGAATACGTTTTTCAACCAATTATGACTTTAATAGGATGTTATTTAATCATTTTAGAATTATTTCAGCTTTCTCTTACAAACAGTGGAATTAGACTATACCCAGAGGTTTTTGCTAACAATGCGCTCAATTTGCTGCCTAAATAGCAAACATTCAGTTTTATAATATTTTTCTCACTTTGAATAAATTGGGTAATAACAACAAAACACAGAGCATCCTCAAAGATTTCCACAAAGATTTAGACTGTAAATTCTTCACACATGCATGTACATACAAAAACCAGAACAATTAGTAGGCAAGTCGCAAAAAAATAATTCTCAATATTTAGAGACAGAAATAGAACATTAGCACATTACAAGAGCAATCAATAGCCTCAGTTATTACAATATTTATTTTTCTGGGAAAATGTTCATATTCTGTTTCAGTTTGTAACATTCCTTCAGCCTTGACTCGGAAACAGAACTATGCCCTAAAAAAAGTCTTATAACAGCTCTTAGAACGGAGAAAATAAAAATACTGACCAGAGAAAGAGAATGGTTTAAGATATGGACATTTTTAGAAGGTCTTATAAATGTTATAGGACTTGTCAAGTTTGTTTTTATCTGAGGGCAGTACACAAACAGGGAGGAAAAGAAAAAAAATATATGTATTTAAAATGACTACTGATGCACTACCAGATGGAGCTACCATCTTTGTTCATTACCACAGGAATAGCATGTATTCTCCTTGAATTCACAAATTGTGCTCCTATGTCTTCCCCTTTCAGACAACCTTGCAGTAAAGTCATGATGTGGTCACCTGACCAGTTTAAAAAAAAAAAAAACTTTCAATTCAATGTTAAGTTACAATAAGATTGGTCACCTCTGCTCCGCATTCTCCATTTCAAAGGCACGAGAGACATGATGGCCATTAGATACAACATGTAAACTGTACACTATATGTAATAAACATCTATACATGCATGGGATTTACTGCACAATATTCTACAATTCACACAAACTTTGTTTTATAGATAAAATGCATACTTTTATCACCAATAATTACAGGATGTTAGAATAATGTTAGAATGAGTTCAGTTTTCTTCTATATAAACACTTGGCTGGAGATTTTTTTACATGGTGAAGCAAATGTAAATATCATTAAATGGAGATAATTCACTGTGCATACTTTGTACCATCACATAGAGAGTTGAGAATCAAGTGGAAACGTTATTTATTTATTTAAATGTTTTAATTTGAACAATTATAATCGACTTACATGTTGTCATTTTTAGTTGTTGCTGGTATCTCACCTGAAGCCCTCACCAAAAACCTGCATAGATAATAAGGTTACTCAATGGCCTATATACAAGACTGAAGGAGTGGATGTGTGTGTGACCTCTTACTTACAACAGAAGAATTATTTTTACTTTAATAATAAATGTACCGACGGAACCATTACAGATAGAGAATTACCCTTATTATATGAGGTCCCAAGTACAAGAGCTGTTTCCATATCTGTCTCCCAGACATAGAACAAAGATACAACATTAAAGTAAGTCTGCAGCTCACAGAAAGGATACCGCTGAGGTATTGCATTTCCACTTCAGTTTCTCAAGAGAAGAGGCTTTAAATATTGAAATACTGGAATTCAAGAATAATTAGGAAAGAGCAGTGGAAGAGCAATTAGAAGCATGAAACATTAATCATGTTTTACTTCTTCATAACCTTGACGAGCATGATAACTTTGTATTTTGACGGTACAGATCCTGCCCAAGGGCTAAAATATTCTGTAAATATTAGATCAGGTCACACAGTGTTATTAAGTGTAATCATTAGGGATATGTGGGAAGAGAATTGGGGGATCAGACTATCCATTATTACACAAACATGTTATTTCTGATATATAAATGAACTTTATTCATATAGCCACATTATTTTCCTTCATTAAAATACATGAATATATTAAACTATTAAGTTAGAGACTGAAGAATAGACTTTCCAGAACATTATCAGACATTTATTTTAAGTACTGTTATTTGTAGTGATAGTCAATTCAAAAACTCATATTACCCCATACAATACATCCCTACACTTTCTCTACATATATCATGGGGTCCAAAAGATCCCCCTTCTGGATCGCTACCTTGTCATAGTGAAGGGGCTTGTGTACCTCAATGAAGCCGTGAGCTATATCATGTAGAGTCACCCAAGATGGGCAGGGCATAGAAGAGAGGTCAGACAAATTGAAGTCCACTGAAGAAGAAACTGGCAACCCACTCCAGTATATTTGCCAAGAAAACCATATGGATAAGCACCACCAGAAACAAACACAGACAGCGATGCTGTGTCCATATGGTCACCGAGAGGTCAGTTTCATGTCTGGATGATTGGTCCAGACTTAACAAGAGGTCCTGTTAGAGAAAACCTCACTGTGATGACGATGCTGTACCACTAGTAGGTCTTTTTAATAGGCTTAAGACCTGGTATTGGATTTGTTTAGTCAGCTTAAGTTAAAATATTTATCTAGTGTAATGTGACAACTTAACAAGTTAAAAAAAATAATTGAACATGAGCCATTAAGCAGATCTTCCCTTATCAAGCAATGTGATTAAGCCCTCACAGTAGGACAGCATAGGATATAAAACAGAACTAATTGGAAATATTTTCACCGATTAACTGGTATCTCACGCTCAAGCACATCTTTAAAAGATTGCGATATTTTAGGTGGACAAGATAAATTAGTGCTAATGATTGGCTGGAGGTGCAAAAAAACTTCAGGGAAAAAGTCCAATGTCCAAATTCGTGTTCATTAAAAACACGTAAAGTCTAAAAATTATAAGTAGAAGAACAAATTGGTTTTGTTGTTACGTTTCCCATGCCAAATCATTTACACTCTTGCTTTAGGAACTTTTTGTATTCAGATTAAAGAAATATAAGACCAACATTTTAAATAATTACAACCTATATACCACAGCAATACATTTTGAAGAACAACATCGCAATAAACAATATTTCTCATAATCTGGCACTTGAGCAGTTGAAAAAAATGTATATGGTAAAAGTCTGGACTTCTTCAAATATATATAATTCAATTCAACATATTTTGGAAAATGTTCTAAAATCACTGGCAGGGATAATATATTACACAGAAAAGGCTAAAGTATGTTAATGGAAATTCAAAAGTAATAAAAAAAAATACAGCTTTTTGACTACTTATAATCAAGTTCAATCAAATGTATAATAGTCAGAGGACAAAGTGGTACTAATCATGTTTTATATTTCCCTGCCAAAGTTATTACCTTGCTAACCTTGTGTGTATGCATGTTATTATAAAAATCATCCATCTATGTTACAATGAATTACTCTGGTTTAACAAGGAAAAGATAATACCTGAAATGGATTTCCAGTGACAAGCCACTCATTAATCACACTCTGAATAAGGCATTCTTAAGAATGAAGTAAACAATTGGATACATGCTGTATCTCACATACCAAGATTCAAATGGTTGGCGAATAACACTATAACTGTGCCCTGTGCAATACTATTATTTTAACTGCTATGGATTTCTGTTATATACATTTGTGTGACTGAGAACATAATTAATATATTTTTAATTAGGCAAAAAAAAGCTACCGTATTTATCGGCGTATAACACGCACTTTTTCTCCCTGAAAATAGAGGGCAAATGATAGGTGCGTGTTATAAGCCGATATTCCCTCCCCCCTCCTCATCCTCAACCTCCCTCCTCACTCTAACCCCCCCACTCCTCAACCTAAACCCACCCTCCTCCAACCTAAACCCACCCTCCTCCAACCTAAACCCACCCTCCTCCTCAACCTAAACCCACCCTCCTCCTCAACCTAAACCCACCCTCCTCCTCAACCTAAACCCCCCTAAATACCTCCCCCTCACTTACCTGCTTCTGCAACGGCCTCCGCTCTGCTCCTTGACCCGGTGACGTCACATGCGCGCCATCGCGCCACGTCATTAGCATATACCGGGTGCCGACACCCGGTATATGCTAATGACATGGCGCGCATGTGACGTCACCGGGTCAAGGAGCAGAGCGCAGGCCGGAGCAGAAGCAGGTAAGTGAGGGGGAGGTATTAAGGGGGGGTTGGTTTGAGGAGGGGGGGTTAGAATGAGGAGGGAGGTTGAGGAGGGGGGGGTTGAGGTTGAGGAGGGGGGGTTAAGGATAGGGGGGTTAAGGATAGGGGGGTTGAGGATAGGGGGGTTGAGGAGGGAGGTTGAGGAGGGGGGTCGAAGAGGGGGGTCGAGGATGAGGAGGGGGGTCGAGGATGAGGAGGGGGGTCGAGGATGAGGAGGGGGGTCGAGGATGAGGAGGGGGGTCGAGGATGAGGAGGGGGGTCGAGGATGAGGAGGGGGGTCGAGGATGAGGAGGGGGGTCGAGGATGAGGAGGGGGGTCGAGGATGAGGAGGGGGGTCGAGGATGAGGAGGGGGGTCGAGGATGAGGAGGGGGGTCGAGGATGAGGAGGGGGGTCGAGGATGAGGAGGGGGGGTCGAGGATGAGGAGGGGGGGTCGAGGATGAGGAGGGGGGGTCGAGGATGAGGAGGGGGGGTCGAGGATGAGGAGGGGGGGTCGAGGATAGGGGGTTGAGGATAGGGGGGTTGAGGATAGGGGGGTTGAGGATAGGGAGGTTGAGGAGGGAGGTTGAGGAGGGAGGATGAGGAGGGAGGATGAGGAGGGAGGATGAGGAGGGAGGATGAGGAGGGAGGATGAGGAGGGGGGTTGAGGTTGATGAGGGGGGTTGAGGTTGATGAGGGGGGTTGAGGTTGATGAGGGGGGTTGAGGTTGATGAGGGGGGTTGAGGTTGAGGAGGGGGGTTGAGGTTGAGGAAGGGGGTTGAGGTTGAGGAGGGGGGTTGAGGTTGAGGAGGGGGGTTGAGGTTGAGGAGGGGGGTTGAGGTTGAGGAGGGGGGTGTTGAGGTTGAGAAGGGGGGTTGAGGTTGAGAGGGGGGTTGAGGTTGAGAAGGGGGTTGAGGTTGAGAAGGGGGTTGAGGTTGAGAAGGGGGTTGAGGTTGAGAAGGGGGGTTGAGGAAGGAGGATGAGGATGGGGGGATGAGGAGATTTGAGAATGGGGGGGGTTGAGGATGGGGGGGGGTTGAGGATGGGGGGGGTTGAGGATGGGGGGGGTTGAGGATGGGGGGGGTGAGGATGGGGGGGGTGAGGATGGGGGGGGTTGAGGATGGGGGGGGTTGAGGATGGGGGGGGTTGAGGATGGGGGGGGTTGAGGATGGGGGGGGTTGAGGATGGGGGGGGGGTTGAGGATGGGGGGGTTGAGGATGGGGGGTTGAGGATGAGGAGGGGGGTTGAGGATGAGGAGGGGGGTTGAGGATGAGGAGGGGGGTTGAGGATGAGGAGGGGGGTTGAGGATGAGGAGGGGGGTTGAGGATGAGGAGGGGGGTTGAGGATGGGGGGTTTGGGTGGAGGGGGGGTTTGAGGAGGGGGTTGAGGATGAGGAGGGAGGTTGAGGATTTTGCTTCAAAGTTCTTTATTTGAATTTTTTTTTCCCTGAAATTCCCTTCTTAAAATGAGGTGCGTGTTATACGCCGGTGCGTGTTATATGCCGATAAATACGGTAAATTTACGATACAATGGTGGAAGGATGTACTCATCAGCAGTGTCTTCAAAACAAATCAGATCTTTTCTAAAAATGATTTCATCTTTATAGTGTATACATTTGCTAATGATGTTAGTTTATCACATAGTTAAAGAAGTGAATTTTTCTTTCGAAAAGAGGACCTTAAAAATCAAATTTAAGAACAAAAAAATGAAAGCCTACAACATTATATTTCCAGATAGTACTTTGTAACAGATTCTATAATAAAAACATTTCTGAAGTGCTTTGCTGACACAAACATATTCACACACAAGAGACTTAATGCCTGTCAACCATCACATATAATAGTTGTCAAACTGCGAATCGTCCTCACGCTTTGCAAGTTCGCAGAACTGCATCCCCCGCAAAGCGAGGGACGCAGTTCTTGCCGCAAATGCGGACCCTCGCTAAGCGAGGGGCCACATTTGCGGAGGTGGTGGCTCCAACGTCGGCTGCTCATAGCAGGCCGCAAATGCGGAACCTCGCAAAGCCTCACTGCCTGGACAAATAAACCCCAGAAAAGCCGCAAAAAAAAAAGGAATACAAGGTCACAAAAATATGAACTTAACCGCTGAAACGCGTACAACAAAACACACAAAAAAACAATGAAAATAAAAAAAATACTATACCATCACACACAGCACGGGGGTAACAGCCAGGACCTCTGGGGGTACATGCGCGCGAATTAAAGTACATTTTAGGCAGTTTCGCCACTTACAAAATTGGAGAAGCGAGAAAATAAATGGCTGCGGAAAAAAATGAAAACGAGGCTCAACACCCCAAAGCTCATAAAACCCTGACAAGGACGTACGATTTTTTATTACGACCAGCGGTACTTAGAAAAAAATAATACGAGGTTGTAAAAAAAAAAAAAAAAAAAAGGTTAACGGACAAAATGCGTAAATTCAAATAGAACACAAAACAATACAAAATACAATAAAAAAATATTTTAAAAAACACACAGGGCATGGGGAGACAGCCAGGACATCTGCCACTAAGGTTGCACGCTAATTAAAGAACAATTTAATGAGTTTAGACAATTTTAAATCACCTAAGCGAGGAAAAAACTGTCAGCAGAAAAAAATGTAAACAAGGCTACACGACCCCGAAATGCGCAGAACACCACCAGACATGTACGACATTTGCCAGGGATCTACAAGGTACAAAAATACACACTTAGTCAGCATGGAAAATGGTTGAAAACCGCGTAGCACATAGACAAACAACACCATTTTACAACAATAACGCTACGAATCTAAAATGTACATTTACACAACTAAAGCAACGGTTTGCCCTCGCGCACCCAGCATATTTCTAATGCACAGCTGGGACATTAATGACAACTTCTCTTCAAAGGAGCAACAGGCCAAATGTACATTGTATGCTTCAGGGAAATAGATACTTAGCTCTTCAGGATATTCATTGCTGCATATATCAATTACAAATAGGTAAAGTATATTATTTTATTAAGTAAATAATTAATTAATAATTCTACTAACAAAAATTACATATATATATCTCTTCTCTTTGTCAGGAGAGCCCAAGGTGCTCATAGGAACAAAAGTAAAACGAGAGGAGCGGATCGCTATGAGCACCAAAGGCTCTCAGCGCAAGACTCACAATGAACGGCGAAGGTCCTCAGAGTATAAAAAGCTTTACAGCAGCTCGCTATGAGCGCCAAATTGAGCAGCACCGCTATGAGCGCTCATTGCGAGCCACTCGATGAGAGCGAGGCTCGCAATGAACACCGAAGGTCCTCAGAGTAGAAAAAGCTTTACATTGTGTGTCAAACAGCATTGACATGGCTTAAAATGTTATTGCCCCATCATTTTTGACGGGCAAGTCGCTAGTGGATAGAAATAGTTCTGATGTCAAAGGGAGCTTAGTTTTGAAGAGCCTACTGATTTGATGCCTTGAGATTTTTTTTTTATAATTCTGCATTTCCAAAAGTCAGCTTTCTTAATAATGCATTTGTGACCGTTATCTGAAACGCTTTACAAAATGTGCTTGTCTAACAGATGGGATATATGCTCTGTACTAAATAAGCTATTGAATTTGCATTAATGATGCTGATGGAAAGCTTTTATATTAGAGTGGGAAAACTTTAATTAGGTCTTCAAAATTAGGGCGTGTTGGGATTATCCTTACATCAAGATTGATATTTACTTTTCCATGCTTTTTAGACCAAAATCTGAAGTAAAGCTTTACATATTGATGTATAGGGAAATTTAGATTTATGTTCTTCGTGGCAACAGTGTATATACTAGTTTAATCTGTATGCGGAAAAAATGGATGTCCCCCAAAGGTCTGAGAAAAAAACTGCACAACTGTAAATCATAAAAATCATAATTCGGATTCTAATTCGTCTGTGCTTCCTGAAATGTTAGGATGCTGTGTTTTATTACCATCTCAGACATGCACAATGTCTTATTTTCCATCTACATTCCTAAATTTAATTAATCCAGAAGGTTGTGCAAAATTGAATGAGGGATTTTAAAATCAGAATCTGTATTGGGTTAATTACATAGTTACATAGTATTTAAGGTTAAAAAAGACTTTCAGCCCATCAAGTTCACCCTTTTAAGATCTCCTCTGATCTGCAATATGCGGATTAACTATTAAATAATTAGTTGTATATAAAAAAAAGAATCAATTCCCTCCTGATCCCAGACACCAGTCCCCTTTTAAAGTTATCTATCGAATCCGCTGTCACCACCTCCTCTGGTAGAGAATTCCACAGATTAATTAGATTACTTACTGTTCCCCATGCTCTTATGGAGTCTTTCAGAAAGACATTTTGAAGTTCATTGGGTGAGAATAAATGAGTAGAAGATAAAATACTTTTGTTGGGTGACATACAGTGCCTTGCAAAAGTATTCACCCGTTGACTTTTACCTATTGTGTTACATTACAGCCTTAAGTTCAATGTTTTGTTAATCTGAATTTTATGTGATGGATCAGAACACAATAGTCTAAGTTGGTGAAGTGAAATGAGAAAAATATATACATAAAACTATTTTTTAGAAATAGAAAACAGAAAATTGGCATGTGCGTATGTATTCCCCCCCTTCGTTATGAAGCCCATAAAAAGCTCTGGTGCAACCAATTACCTTCAGAAGTCACATTAGTGAAATGATGTCCACCTGTGTGCAATCTAAGTGTCACATGATCTGTCATTACAAATACACACCTTTTTTTAAAGGCCCCAGAGGCTGCAACACCTAAACAAGAGGCACCACTAACCAAACACTGCCATGAAGACCAAGGAACTCTCCAAACAAGTAAGGGACAATGTTGTTGAGAAGTACAAATCGGGGTTAGGTTATAAAAAAACTATCCAAATCTTTGAGGATCCCCAGGAGCACCATCAAATCTATCATAACCAAAAGGAAAGAATATGGCATAGCCGCAAACCTGCCAAGAGATGGCCGCCCACCAAAACTCATGGACCGAACAAGGAGGGCATTAATCAGAGAGGCAGCACAGAGACCTAAGGTAACCCTGGAGGAGCTGCAGAGTTCCACAGCAGAGACTGGAGTATCTGTATATAGGATGACAATAAGCTGTACGCTCCATAGAGTTGGGCTTTATGGCACAGTGGCCAGAAGAAAGCCATTACTTTCAGCAAAAAGAAAACGGCACATTTTGAGTTTGCGAAAAGGCATGTGGGATACTCCCAAAATGTATGGAGGAAGGTGCTCTGGTCTGATGAGACTAAAATTTAACTTTTCGGCTATCAAAGAAAAAGCTATGTCTGGCGCACACCCAGCACATCACATCACCCAAAGAACACCATCCCCACAGTGAAACATGGTGGTGGCAGCATCATGCTGTGGGGATGTTTTTCAGCAGCCGGGACTGGGAAACTGGTCAGAGTTAAGGGAAAGATGGTGCTAAATACAGGGATATTCTTGAGCAAAACCTGTACCACTCTGCGTGTGATTTGAGACTAGCAAGGAGGTTTACCTTCCAGCAGGACAATGACCCCAATCACACTGCTAAAGCAACACTTTAGTGGTTTAAGGGGAAACATGTAAATGTGATGGAATGGCCTAGTCAAAGCCCAGACCTCAATGCAATAGAAAATCTGTGGTCAGACTTAAAGATTGCTGTTCACAAGCGCAAGCCATCCAACTTGAAGGAGCTGGAGCAGTTTTGCAAGGAGGAATGGGCAAAAATCCCAGTGGTAAGATGTGGCAAGCTCATAGAGACTTATCCAAAGCGACTTGGAGCTGTGATTGCAGCAAAAGGTGGCTCTACAAAGTATTGACTTTAGGGGGGTGAATAGTTATGCACATTGACTTTTTCTGTTATTTTGTCCTATTTGTTGACTGCTTCACAATAAAAAAATAAACAAAAAAAACATCTTCAAAGTTGTGGGCATGTTCTGTAAATTCAAATGATGCAAATCCTCAAACAATCCATGTTAATTCCAGGTTGTGAGGCAACAAAACACGAAAAATGCCAAGAGGGGTGAATACTTTTGCAAGTCACTGTAGGTTTGCTTTACTAGCCTCTATGGCCCAGTGTGTGTATCTCAATGCTCCAGATGAAATATTCTAATATTCTGCAATGGATAAATTACCTTTATTTTATACAAACAATATGGAAAGCGTTTTAGTCACTGAAGTGTCAGTAAATTACAGCGATATGTCCGTTTTTCTTTTTATTCTTTTTTTAAATTTAATTTATAACTGGGGAAAATGTAATAAATAAATGGTTCTTTCATTCTGAGGGAACTTTAAAGTCTAGGCATTTCATATACTGCATATGCTATATAATTTCATATTGAGAATAATTTAAATTGGAACCAGCAAAACTGAAAAATGGGGTTGTTACAAAGATATTGTTAAACCTTTTTATACAGTTTTTAATTAATTTCTGTCTGACAATTTTCATAAAAAATTATAGTCTGAGCAGTGAGATTGATCTGTATGACCCTGGGTCATGCCTGGTTTTGGGAGGACCTTAAAAATAGTGTAAGCGAGTCCTCTAGTGTGTGATATTCCCTTAAGAATATGGTTATAAACATCAAGCAGCGTGGGTTGGACGCAATCTACCAGTATCTTATAAAATGAATAGTAAGCCTATGGCCCTAATAATTTTACATTCTTCATGCATTTATCTGCAGACTGCAATACCCCCAGGGTTACAACTGTATTCAGCTTGGATTTAAATCAGTTTCTGAAATTAAGGGTACTCCGATTGCTTCACTGTTTTGCTTATGGTCCACAACTTTGTTGCATAACCTGCAATAGAAAGCTTTCATTTGTTTTGCAAAGACTCCATTAGAGTCTGCCAAACCATCAAGCATTCTGAGCTCTTGAATATATGTAAGGGTCTTTAAGCCACCTTCTCATTTATCTGCCTACTTTATTTCCAAACTGAAAAAATTGAGGTTTCTTTTGATGCAGGGACTTCCCTGCAACTTGGTTTAAGATCGAATCAAATTATTGTCTTTTTTTTTTCTCTTCAGTATGAAAGTTTAATTTGCATACTAGCATAGGCATGAGTTAATGCTCTGTAGGTCGTTCTAATAACAAAGTCATTCGAAAAAAATATAGAAGAGTTGTAAACTAGAATTGTGCTTGAAGGACTTATTTTAAAGCAGTCTAAAAAAAGACAGGGATTGTACTTATGTTGTTCATTGGTTTCCATGTGTGCCATATTATTTTTAGAATGTTTTAATGAGCTACTAAATAGTTAGGCCCTCATTCAATTGCAATTTTGCCAATTGAATAGGGGTCTAAATAAGCACATCACATATATTTTTTAAAGAAGTTTTTAGTTATTAAGCAACTATCCAAAAGCAAGGTTTTCACTAACTATAAACTTCTTTAAAAAATATATATTATGTGCTTATTTAGAGCCCTATTGAATTGGCAAAATCGCAATTGAATGAGGGCCTTAGTATTTAGATGCATGTTAAGGAGATTCTCTAACTGCATCTTCTAACTTGAGTGATATAGGGGGGTGATCAGCAAATTTGGAAGTAGTCTTTTATTCAAATTGTCTATGGATTTACAAAGTAACTTGAATATATAATACATATACCCACATTCAATTCCAGCCCCGTAAGTGCAACGTGAGACCCGTAATGGCTGGGGGCTTGACATTTGGCCAATTTACATTGCTATTAAATTAGAAAGGGCTGCGAGATACGAGGTTGAGGACAAATTAGTCAAAGCCGTAGTTAAGGGTTTAGACGGAGCCAATGGTAAAAGAGATCATCATCATTACGACAATGAAAAAGGGAAGGTTAAATTTCAAATCCCTACGGGCTACAATTACGAATTGCGACCGGACCCACATTCCAGATTAACGCAATATTTATAAAGCTGTAGATATGATATTTATTAACACATTGATTGCTGGGATTGATATAACACGGAAATCAAACATGAAATAAAGTATTTTGGGGGGCCGATTTGAGAGTTTGAGAATGTCGTGCTATTAATTCTAAGACCTAAGATCACTTTCCCTTTCAATAAAATAGTGTGTTTTATATGCATTTACAGTGCTACGGATTGGACTTTACCCCCCTTGCAAGTCCTCTCTATCACTCATTGGGCTTTGGGCTACATTCACGTGCTACGGGATTGAACGCAAGTGAAATTGTTCAATTTAAAAGCATGATTGTGATTGTAGCGGTTAAAGGCTTGAGAGAACAAAATATTTGCGGCCGCGTAGTTCCACGTCCCGTAGGCTTTTTTAGGCCTCAATTACACCTAACCCGCAAGTGTTTTGTGGGTAGCATTAAGAGTCTAATTTAATAGCCGTAAGTCTTGCGGGCTACGGATTTACAAGTAGCCCGAATTTAATAGGGCTGATAGTAATTTATGTTAAATTATTATTATTTATGTTAAATAATTATTAAATTATTTGTTAAAATTATGTTAAAAAAGCAATAGTATTAATAAAACTAATATAAATGACTCTAGCTAGTAAAAGTTGTCCTTTAAATATTCACAAAGGTCTCAAGGTCTTTTCACACAAAATGCAACACTTTGAATCAACAACTCTATTATTTTGACAGCACAGGATTGAGTCTGTTCAGTCAACTGCAGAACATTACAAAAGAGCCAGCCATATACTACTAAATACTGCAGAAGCTTAGTGGTTATGTATTCTGTATCATGTAAATAAAGACTGACAACTCATTTTCTTTCCACACCTGGTTCTTATATACTTTAAGTTGCAGGCCCATATTTCCATTTTCAGAGATAAATTGTACTGGAACTTCACAGACAAGGTGACAGTCTTTAGTCAGAAAGGAAATAAAGGCGTACCATATAGGACTGTCTAACAAGCAGCAGTGAGGAACCTTTTACACATCACAGTTAAATAACAGATTGTGGGAGTTGGGTAGATGCAAAGAGGCACATCCCAAACAGATGTCATTAAACGGTGACATGAATAAATAATCTAGAGCTGGCAAATAAAATGCATGCTTATAATTCAACAATATATTGAATGCATTTCCGCTTGGGACTAAAAATTGCATTCTAAAGTCAATGAGTTGCCCCTAGTGCCAACTTACCTTCAAGGCTAATATAATCCTTGTTAATCCTGGCCTCAATAGCTTTTCTCTCCTACCAGAAATTCTGTGATTGTATAACTCTCTGTATGTTGTGCCAATCAACACAATTCAGTAGGTGACCGCAAAAAAAGCATGGAAGGCATTTTCCGTATGAATTGATCTCTCAGCACTGTATAGCAGAACATACAAATTTCAGCATAGAAAACTGTATGAAGTACACAAAGGTTTGCTGAAGACCAAAGTTCAGATTTTAAAAGAATAATAGTACATGAAAAGGCAAACTTAAAGTGTCCCATTAGTCATGCAACAAAGTTTGACAAATAAAATCGGTCTGTATCTGCACTAATAAATGGTGTTTTGCATAAGGGGAAAGGGAAAATTGAGTATTATTTTTTAATAAACTAGTAAATCCTGTACTTGTGAGTTCATGCGAAATGATCCTGAGTCGTGCTGGGCAGTAAGATTAAAAATGTCACCACTGCAATGTGTCCTGTAAGCTGAAAGCAGAAGGTATTGGGGTGTACCTGTTCCCCTCATCTCTGGCTCTTGACTCTCTTCTTAGAGCATGAAAAACTTGTTCAATATTGTATAAGCCATCTGTTGCAATCTTGTGTTGGCTTTTACCCACCCCCTCCCGCTTATGTTCCTGTGGGTTAAAATTGTTACAAATTATGTGCTTTGGAGCACTACCTCTTTAAGGATTGAAAAGTACTAGCCAATCACATCTATGTCCGGTCAAGCCTAACCTGTCTAACCATTACTGTGGAGTGCATAGGGGACTGCTGCTAAAGCAGCTCCCTGGATGAAGGGTGGTAGGTAACCAAGACTGTGATGGGCATCTGATTTTACTTCAACGGCTCACATGCCCCTTAACAGAGGTATAGGTAACGAGGAGAAGGATTTATTAGTAGAATTGGGTATTATTTTAAAAAGGGTGGGGGGGGGTTAGCGATATAATGGACATTGTCTGGAGTGGGAGAGCTTGTCCCTCTTCAACCATGCACAAAACTGGGGTTGCATGGGAAGTGCAGGAGGTCCGCATTCGGCTTAAGGACACCCTGTCGCCCACCACGGAAATATCTGGATAACCGAAACACATCATCAAAGGGACGCTCCAAAACATCTTCAAACCAAAGTGTGCTTACATTTGGAAACAAGGGAGAGAGTGTTTGACCATTTCTTTTGACTGACATTGTAAAGCTCTTCCCAATAAGAGGTGTTCCCACAGCCTGCAAGCTTCCGACTGAGCCAAGATCCATGTGCCAGAACCCTACTCTTCCAATCAGAACATTAGCCTAACCAGCTGCATTCCTTTGTCCGCAGGTCTAACCGGCTGTGTTCCATCAAATTCACTGAGCCGCAAAGTAGCATATTGAGAAGCACATTAACAAAATGGAGACAAAAATGATGCTTAGTATCTCAAGAATGATTTACTGTAGAGAGAAAATTTACTGTGAGTACAATGAATAGCCAGTTTGTACTGTGACATTGAAACATTTTTTATTTGATATATCTGAAAGAGGCTATTTGATAATGTACCATTGTGTGTGTGTTTTTTTTTTCCCCTTTTTCATATGATCCTCTCGAAGCAGAGAAAACAAAAAAAACAACAAATTCAGACTCAAATTTGTAAGTGATCTGGGGGTTTGTCACTGTCAGCCAATTACCAATAATACAGATGCATGACTCATAACTGTCTGCCAATTAAATCTACAGATGGACACTATTCCCAGTGTTTGTATAGATTTGATAGTGTGAGTATTGCAGCAAGCCTTGCTCGTTATGAAGTATTATCATCAAACACTGGACCACAGTGGGAGATGTTGCAGCCCGGAGATTTCTGCTACAGCTGAAGTTATTTTTGGTGGGACCTGGCTTGTATTCTGTATCTACTCCTTTCATTTTATGATATTCTTTCTGAATAAGTTTTTTGTGCTTTGAGACCTTTATTTGGAAAAATACACAGATACATTATCATCTACTACTCTTTAATGCAACAACCCCCCAAAAATGCCAATGTCCCTTTAAAGTTGCTTTATTTTACCTAATTTCACTGCTAAATGCTAATTTTTCTACAGAAATATTCAAGTTATGCCTTTTCCTGATTTTATTTTCACTACATTAAATAAACTCACAACATCTTTCACTCAGCAGGTCCTCTCTTTCCAATGTGTTTGCGATATACGATCAAAAACAAAGCTACGGGAAACTAATGGGTGATCTAATGAATAAATCTGAAAAGGAAGGATAAGCAAAAAGGTAAAATAGCTTCACTGTATTTTTATGTTTTATTTATTTTAATCAAGCTCTGTGATAATGCTATTTTCCTTACCTATGACATATGTGGAAGGCAACTGCAAATGATCATGAGCAGTACAAAATAACATTTATGACATATTAAAACACGTTTCAAGTTTTTTTTCTTAATTCTGTGATGTTATGTAATGCAAATATGGTGCTGGAGAGTGCCGATATCACTGTAGTAATATTGCAAGACAATAATTTGAGCACCAAATGGGTTACAAAATACAAAAATCAAGAGTTGTTAAACCTTAAAAAAAAAAAAAAATAGTAAACTACTGGGCTGTACAAGTGAGGACTTCAGTAAATAAAACTATAATGAACAAATAAATAAGTATTAAGAATATCCTCACATAAACACATCAATACTTCAAGCAGTCCTTACAATATTTATAAGTAGGTAAATAATTAAGTCCTATTAAAATGTGAAATATTACTTCAGACAAACTTCATGAGCTAATCTGTTGAACAGCATTGTCAGACACAAGTGGTCCTTCATAACGAATAAGCCTATAATTATACTGCTTGTTGTTATGAACATATTTCATTTTCTATTTTAATAATAAAACTCTCTCCTAAACGCATTAGAAAAAGCAAATATGGAAAATAAATCATCGGGTAGCATATAAAATGTGTTTGCTAAGGCAGTCTCAATTTTAAACCGTAAAGGTTTGAAAAGTAAAATAAAATGAATATCTCATTCAACAACCGCTTAAAAAGTAGATTAATTCAAGTGCCCATGGTATAGTCTGCAATGGGGGACAGAAGTAATAAAAATAGGAAACTAATCTTATTAATCAAAACAGAGGGATAAAATAACAAAACATATTAGAGGGATAAACTGATAGCTTTAAAAAGATGCAACCTCTCTAGTCAAAAGGAATACGAGAGAGAGAGAGAGAGAGAGAGAGAGAGAGAGAGAGAGAGAGAGAGAGAGGGGGGACGAGAGAGAGAGAGGGAGGGAGGGAGGGAGAGGGAGGGGGAGAGAGAGAGAGAGGGAGAGGGAGGGAGTGAGAGGGAGGGAGTGAGAGGGAGGGAGTGAGAGGGAGGGAGTGAGAGGGAGGGAGTGAGAGGGAGGGAGTGAGAGGGAGGGAGTGAGAGGGAGAGGGAGGGAGAGGGAGAGGGAGGGAGAGGGAGGGAGAGGGAGAGGGAGGGAGAGGGAGAGGGAGGGAGAGGGAGAGGGAGGGAGTGAGAGGGAGGGAGTGAGAGGGAGGGAGTGAGAGGGAGGGAGAGAGAGGGAGAGGGAGAGAGAGAGAGAGAGAGAGAGAGAGAGAGGGAGAGAGAGAGAGGGAGGGAGGGAGGGAGAGGGAGGGGGAGAGAGAGAGAGAGGGAGAGGGAGTGAGAGGGAGGGAGTGAGAGGGAGGGAGTGAGAGGGAGGGAGTGAGAGGGAGGGAGCGAGAGGGAGAGGGAGGGAGAGGGAGAGGGAGGGAGAGGGAGGGAGTGAGAGGGAGGGAGTGAGAGGGAGGGAGTGAGAGGGAGGGAGAGAGAGGGAGGGAGAGGGAGGGAGTGAGAGGGAGGGAGTGAGAGGGAGGGAGGGAGAGGGAGGGGGAGAGAGAGAGAGAGAGAGAGAGAGAGGGAGAGAGAGGGAGAGAGAGGGAGAGAGAGGGAGAGAGGGAGAGAGAGGGAGAGGGAGAGAGAGAGTGTGTGTGTGTGTGTGTGTGTGTGTGTGTGTGAACGAACTTCTCCAGAGCGTGGGAGTCGAAGCTTCTAGGATTCATACTGATGTCTCTGAAATAAATTCCCTTTTTCATACCTCCTTTTACCTTCCAGTTGTAAAGCTGGCAATATATCACAAAACACAACACAAGTCTTCTAGGGTTAATATCCTGACATGGCCTAAAACATAAAAATGCAACTGCAGTGCTTTCATAGCTCGTAATGATGGTCACTAAGGTCCATTACCCTGCAAATGGAGTTGGAGCAAGACAATCTCAGGGCAAATGTTACACTGTCACTTTGGACTAAAACAACATTAGAAAAGTGAAGCAACCGAGGGACAAGCTAATGCATGTCTACACAATCACCTTCAAACAAATTGCTTTGACAGGTAGCTTTATAAACGCTGGCTTTCTGCTCATTTTAAGAAGCTCTCTCTGCCTTTCTCTCATTTCATATTTGACCAGTATTTACCATATGAACCAGAAAAAGTACTAACAAAAATCAGAGCAGATATAAATGCTATTAACCAATGGACTTTTAACCTCTCATAAATAGCTATCTTTATTTCAGTAAACCATTTGTATAACTAATATAGGTGCATGTATTTAGTGCTACAGAATATGTTGGAGACTTACAAATAAAGGAAATAATAATGTATTTGAGCAGTTATCATTCAATTTGCAATTTCCTTTCTCCTACAAAATGTCATGCCTTACAATACTTGAAAAGTGTCATCCACAGCAACTGAAATATTATGATTCCAAATCTAGATTACATGAAAATCAATTAAAATATCAAATTCACACAGCTAAAAACAAAATGTAGCCTTTTAAAAACCCAATTGGGAACCTATAAACTACCGTTGTGATATGGGTTTTATACAAACATCCATATAGCCTATTGGGCACAATTTTCATGCTGATTCAGTCTATATCACACAACGATAGTAGGTACACGCAACCTGACGGGATAAACCCCCTGTTTCACCGTCATACTGGCTTTTTCAAAGGCTAGTGAGGCTATACAGCAAAAGCTGCGGGCTTCCAAGTTTTAAATACCTGTAAGAAACAATAATTGGCAGTGCATAATACAGTGCACGTATGAACAGAATGACGTTGTGCGTATATGCACGTAATCATGTGAGTAAACGCGCACGAGGGCCGCAGCTGCAGCGAATGTGCGCCGAAGGAGCTCACTGCGCTGGTAGAGATGAGCACCATAGGCGCTCATCCCTACGACTCGCGGGACTACAGATCAACAGAAATCTCAATTATACAATTCACAGTGCGAGCCCCGTAGCAGTTTGGAAAAAAATAGCATTCAAAAATTACGACCCGTAACACTTTGCAAAAATCCGGACCCCACAAAAATACAAATGTAACGACCGAACCGCGCAATTGTATATTTAAACTGTACTTATATATCTGTCTTTGCTATGATCGACAAAGATAATCGGTGTAAAGCACGAAACTTAAAGTACATGAGGGGAGAGGCTCGCAATGAGCGCCAAAGGCTCAGCGCGGGGCTCAAAATGAGCGTCGAAGGTGCTCAGAGTAGCAAAAGTACATGAAGGGAGAGACTCGCAATGAGTGCTGAAGGTACTCGGAAGAGTAAAAGACTTACATTCTGTGGCAAACAACATTGCCATGGCTTCAAATTTTATTGACGTCATTTTTTGACGGACAAGTCGCTAGTTCTATAATAAATCAGAGAACACTAAAGGAATATAATAAATCGTAAGTGAATAAAGAATCATATACACCTAGTAGTTGAACAATATGATATTAATAAAAATAATAAATATAGGATATAAATATTATAAATTGGAGTGAATTAAGGTTATACTTAAATAAAGCTTATTGACGAGAACGCAAACGCATGACGTCATTCCCTTAGCGCATGCTTGTCCACTGTATGGCCCATTATTTATTTTTTTAATCCTGGAAGCCTGCAGCATTTGCTGTATAGCCTCACTAGCTTTTGAAAAGCCAGTATAACGGCGAAAAAGGGGGTCTAGCCCGTCAGGTTGCATGTACCTACTGTTGTCATGTGATTGGGTTGTTAAAAAGCTAAATGTTTTTTTTAGCTGTGTGAATGTGATATTTTAATTGATTTGCATATAATCTAGGTTGGGAATTCACAATATCACAATTGCTGTGGATGACACTTTTCAAGTATTTCTAAGGCATTTAGCCAGCTTGTGGGGCAAACCATAGTGCTTCAGATAGATTATTATTTATAGTATTGGATTTTTTATGATACAATATAAAGACATTTTAGCTTCTTGAAACTTAGTATCATTGAAGCTACTATTTTTGATATATTGTGTCATAGTCTATGATTTACACATCCAACCAGATTATGCTTGGTTATGAAAGCCGAATTAGCCCAACTATATAAAAGCTATCAGTTTTTTTTTATTTGTATTTATTTCCTATTGTCATGCTGGCCGTTCTCCATCCTTGCACTAGTGTTCTAGACAATATGCCACATAACAGTGGTTCGATGGGAAGCTACCTATTGTGCTGTGTTTGTATTGGAAGATGCAATGTGGAGATCCACACCTCACACAGTAATACACTCTGAGAAATGAGAGGAGCCAACAATTTAACCCTAAGATGAAACAAAGAAAAAAACATTTCATATAACTTTATATAATTTGGTAAAAAGGGGCTTCATTATGCTGGAAGCAACTTGTAATATTTAATAGCCACCGCTTGTTTAACTTTAAGCCTCTTTTGTATAAGTTAAAACAAACACTTTTGGTCTACAGTAACAATGTGAGCCTATGGACTGAATGATATACTTGATGATATTCAATGTGGAAATTAAACATTAAATTAGAACCTTTTTTACTTTAGGAAATATTACTGCACATTCATTTTTGAAGCAGACAGAATTTGAGCAAAATGTCATTGTTTTACTTACAAAGTTACTTTGACACTTTTGATTTATACAATGGTCTGATTAAACCTTAAAATGAATGTGCAGTAATAGTTCCTAAAGCAAAAAAATAAATAAAAGGTGTCTCATTTAAATGTTTAATTCCAAGCAGAATTTCATCAGTGACCAATTTTATCAATCTTACATTGTTACTATAGACCAAAAGCTTAAAAAATGCCTAGAGATAGATAGAAAACAATTCAATTTAAATGTAAGCATTGTAGGCTTATGCTCTTTATATGTCAGGGAAAAACCATGGGAAACTAGAAATTCCTGTCTATATTTGAGAAAAAAATGAGTAAAATGTAGTAAATGCCCAATCACAATACACATGCTAAATTAATCAGCCTTTCTTGCCGTACATATCCCCAAAGCTTAGTTTTTTTGTTTTTTTTTTATTAGAAACAGAGCAGGTGATGCATCCGTCTTTGTGGTGATTGAATACATTTTTACTCTATAAAAGTAGAACTGTCAAAGAAGGGAATTTTCAAGTACAAAAAAGCTATTTCAGTTTTCTGCTGTCTCCTAGCAACAAGAATCTGCTGATGTTTTCTCAGCACTGCCGGGTAATGTGGATGAAATCTGTTGTGTTTAAGTGCAGCCAAGTGTCAAGAGCAGGAAGGGAAGATGCAATAACTTGGAAACCCAAAGAGGTGTCTTGGAAATGTGGAGAAAACATGATGTGTGCAAAGGAACAAATCCTTGTACACTATGGCTTTGTGTCAGGGAAAGTAGTAGTGGCATGGATTGGAATATACCTGTGTATGCATTTACTTTTATGTACTTTGTTTTATTAAGAAGTGTTCTGTTTGTTCTCCCTAAAACTTACATATAACGGGTTTTCCCCTCTGCAGCTCATGAAGACAGTGTACTTCTAAATACAGAGGCTAACCTGTTTAATAGTAACCAGTTACCTTTTCAACTTGAGAGAGGTCACCTGCAACCTAATTAGAAACATTGCACTCAACAGTCTGTATTCATAAGCTGCATGACCTAGAGAGGGCAGATCCAAAAAGTCAAAAAATTCTATGATTTTAGGTATAAAAAGAGAAACAGAGGTTTTAAGCACTTTTTAATAAAGTACATAAAAGTAAAGTGATACATAGGTATATTATATTCCTAATGAAATCCAGAAATCTTCCATGTCCCTTTAAGTTCTTTTAATGTGCAACTGCCTACTTCATATTTTCAAGTCAGTCTATCAGTGAAGATGGAGGCATAATAAGATGGCTTTGTGTGCTACAGAGATGGAGAATAACTCACAGATTCGGTTCTCTACATATGTATCAGTCCGATGAAGTGTGCAGACATGTACAATTATATTTCTGTTATACTCTCAGGATTTGTACCCTAATTATCTAAATTTAAACTATGTTTGGGAAGTGAAACATGTGTCATCATCAGCATGCAGTAGCAACAGCTCCTACAACCTGCAGGATTATTTGACGTATAGTACTTACATTTTTCACACATATATAGGCAGCTTCAAAGTGGCAACAGGATGTAATTTAATATAATGTACAAGCGGTGGAATCTCACAATTATCGGCAAAATTGCCTTATATACCTAGATGGGTGTAGGTGTGGAAATTTACTTCAACCAATGTTTATAAAAGATTTCTCTACTTTCATATGGTTAACTGCTTTATAGATCTGGGTAACATGTTGAAACTAATTATACTCCTATATTACCTGCCTTACAATTTTATTGCCGTTATTTTTGAAGGGCAAGTTGCTAGTAAATATATATAAAGTAATATTTACATGTCCATTAGAGTGGCAATAGCTTATAAAATGTGCCTAATCATTCACAACAAAAATCTTACAAAAGTACATATTATTTTGCATTTCTATATTGCTTATTAAAGGTAGAAATTACACTTCAATTATATTTTTTCTCAGTCTAAGAGAGAGTTGCATGAAAAAATACTAGTACAAAAATGAGCTACAGTGTTTACCCACAGACCGACAGCTGCGATTTATAGGTAAACACAATATAAAACCTATTATCTGTTGCTAACTCTTTACCGAATTCCATTATAAAAGTTGAAAACGAATTTCCAAGCAGGCAAAGAATTAATCCCCTCAGCTCTGGTGGTAATATAACTAACTGTTTCTAGTAAAAAAGGAGTTAAATCTCTACAAAACCTACAATATTAAATAATAACATTTCCTGTAATGGAGTGTTTTGTGTTGAAATATTTGAATTTCCCAATCAGATACAAATTATATAATTTTAGCCGGCACTTCCTAATAAAATAAACTACATAAAAGTAAATGGGTACATTGGTATATTACATACTTTGTGAAACCCAAGGAGAGATTTTTGCTTTAGTTCTTTTCACCCTCCAAGTTGTTCTAAGGCAGTGGTCCAAAACCAATAGAAAGCCCAAAATATTCTGGGTTAGTCAAACTTGTAAATAGTTTTTAAAAAATGTCAATGAAGTTACACCAAAAAAATGAAGATTTGGTGCCTTATACACTATTTTATAGATCTCTCTAGCAATTTGTTGAATGCAGTGTGAATGCCAGTGGAAGCAATTTTCATTCATTTAAAAAAAAGTTAAGATTCTAAATACATTATTTATGGAAAGCTTGATGTCTTGATGCTCTAACACGGGGTCTTCGTGATATTCAGATAGGGAATATACTAAAATAATGTGCCCCATAATTTGGATGAGAGAATGTTATATTTGGTAAATATATAAATAGGAATTAAAAAAAAAAAACTTTAAATTTTAGAACAAAGAATCTGGGCGTTTCATTAAAGGGATATGAAAGTTTTATGGATTAATACATTTCTGCACTCTACAGGCAAAAGCAGCCTATGTGTATGCAGAAAATCCCTCTAATGATTATGTTGACACCTCCAGGGGGTGTCTACACAGACATCTGATCCTCCCCCCCCCCCCCCCCAATCAGCATGCAGCATCAGGGAAGCAATATAAACCCACTATTTACCTGCTGTTGCTTCCTTAGCTAATCTCCTTGCTGCTTCCTCTCTATTTCAGCAGCAATACATAGAACATATCAGCGATACACTGCATATCCTAGGCTACTTTTCACCACAAACAGGAACCCAGAGTTAATTCAAAAGTTTCAGCTAACCTGATTGGCCAAAACAAATCATTTTAAATTTCATGCTAATTTCGCCTTGGTTTGGACGGTGTTAACCCTAATGTTCAACTGTAATAAATTACAACAGATTTTGCTAACTTCAATGTAAGTGTTTAAATGTTTATGGGATTTTTTCATGCAAATTTTTTTTTGCATACACTACTAATTATTCTCTATCAGATGCATTATTAATCCAGCAAACTTACATATCCCTTTAATTGTTTTAGGATACAATATAATAGACCCTGAGAAAGTCCAAAGTACATTGAAATGTGCCTGGCAATGTGTCATAGTATTTATTCTTTATCACATATATAGTTGTGGATCTAGCGATGATGGTGACGTTTGCGATGTTGGTATCGCAGTTGCATCCCTCGCGAAGAGAGGCTCGCCAGTGGCGCAGTCGAACTGCAAGCCTTGTAAAGGCTCGCCAGCAGCGCAGTACTTGGCTGAAATGAGTGCCGAAGGCTGGCTGCGACCCTGCCAGTAGTGCGGCACACCTGCTCTGCACCTCCCATGTCTGTGCATGTGACGTCACGTCATTAGCATATGCCGGCAGGGAAGAGCAACAGGAGCTGATCGCATGATAGTAAGGAGAGAGGTGAATGGGGTTTGGAAGGTAATTGTAGAGGGGGAAAAGGAGGAGGATGAGGGGGGGAAAGGAGGAGGATGAGGGGGGGAAAGGAGGAGGATGAGGGGGGGAAAGGAGGAGGATGAGGGGGGGAAAGGAGGAGGAGGATAAGGGGGGGAAAGGAGGAGGAGGATAAGGGGGGGGAAAGGAGGAGGAGGATAAGGGGGGAAAGGAGGAGGAGGATAGGGGGGGAAAGGAGGAGGAGGATAAGGGGGGGAAAGGAGGAGGAGGATAAGGGGGGGAAAGGAGGAGGAGGATAAGGGGGGGAAAGGAGGAGGAGGATAAGGGGGGGAAAGGAGGAGGAGGATAAGGGGGGGAAAGGAGGAGGAGGATAAGGGGGGGAAAGGAGGAGGAGGATAAGGGGGGGAAAGGAGGAGGAGGATAAGGGGGGGAAAGGAGGAGGAGGATAAGGGGGGGAAAGGAGGAGGAGGATAAGGGGGGGAAAGGAGGAGGAGGATAAGGGGGGGAAAGGAGGAGGAGGATAAGGGGGGGAAAGGAGGAGGAGGATAAGGGGGGGAAAGGAGGAGGAGGATAAGGGGGGGAAAGGAGGAGGAGGATAAGGGGGGGAAAGGAGGAGGAGGATAAGGGGGGGAAAGGAGGAGGAGGATAAGGGGGGGAAAGGAGGAGGAGGATAAGGGGGGGAAAGGAGGAGGAGGATAAGGGGGGGAAAGGAGGAGGAGGATAAGGGGGGGAAAGGAGGAGGAGGATAAGGGGGGGAAAGGAGGAGGAGGATAAGGGGGGGAAAGGAGGAGGAGGATAAGGGGGGGAAAGGAGGAGGAGGATAAGGGGGGGAAAGGAGGAGGAGGATAAGGGGGGGAAAGGAGGAGGAGGATAAGGGGGGGAAAGGAGGAGGAGGATAAGGGGGGGAAAGGAGGAGGAGGATAAGGGGGGGAAAGGAGGAGGAGGATAAGGGGGGGAAAGGAGGAGGAGGATAAGGGGGGGAAAGGAGGAGGAGGATAAGGGGGGGAAAGGAGGAGGAGGATAAGGGGGGGAAAGGAGGAGGAGGATAAGGGGGGGAAAGGAGGAGGAGGATAAGGGGGGAAAGGAGGAGGATAAGGGGGGCAAGGAGGAGGATAAGGGGGAAGGAGGAGGATAAGGGAGGATAAGGAGGAGGAGGATAAGGGAGGATAAGGAGGAGGAAGATAAGGGGGAAAGGGAGGAGGAAGATAAGGAGGGAAGGAGGGAGGAGGAGAAGGGGAAAAGAAGGAAGAGGAGGTAGAAGGAGGGAGGAGGATAGGTGGAGCAGGGGAAGGAGGAGGATGATAAGATAAAAGGAGGGAGGAGGATAGGTGGAGCAGGGGAAGGAGGAGGATGATAAGATAAAAGGAGGGAGGAGGATAGGTGGAGCAGGGGAAGGAGGAGGATGATAAGATAAAAGGAGGGAGGAGGATAGGTGGAGCAGGGGAAGGAGGATGATAAGATAAAAGGAGGGAGGGGAAGGAGGGAGGGGAAGGAGGGAGGGGAAGGAGGGAGGGGAAGGAGGGAGGGGAAGGAGGGAGGGGAAGGAGGGAGGGGAAGGGGGAAAGGGGAAGGGGGAAAGGGGAAGGGGGAAGAGACACAGGGGAGGGGGGAAGAGACACAGGGGAGGGAGGAAGAGACACAGGGGAGGGGGGAAGAGACACAGGGGAGGGGGGGGTGAGACACAGGGGAGGGGGGGTGAGACACAGGGGAGGGGGGGTGAGACACAGGGGAGGGGGGGTGAGACACAGGGGAGGGGGGGTGAGACACAGGGGAGGGGGGGTGAGACACAGGGGAGGGGGGGTGAGACACAGGTGAGGGGGGGTGAGACAGAGGTGAGGGGGGGTGAGACAGAGGTGAGGGGGGGTGAGACACAGGTGAGGGGGGATGAGACACAGGGGAGGGGGTAAAAACACATGGGGGAAGGAGACACAAGGGAGGAAGTACACAGGGTGAGAGACTCGCAATGAGCGCCGAAGGTGCTCACATTGGGTGGCAAACAGCATTGCCTGGCTTAAATTGTTATTCCAAAAGCTCAAAATGGGTCATATTAGGTCTGAGGTTTTCTCCAGTTTTGTTTTGTAAACATGCAGAACAAATCTGAATGGTCTACTGGCAACTTACAGGGATGTGGCCGGATCCCTGGTTTTACTATTACATTAAAATACCTCAGTGTTTATTTGCACAATGCAGAGGGCAGAGCAGTTGCATCATTCAAGGAAAGAGGGAGCAGTGTGTGATGGGAAAAAAGACTAAACATCCCATTATGCGTTGTTGCAGAGACTGACTTCCCAGACATTGCAACAAAGTGAATGCAGAAAATAAATTATGAATTGTATACTAATTTAGCTTGGAGTTTCAGGGGTATCACCTTCTCAGAATCAACTGCCAGAATACATTTACAAAAGTAATTGTAAGTTTATTAATGTTTATTTGAGGATTTTTTTTATGTAAAAAAAATGTTTTCATACACCACTGATTCTCCCCTTTATCAGATGCATTCATAATCCAGAAAACGTAGATATCCCTTTAATAGTTCACAATATTAACACAAAGAACATAAACATGCTTTTCATAAGTTGCTGATTTTACACTCATGCCTTCCCTATATTGCTTAGCTTTCCATGTTACTTGGTGTTACTAAACTCGAAAATAAAATAAAAAACACAGTAAGGATTAGATGGAGATTAGTAATATTTCATTGCGCATTGAAAATGACTACTTTTACATCTTCCCATTTTTTCTTTCTATAAAAACGCCATACCCTAGAGATTAGAGAGGGAATTAACTGAACATGCTGAGAAATACTCAACACAAAATATGGGATTTTATGTTTTTTCCTGGATGAATTCTTGTAAAATCCCTCACAATGGAATAAGAGAAGCTGCAGTTTAAAATGAAGCTTTTCTAGTTAATCCTCACCATAAGATTTGATTTATATCTCAACCCCTTCACTGCCAAAGAGGTCTAGCTTAATTCTTTTTTTAATACCTGCAGCAATCATACCAGCACTACTTTAATACTGAATGGAGATCATTTCAGGAAAGCAAGACAATACAATTTAACAAAAAAAAGTTTAAAAAAAATGCTAAAATGAAAAGGTTTCACTTACTGCCAAAGCTTTGGACAACTTTGTTCTGAAGTCATTTAGGACAATTGTGACGATATCTTTATGTGGTATGAATGCAAATCCTTGCCAGAGGAAAACCTTCCTTAGTCGTACTAAGTCAAGAGCATCTTGAAAGGGAACCTGAAAGGAATAATTAAAAGTCAGCAAAACTTGTATATTTAGAAATTTAAACTACAGTCATCAAGATATTTTTTTTTATTTAAAAGTATAGATATAATAGTCATCATTTGATGGTAAAGTTTTCCTTTACAATTGGGCAATTTTTATACAAGCAAATGCACATAAAAAAATAGCATCAAATAAACGTGTAAAATATTTTTTGCAAATGCTTTCAGTAGTAATTAATAAGCATATCAGGGCACTGCTTGCAGGACAAGTACCTTCAGAGAAAGATGTATTTTATATACATTTCTATTTCATATGGATGAGTAGAGTCTAGATAAGGCAATGGTGGATAGATTTATAAAGTTGTTTTTGACTCGCTTACTGATGGACACTGACCCTATAGGTTTTTCTTGATAAGGTCATCAATATCCGCTGAATCTGGGAGGGTCCCAGTGTCTCAGAAGCTGCTGCTTAAACAACTATTTTGCTAAGACATGGTAACTGATTGGCTAGTAGGACACACTGTCACACCCAGTACTACTGAGTCTGTGTCTTTATTAACTGCAGAGGCCATTCCTAAAAAGGCAATATTTGTTTGATTTGGGTCCTTTAAAAAAGAGCCTATAATCACTTCTTAACAAAAATAAAGTACATAACAGTAACTAGATACACCAATATATTATATACCTAGCAAAATCCAGAAACCTTCCATATCTCTTTAAGGGCAATTGTTCATATTTTCTATTGCAAATGTTTTCTTCTATTTCTCATATTTTGAGAAATATGTATCAGTAAGTATTTAAGTGAAACGCAATAAACATTCATTTTGACTCAAATCTACATAGGAATCGTGTTTAGGCTCCTACTGCACATCACACAAGTTATAGTAAGCAACATGTTACAATATGGCAGTAACCCAGTGCTACCATCTATTATATTATGTTTTAAATGCTTACCTTATAAAACTCAACCCCTTCCATTTTAGCTGTGCTCAGACCAAAGGTTGAATTCATCAGATCTGTTTCATGCATGTTCTTCTCCTCTTCACTAATCTAAAAACAAAACAAACAAACAATAAAAATGTATAAAAAAAAAAACAAAGTTATCTATTTTATTGTATAGCTTATGCATTTCATCATCTACGCCCAACAGCTCATAGTATCTGCAGTATAATACATTAAATAATATAGTAAAGTGTATATCTGTTGTTGTTGTTGTTGTTGTTCTGTCCTTCAATCATGTCCAATTCTCAGTGACCCTGGACCGCAGCACCCAGGCACATTTGTCGGTGTTTCTGGTTGTGCTGATCCATAAGGTTTTCATGGCAAAGATACCGGAGTTGGTTGCAAGCTCCTTCTCCAGTGGACTGTGATTTGTGTGACCTCCCTGCTATGAGCTAGCCATCTTGGCTAACCCGACATGGTATAGCTCACAGTTTCTTTGAAGTACACCATCCCCTTCACCACGACAATGTAGCGATCCAGTAGGGGATTATATTGTTACCTAAAGTCTAATCTGGTAAAATATTGAGCCAATTACATAGTATTGGATAATATATTGTTACGAGCCGGTGCCCCAAACAATTGCAAAATAATCTATGTTTTAAATAAAAAATTATAGTTTACAGAAACTTGAGCGGGTTGTTTCTGAACATTGGTACAATTATATTCCAAACTTTGGTCTTCAAAGCACACTGACAGGTCTGGATTTGAGGATTTCACTACTTTACTTGTTTGCTAATCAATGGATAAGTCATTTTTATTGAGCAACCTGTGCACCTGGAGGGCTATCCTAAAATCATGACCTGTTAGTAACATTTGTAGCAGTGGTTTCCAGCCCATTATCAAAGCACACTATTGTATTACTTTAAACATATTTTGTAATTATAATGCCAGTGATATACATTGACAACTGAAAAGCCAGTGACATAATGTATCCTCTGTTCTGAGCACACTTGTGCATGTGCCAATGAGCAGTCTGAACCGGAATTCTAACACTATCTCCCTGATCAATGTTTGTGATACCAATACACTTCACACACATCCATGTAACCTGCATCCGCTCTCCCTCCGGTGCTACCTCACAGAACCAGGTTTAAAATAAATATTAGAAAATGGTTTTTGATACACAATTCATATTTACTGTCAATGGGACTCATTATGCAAAAAAAAAGAATATATCTTCCTCATTGTAAATGTCATATATATATATTATTATTTATGCTAGCACTAACGGCATCATTGAATCTTTGTGGGTTGAGCTAAATAGTGGAGGAGCTAATTCTAAACGCATATTGGTGGGAGTATGCTATAAACCCCCAAATATAGCTGAAAGTGACGAAACACAATAATCGTTACAGATTGGAAATGCAGCTAAGCGTTGGCAAGTTCTAATAATGGGAAACTTTAATTACCCTGAAATAAACTGGATAAATGAGACCAGCAGCTCAGCTAAGGGGAGCAGGTTCTTGAGTACACTCGGGGATCATTATCTGGCCCTGGTAATACAAGAACCTACTAGAAATGGGGCCATCTTGGATTTAGTCATCACAAATAATATTGATATGATATCAAATGTTAAAATAGGGGAACCCTTGGGGAACAGTGATCACAACACAGTATCATTTCAGATTGCATACAAAAAACAGAGTTGTAAGAGGCCAACAAAAACTCTAAATTTTAAAAGGGCTAACTTTAATTGGCTAAGGGCAGCAATAGAACATATAGACTGGGACAAAGAACTTACAGGGAAGAATACTGAAAATAAATGGACAACATTCAAATCCTTACTAAATAAACATACTCATCAGCATGTACCATGTGGAAATAAAATGAATAGGAGTAAATCATATCCCATGTGGCTTAACAAAGACTTAAAGATCATGATGAGGAAAAAGAAACATGCATTTAAATTATACAAGAAGGAGGGAAAAGAGGCAGCTTTATGTGACTATAAGCAAATCAACAAGGCTTGCAAAAGGGCTATTAATGACTGGCTAAAATAGAAAATGAGAAGTCAGTAGCAATGGAAAGTAAGACTAACCCTAAAATATTTTTTAAATATATTAATGGGAAGAAGGCGAGGAAGGAAGCTATAGGAACATTAAAATGTGACACAGGCCATCTGATAATTAGTGACCAGGAAAAGGCAGATGAGCTAAATAGGTTCTTTTCTTCGGTATACACAAGGGAGGTACCAGTGGTTGGGACACCGCAACATAATGGGGCTACACTACCATCACTAAATAATTGGTTAATGCAGGAAGAAATCCAAAAGAGATTGGAGAAAATAAATGTTAATAAAGCCCCAGGTCCTGATGGAATACATCCAAGGGTACTGAGGGAGCTGGGTTCTGTAATAGCTAAACCATTATATCTAATCTTTCAAGACTCACTCACTACAGGGTCTCTACCGGATGACTGGAGAAAAGCAGGGGTGGTACCTATATTTAAGAAGGGATCTAGAGCAAATCCGGGGAATTATAGACCAGTGAGCCTCACATCTGTAGTTGGGAAGCTTTTAGAAGGGTTAATAAGGGACAGAATACAAGAATATGTCTATTTGAACAAGATCATAGGTAGCAGTCAACACGGATTTATCAAGGATAGGTCGTGTCAGACCAATCGAATTAGTTTTTATGAGGAGGTTAGTAGGAACTTGGATCAGGGCAACTCAGTGGATGTAGATTTTTCAAAGGCATTTGATACAGTGCCACATGGAAGACTAGTGAGCAAACTAGGGGATACAGGAATTGCAGTAAATATCTGCTCATGGATCGAGAGCTGGCTAAAAGACAGGAAGCAAAGGGTTGTTGTGAATGGAACATACTCCGATTGGTCTAATGTGATAAGTGGGGTTCCTCAAGGTTTAGTATTAGGTCCTCTCCTTTTTAACATATTTATTAATGACAATGAAGTAGGATTCGAAAGTAGTATCTCCATTTTTGCTGATGACACTAAGTTGTGCAAGGTAATAAAATCAGATAATGATGTACTTTCCCTACAAAGGGATTTACATAAATTAGAGAAATGGGCAGCTAAATGGCAGATGAGATTTAATACAACTAAATGCAAGATTATGCATTTGGGAAGGAAAAATAGCCATGCAATCTATAATCTTAATGGAGCAAATCTAGGGGTATCAGATATTGAAAGGGATTTGGGAGTACTAGTAGACAACCACCTAGGTAACAGCTCTCAAAGCCAAGCAGCAGCTGCAAAGGCAAGTAAAATATTAGCATGTATTAGGAAGAATTATAGAAGCAAGGGAAGCAAATATAATTCTGCCACTATACAAAGCCCTAGTACGCCCTCATTTGGAATATGGAGTACAATTTTGGGCACCACTTCATAAAAAGGACATTTTAGAACTGAAAAAAGTACAGAGAAGGGCTACAAAACTAATAAGGGGAACGGAGGGGCTAAGTTATGAAGAAAGACTAACCAAATTAAACTTATTTTCGCTAGAAAAAAGGCGTCTACGAGGGGATATGATTACCTTACTTTAAATACATCCAGGGTCAGTAGAAGGCTTTGTCAAGTGAACTTTTTGTAGCAAGAGATTTTCAACTGACAAGATGACACCCTTTGAGGTTAGAGGAAAAAATATATCACCTTAAACAAAGAAAAGGGTTCTTCACATTTAGGGTGGTTAAACTGTGGAATTCTCTACCAAAGGAGGTGGTAACAGCAAATTCGATAGACAACTTCAAAAAGGTGTTAGATAGATTTTTGAATAAAGAGGGCATTCAAGGCTATCCTAGATAACTAGCGAAGGAATACTGATCCAGGGAGAAATTTGATCGCCAGTTTCTGGGGTCAGGAAGGAATTTTGCTTTTTTTCCCCTTATGAGACAATTGGCAAAGTTTCAATGGGGGGTTTTTTTTTTTGCCTATTATTACCCACTTGGAGCTCCCCTTTCTATCTATTCTATCTCTTGTATGGTGCCAGGATTCAAAATTGTGGCCTAAAGCCACATACTATCAGTTTTGCAGGGTGCTTAAACACACAGCAGCACGTCATTGTCTATTAGCAGCATGAGACACTGGTAGTGTAACAACCCCACGTGAATGTAGCCTTAAGTCACAGCTGTGAAACACGGCACCTTACATCTAATAAAACATGAAGATAGGGCACTGGTAGGCACGTTCTGTCCTTGACAGCCACCCACAGGACAGGATCTGAGGATATCGCTGCTACGTCACAGACAAGGCTCTCTCTTCTTAAATCATCCTGCTTGCCTCAAATACTGGCCTGTGGGTGGCTCTCCTGGGTTAAACTTTTCTACCTCTGAAATAGTGGAAGATTCTAAAAAGGTGAGAATTTGTTACGATGGAGACTTCATAAATAAAATAATGTATTTATTTAAAAATAATATAGATTTTATCCTTCATGGAAATCTATTGAGAACCAAAATTTCAAAAGATGCGAGCTTTTAAGATATGGTCAAATAAATAATTTTATAAATAAAAAAGATAATATCTATGCATAGAAATCCAAGTGGTGGCCCTATATACAGGTCATATCTTAAAGCTCTATAAGATAATACTCAATTCAAAAAATAAATCATTTAAAAAATGTCATGATTTCTAGAAATAAGAACTTAGATATCACGTGGGACTATCAAACACTGGAGCCGACTAGCAGTATTGTGTGCAAGAGCTCTCTGTACGTCACGATTAAAGAAAATTCCTACAAAGACATCTTCAGGTTGTATTGAACTCCTTGTAAATTGCATACGACAAGGCATAATATTATTAATATAGGAAGAACTGCAGATTGCAAAGAAGCTTAATATACACGCTCTAGTCATGTCCAAAGATTCAAAGTTACTAGCAAGGTGTAATTAATATCATAAATAAAAGTAGCTGTGAATCCTGCACCAATGAACCCGTCAGCACTTTTTTTGAATATACTGATGGGAGGACGGACAAATGCCAAATGAAAAGTATTCAAAATGTAGTTTTTGCAGAACTACAAAGCACAATATTAAGAATAAGGTTAATGCCATGCAAATTATATAGATTGTAAGTAAGGTGAACAATACATTTGTGTTTTATATGCAGGTATGGAGCCCTTGTATAAAAAAGCACAGCAGAAGTCCCCTACATGCCTATAGAGGGCTAAAATGCACGTGGGAAAAAGAAGACAAGGGAGGAAGGAAGAGAAGAGAGGAAAAAAGACACGGGAGGGGAAAGGAGACAGGAGAGAGGGAGAGGAGGTGAAACAAAGACACAAGGCAGGGAGAGGGGGGGAAGGAGACACAGGGGAGAAAGAGGGGAGAATGAGACACAGGGAAGAAAGAGGGGAGAATGAGACACAGGGGAGAAAGAGGGGAGAATGAGACACAGGGGAGAATGAGACACAGGGGAGAATGAGACACAGGGGAGAAAGAGGAGAGAATGAGACACAGGGGAAAGGAGGAACAGGAGAGGGAGAGAGGGGTAAAGGAGGAACAGGAGAGCGAGACACAGTGAAAGAAGACACAGAGGAGAAGAAAAAACAGGAGAGGGAGAGATGGGGAAAGGAGGTATAGGGGAGGGGGGGAGGAGATACAGAGGAGGGAGAGGGGAAAAGAAGACTGGGGAGAGAGGGACAGGTAAGGAGACACGGGGAAAGGAGGCACAGGTGAGGGAGAGGGGGGAAGGAGGCACAGGTGAGGGAGAGGGGGGAAGGAGGCACAGGTGAGGGAGAGGGGGGAAGGAGGCACAGGTGAGGGAGAGGGGGAAAGGAGGCACAGGTGAGGGAGAGGGGGAAAGGAGGTACAGGTAAAGGAGAGGGGAAAAGGAGACACAGAGGAGCGGGGGAGGAGACACAGGGGAGGAGGGAAGGAGACACAGGTGAGGGAGAGGGGGGAAAGGAGGCACAGGTGAGGGAGAGGGGGGAAAGGAGGCACAGATGAGGGAGAGGGGAAAAGGAGAAACGGGGGAAGGAGACACATGGGAGGGGGGAAGGAGGCACAGCGGAGGGGGGAAGGAGGCACAGCAGAGGGGGGAAGGAGGCACAGGTGAGGGAGAGGGGGAAAGGAGGCACAGGTGAGGGAGAGGGGGAAAGGAGGTACAGGTAAAGGAGAGGGGAAAAGGAGACACAGAGGAGCGGGGGAGGAGACACAGGGGAGGAGGGAAGGAGACACAGGTGAGGGAGAGGGGGGAAAGGAGGCACAGGTGAGGGAGAGGGGGGAAAGGAGGCACAGATGAGGGAGAGGGGAAAAGGAGAAACGGGGGAAGGAGACACATGGGAGGGGGGAAGGAGGCACAACGGAGGGGGGAAGGAGGCACAACGGAGGGGGGAAGAAGGCACAACGGAGGGGGGAAGGAGGCACAGCGGAGGGGGGAAGGAGGCACAGCGGAGGGGGGAAGGAGGCACAGCGGAGGGGGGAAGGAGGCACAGCGGAGGGGGGAAGGAGGCACAGCGGAGGGGGGAAGGAGGCACAGCGGAGGGGGGAAGGAGGCACAACGGAGAGGGGAAAGAGGCACAACGGAGGGGGGAAGGAGGCACAACGGAGGGGGGAAGGAGGCACAACGGAGGGGGGAAGGAGACACAACGGAGGGGGGAAGGAGACACAACGGAGGGGGGAAGGAGACACAACAGAGGGGGGAAGGAGACACAACAGAGGGGGGAAGGAGGCACAACAGAAGGGGGAAGGAGGCACAACAGAGGGGGGAAGGAGGCACAACAGAGGGGGAAGGAGACACAACAGAGGGGGAAGGAGACACAACAGAGGGGGGAAGGAGACACAACAGAGGGGGGAAGGAGGCACAACAGAGGGGGGAAGGAGACACAACGGAGGGGGGAAGGAGACACAACGGAGGGGGGAAGGAGACACAACGGAGGGGGGAAGGAGACACAACGGAGGGGGGAAGTAGGCACAACGGAGGGGGGAAGGAGACACAACGGAGGGGGGAAGGAGACACAACGGAGGGGGGAAAGAGACACAACGGAGGGGGGAAGGAGGCACAACGGAGGGGGGAAGGAGGCACAACAGAGGGGGGAAGGAGGCACAACAGAGGGGGAAGGAGACACAACAGAGGGGGAAGGAGACACAACAGAGGGGGAAGGAGACACAAGGGAGGTGGGAAATGTATTCCCATCATTTTTGACAGGCAAGTAGCTAGTTTTATATAATTGTAACATCAAGTAGGATAAAATGAATTCACCTTAAGACACCTAGGTAAAACATTTATCTAAAAAAATAAAAAATAAAAAAAACACACACAAATTGTCCAAAGAGTCCCTTTAAATGACCACTGTAACAGAGATTTGTCAAGCTTTTCTAATTAGAATTTAAAGAAATCTGCTGTGATAAGCCACTGCAATTAGCTGGTTTTCCCACCATCCTTAGCCTGGAGCTGCACAGATCTTTTCTGATACTGTGTTACAGCCTGTAGCGGACTTCCCTGAAGCTGTCTATTTAGTGCATATATTTACTAGCTCAATCTGTGATGTGTGCTGCCCTCCCTGCTGCTGCCTGAAAAATATAGAGGGAACTATAGACTAAACATAACAGGAACAATGGCAGCTTCCAACGTCATTTTTCTCACAAAATATAAACGATTTAAAAATATAATTACTTGAAAAGTTGTTTATACGGATTGTCACTATTAATTGCAACAGGTGGATAATCCAATAGCCATTTAAACCCACTCTTCTATGTCAGGGTTAATAGATTCTGCTATGTTTTGACTTTTCTATATTGAATGCAAAGTTATGTTGAGGCTGCAGCACTTGGCTACTGCAGTGATCATTTAAAAAAACAGAGATCCAAGATCCAAGAACTATAGATGAAATAGTACGACAATATCCCTTGCTCGTTAAATACAAGGTTAGGGAAAAGAGAATAATATCTAGATAAGAGGTTGTCATCTTTGTTCCCCCTTTGTACTAATAAGTCATCAGTGTCACTTAAAGGCATATCTAAGATTCACTGTGTGTCACTTTGTCTAATCTAACACATGCTGCTTATATCAGAAACACACATTATGATTCATTCTATAAATATACTGATTTTTTTTAAATGGTTTCCACGCCCCCAGAGCTAACTACATATGCACCTGGTACTAACCAATAGAAACACTGCATTCAAGTAAATTTGTAACCCTATACTAACCTTCAAGCCAACAGCAGACCAATGCAGAAATCCACAGCAGCCATGTTTGAGCTGGTCTTTGCTTCCTTGTGGTGGGGACTATACAACACATGAAGTTTTGCAGAAATTGACCTCCCAGAGATTGCAACAATGTTATAGCTGCCTGTGATTGGCCAAAACGAATTATGAATTTTAAGCTAATTTATCTAGGATTTGTCAGTGGCATTCCTTATCGAAATCAACTACCAAAAAAGCTGAAACAATTTGCATTAAGGGTAAGTTTAAGTTTATGTTGGGATTTTTTCATACACTACCGATTCTCCTCTATCAGATGCATTCATTATTCATGAAACATATATACACCTTTACAACTTGTTTTTGCCTGCACCAGTAATATGCACAAAGATAGACCCAACTGTAGTGTAACAACATGAGCATAATATTTGCTAACAGTGGATATAAAAAGTCTACACACCCCTGTAAAAATGTCAGGTTTCTGTGCTGTAAAAAAAATATGAGACAAAGATAAATCATTTCAGAACTTTTTCCACCTTTAATATGACCTATAAACTGTACAACTTAATTGAAAAACAACTGAAATCTTTTAGGTGGAGGGAAGAAAAAAAAAAAAGAAAAATAATGTGGTTGCATAAGTCTGCACACCCTTAAACTAATACTTTGTTGAAGCACCTTTTGATTTTATTACAGCACTCAGTCTTTTTGGGTATGAGTCTATCAGCATGGCACATTTTGGCTTGGCAAGATTTGCCCACTCTTCTTTGCAAAAACACTTCAAATCTGTCAGATTGCGAGGGCATCTCCTGTGCACAGCCCTCTTCAGATCACCGCACAGATTTTCAATCGGATTCAGGTCTGGGCTCTGGCTGGGCCATTCCAAAACTTTAATCTTCTTCTGGTGAAGCCATTCCTTTGTTGATTTGGATGTATGCTTTGGGTCATTGGCATGCTGAAAGATGAAGTTCCTCTTCATGTTCAGCTTTCTAGCAGAAGCCTGAAGGTTTTGTGCCAATACTGACTGGTATTTGGAACCGTTCATAATTCCCTCTATCTTAACGAAGGCCCCCAGTTCCAGCTGAAGAAAAACATTTTCTCCACTTGTTCCATGGTATATCTAATGCCTTGGAAATTCTTTTGTACCCTTCTCCTGACTGATACCTTTTAACAATGAGATCCCTCTGATGCTTTGGAAGCTCTCTATGGACCATGGCTTTTGCTGTGCGATGTGACTAAGAAAATTTCAGGAAAGACCAACTAGAGCAGCTGAACTTTATTTGGGGTTAATCAGAGGCACTTTAAATGATGGCAGGTGTATGCTGACTCCTATTTAACACGATTTGGAATGTGATTGCTTAATTCTGAACACAGCTACATCCCTAGTTATAAGAGGGTGTGCAGACTTATGCAACCACATTATTATTATTTTTTTCTTCCCTCCACCTAAAAGATTTTAGTTTGTTTTTCAATTGAGTTGTACAGTTTATAGGTCACATTAAAGGTGGAAAAAGTTCTGAAATTATTTATCTTTGTCTCATTTTTTTACAGCACAGAAACCTGACATTTTAACAGGGGTGTGTAGACTTTGTATATCCACTGTATATACAGCAACAAACATTTAACATTTTAAAAACGTTGTAGCTTGTAGGCACAAAAAAACTACATCAGTTTATCTTAATAATGAAGTTTTTGCTGCTACATGATTATACAAGGCTTTGTTTTTGAACCATTCTATAGTAATTAAATAAAAACCTACACATTCGGTTACAGTATTTTTAAGGTAGGATTCTCAGAGGGCATTATTGACTGCAGATCTCAGAACAAATGCAGATTTGATAGGTGTTCTAAATGACAAAATGTTAACGGTAAGAGAGAAATCGAGCTGTCAACTTTTGCTAGCAGTTTCAGAAGAAGAAGCAATCTTTCAATTTACATTCTTGTAGGCTGCCATCTTACAGTATTGACATTATTCCCATGTGTTGATGCTAACAGAACAAAACTCAGCCAGTAACAAATTGATAAATCCTCTGCTGTAAAAAAACATTTTTCAAGACAAACTACTTCTTAAAATCTTGGTTTTAAAATGATTATTTGAATCTTAATTCAATGATCCCTGACTGTCCATTTATAGACAAAAGACATATCAAATCAAAACAAGCAACAACATTATCAGCTGCGTAGAGAACATATATTGTTGTGTTTGCTCTTCAACATGAGATCCAGGGATTTGTACAACTTATTCAAACAAGTCATGCTGGTTATAGTTTTTCAGCAGTCACTTTATAATCAATATATACAGTATAAACAGTAAGACCCCAACCTGTGACATTTCTAACACAGATTCATTACAGGTACATAATACTGAGCATGTATGTATGTCAATCAGACATAAACTATCCAGTGACATCAACATATGCAAAATCTGAGTCATAAATAGAAATAGAAATACTCTGATACTGGAGGGTTTGAAGGCACCCGAAGAAAGGAAACCACAGAGGAGGGAATGGATAGATGAGGTCATTGAAGCAATAAACATGAGCTTGAGGAAGTTCAGAGGTGCAGTGTTTGGCACGCTATGGTCCATAAGGTCACAAAGAGTTGGGCACAACGGAACGACTAAACAACAAATATAAAATTACAGGAAATGTGCTTAAAGGGACACTGAAGTCATCCAACCTGGTCATCAGATACAGATAGAAGCGAGAGAATGAAGTAAGAATATACTTAATAGTTTTATTTTTTTTTAAATGCCCTTTTCACAAATATATCCTTGAGTTCAAAAGGGTTTTGGTGCTACATCCTGCATTAGTAATGGCCAGCGATGTGTAGCAGTTGTAGCCACCAGACCATGTACTGTGTGGTGCATTGGAGTCTAAAAAGCTGGCTGTGACTAACAACTGTCAATGAGACCCTCCCAGAATTATTAAAACAACGACGATGTCTCTGCTAGAGATTGTTCTAGCCTCTCATTTTCCAGATACTGGTTGGAGAAATGCTTCAACGGATGTGTCCTTTTTCAATACTCTCACTTTGCTGTATAGATGTCTGTGTCCAATACAGCAACCTTTGCTACAGGTAAAAAGGAACATAATGTGGTATAGGACACAGGCAGACAGATCTAGAAGAACAACATGGGACCATTTGGAGGTATGTTATGGACAGGGGACAATTATCCTCGCCAGAAAACCTAGAGTGGATCTTGCATCTAGTTTTTATTTAATGCTGCATTATACTGTAACTTGTTGTAGTCTGAACAGTAACTCAACTGTTTTAAGAATTATTAAACGTACAAAGAAAATATTACAACCAATTACTTATTGCATATAAAACTTTTAAACAAATAAAATTGTTCTATTAAAATCTAGCACAAAATGAAATCAAGGTCTAGTTTTACACATTCATTCCTTATTACTACCATATCCTGGTAATGAGAAATATATACTCCTGAAAATAAACAAATGTTTGCTCCTAAAGTATCGCACTTGACAATTGGAAGCAGAAACCTTTAGCCTAATTCTGATCATCCCCCATATTGCTCTGGTAAGTGATCAGAATGCTTTGGGGTATGGAGGAATAGCTAATGACCTCCAACTATGTTTGCAGCTAAACAAAAAATGTATGTTTTTTAGGATTCCCCCCCCCCCCCCACATGTGTAGAATGGAGGGGAGGGTTACAACTAAGTATCCCCCCATCTACTCCCTTTCCCCTGCCCCATCTGGTCTTAAAATAATAAGTACTTGTTTGATGCTTCAAAAAATATAAATCTGCAATGTCGTCCCTCAGCTCCTGCTCATTGTGCGTCTTTTTTTCTTAGAATGGAATAATGCATTATCTTCATTGAAAACAAAACTCAGCAGTCTATTATATTCCTTCTCCTCTAGACACACATTTATGAATATTTCACTGGTGTGTGGTGATTAAACACAGAAATCCATACAGTGTGACACAAAGCAATTAAACAGCATCTTCTATGTGTTACAATGGGGAGGGGAAAGCCACAAAGGAAAAATGGCCTATGGCTGAATTTAATATTATGTCAGAATGTGTGAAAGTGTTTCATTAGCAGGAAAGAGGCTAAACTACGTTCTGTATATTGTGATGTAACTCAGCAGGGAAATGAAAATTATTGCTCAAAACTTTATTTCCAACTACTTGCAGGCATGAAGAATACACAGATAATTAATCTTTGTATACAAAGTACAAATAGATACGATCTGGTTTCCAAATCTGATTAAGCACTGCTACAAGGGACAGCAAAACCCAGAAATCAAAAATGTTATTGGCAAAATGCACAGATTTTATAGACATTGAAGGTTTGACTGCCTAGAACATCTGCCCCATTGATGTGTATCCAGTGGACAGTAAACCATTCAACCTTTAAGTGTATGTCAGGAAAGGTGATAATACTCAATGACAACCAGAGGATACTTACACCTGTTCATAATATGATTGCAATTACTGCCATTACATTATAGCTGATTCAGTATACTATTAAATTTGCTTTTCAGAGGAAGATTGCTCTGAAGACCCTTAACAAGAGATCATTGATTTCCTGCATATATTAAAACAAATCTCAGATACTAGTACACTTTAAAAGAAGTGTTCACAAAAGAGTACTTTTTCTGTCTCAAATTATGTAATGATATATCGTTGATTTATTTATCACGAGGCAATAAGCGTGTACTAGCGAGACATTATTAACTGCAATAGAACGTAGTCAGTCTATTAGATTAGCAGCCAATAATTGTTTTGTGGCTAATAAAAGACAAAGCTAATTCTAGAACATACTTGAACGTACAATTCCAATTATTTTTTCTAAAATGAAGAAGCATTTCAAAATGTATTTTCTAATCATTAATTATGTTACCAAGTAACCCACAATTACATTTTAAAAAAAAGTAATGAAATACTGCCAAAAGTTCTATACTGTACTACAAATTATTTTAATGAGTATATTTGCAAATGAATAAGAAACTGACCTGCAGAAAAAAAAAGTATTCAGTAGGGACCTTTTCTGCTCATGCAGCAAATAATATGACAAATATGATAAACTGCAATAAAAAAGTTGATACAAAAACACTTTCAAGATTTTAAGGGGGAAAAATAAAACTTGAACAAGTGTTTGCGTCAGTTACGCTAGGCTTTCTAAACGTATGTAAAAGCAAAATGTTGGACAATGATGCAACATCCCCCCCTAGTGATAGTAGCTTTATTTCAATTCAAAATGTGGATAGTATTTTAGTAAAAGGGTTTTCAGAGTGCATTATAGCTAAGAATATATTTAAGAATGTTTTTTGTCATGGTCTCCAACAAGAACGGGAATAGCAGAAGAAATCTTACCAGCAATCAACTGTTTGAGAATGTATTTATTTACTGTGGATCTTAGCGAGTAACCTGCTATAAATAAATTCTGAAAGATCCACAGTTAATATACCTCATCCCCAAAAATACTATACAAAGCATATCAAACACACTGCATCTAAATAAAGTATACAGTAAAAGGCCACATATGCCTGCAATGTTTTGACTATGTGCCTTATCAGACATGCCAATGCTGCAGTGTAGTTGTGCAAGCAGTGACTGCCAGTGATAGTGGGGAGGAGAGATATTGCATTATCAGATTCAGAGGAAATCACACAAACATTGATTAATATATCCTACCCAAACCATTTAAAAATATATCTATCAAATCTGCTGCATTTCCATTGGTAAGGAGTCCACAACGTGATTGTCCTCAATGGGAAGAAGCGTTGTTCTTTAAGTTCAGTGGGTGACTTTTATCAGTTCCTAATCTTCTTGGCAAAAAAGGTTAATCTGGAAAAGCCTTAGACTGATCATGGAAGTATATATGTAAGCTTTTTGTGTTAGAGACCACAATCCGTATCCGTTTACAGTCTATATTTGAAGAACATGACAAATGAGATGCTGGACATTGGTTTCTGCCTCAATTCACCTGCTACGATCAGTCTGTACAAACACATAGTGATTAATAAGCAGTAAATACGTATTTCACATAAAAGCCACACATGCAAGCTCAGTCCTTAAACGTACAGAAATACCCTGCTTAGCTTGATATATGCGTTTTATACGAAAACTGCGCTAAAAGAGGCATTTTATTGCCACAGTGCTGAGCAGTGCTATGGCAAGAAGAAAGAAAAGCGTGCTAAGCAGGGATTTAAATGCCAGCAGCACAATTTTGAGCGATATCGCAAGATTTAGCACTTTCCAGGGACTGGGACCAGAAAGAATGCTATTGTGAAACAATGCTCAGCGGGGTAACACAAACTGGGGTATACCTGTATAGCAGATGTTTAAACCTTTCTGGTATGTAGGTACTCTTATATGTCCCAGAACTGGGGATTAAACTGTGTGTGAATAAGATGGATTAATCGTGAATATATGAATAGGTATACATGTTGTACAGGGAGTAAATGTGTGCTATTCAAGTCTAGAAACAAAGCTAGGGACCACAAGGGTGCATTTGGGGGGGGAAAAGACTTTGTACATAATCTCATCATGTTGTGCAACTAATACTACTTTAGTCTTGGTCTACCCTCAGGTCTTGTGTCTATGCTACTGTTCAATAAAGTGTCGTATTGAAACTGTATACAGTAATACAATTAGATAACTAGGTTACTTTAATACATAGGGACAGAAGCAATGTTTTGGCTTAGAAGATAACTAGTGTTTTCTTTCATAAGGAGCTCATTTGGAGTGCTTATATCAGGAACCCTACTTACTACTAAACTTTTAATTAAGAGTGACAAGCGCTTTCAAGAGATACAACTCTTTATCAACTAGAAGCAATACTGGTTATTCACACATACTCCACTCATATATATTCCCTTATGTTGAAAAAGTCATTCAGTCGCTTCCAACCCTCTGTGACCCTATGGACTATTCCTTTATAGATAGAGTTTATTATATAGGAAGTTGCTGAAATGTTTGATTTCAGTAAAACTATTTGTTGTATATTTGTTAATGTTCTTTGAAGATGAACAGAATTTATTAGGCGGTAGAGATGGTATATGAGTTGAGATTAGCATTTTTTTTCTTTTTACTACTGTGCACTTTGTTTGTTATGATTTATGCTCTTTGAAGGACCTGCAAAGTTAAGGAAGAAAATCTGCCTGTATCAGTCAGAAACCTGACACAGCTGCCTGTAAAAGGCATCATGTGTGGTCAGATGGCGGCTGATCAGAGAACACACATAAAAGCCACTTAAATTGGCTGCCATCTTTGCATTTTCCCTTATGAGAGAGCGCAAGAGCGCACACGAGAGAGAGAGAGAACAATCGAGAGCGAGAAAACGAGCGAGAGAGAGAGAGAAAACGATCGAGAGAGAGAGCGAGAAAACGATCGAGAGAGAGAGCGAGAAAACGATCGAGAGAGAGAGCGAGAAAACGATCGAGAGAGAGAGCGAGAAAGCAAAATGTATACACTTTTAATGAAGAAAATATCTGGTACCAGGATGCGATTTCTAAGCACTATGGCAACCTGGCAACTGGTATTTGTCAAAGACTGGTGTATCTTGAAAATAAAGCTCCCTTAATAATCAAATCTAGTAAAGAGCCTTAAAATATATATGACAACTGCTACAAAAGAAGTTTCTGCTTTAAACATCAAAGTATATATTTTTATTTATTAGCTTATGTTTACAAGTTCTACATAAGTTGACCACACGATCAACCAGTCCAACTCATCTTTCAGAAGCAGAAAAAGTTTTGTATTAATAATGCAAAGTTCAACATATTTAATGTGTCTTATCCACATACACTAGGTTTAAAGGGCTACATCACAGGAAAAATCTTTTAAAAACATGATGATTTTTTTTAATCAGTTTTTTTTTTCACCTTCTGGGGTTTCTTTATAGACTGCAATCTTTCCAAACTCTCATACTTTGAGCATCTACCTCTGCTGGCAAACTTCCTTCGCGTGGGCCTGCGTCTCCGAGGCCCCTGCACTCTCTGTCTCTCAGACAGACCTAATGGAGTGACCACGACCTCTGTGTACTGCTTTTACAGCCAGGATTAACTCTCTCCTTGCTGTTCCACACTTCAGTGCCTCCAGATGGACCTCTAGGGGGCACTCTGTCACAATAGATTATAAATATATTTATATATATATTTTATAAATGTTTTATTTTTTTGTTTAATCGTTCAGTTGTGTTCCACTCTTTGTGACCCTATGGATCGCAGCATGCCAACCACTTCTGTTTGTCACTGCCCCTCTGATCAAGCTCATTTATATCTATCTATAATTGTTCAGTCATGTCCAAATCTGTGTGAACCTATAGCCGGCAACATGACAGGCACATCGGTCAGTCACTGCCCATCTGAGCTTCATCAAGCTCATTTATGTCTGTCTATTTATCTATCTAGTTGTTCAGTCATGTCCGACTCTCCTTAATCCTATGGACCACTGCACGACAGGCACTTACGGGCACAGATAGGCTGCACTTGGGCTCTTACAGGCACAGGATGTTTCAGCAGCCTGCCTGTGCCTGGGAGGTATGCAGGACGCATGGGCTAAATGAATGTGACGTCATGGTTAGGAGGGCCTATAGCAACCGCTCTGGGAAGATCTGTCACTCAAGCTCTTCTAATACCAGTGCATATTCTACGCGGTACAGCTCCGATATGCTGTACCTCACGCACCCTTGTTTAACTATGCATCAGACGTGAGGAGGAGCAAGAGGAGCCTGGAGAAGATGGTGAGAAGGTAAGTATGTTTTTTTTTGTCGCATTAGATGTGTTAATGTTGATCTACTTTTTAAGGTAGTACAACGCAGTCTAGGGGAAATAAGTGGTACTTTAAGTGTCAGAAGCATATTCCTGTTCATTATGGTAATTTTCTTGAAATCGATTACATTTTTTCTCAACCCAAACTTATTTCAAACACAATTTATAAAACCCTTATTTAATATACCTTTTCATAAACAAACAAAGCTAAAGTCATTTCAAAAGGGATCAGTGCTTCTATATGTTTATATTATAATAAGAATGCTGCTGCTTTACAGCCTTATTAAATTGCGATTCGGCCAATTGAATAGGGCTCTATATAAGCACAGAGCATATTTTCTGTACAGAAGTTTTTAGTTAGTGAAGACCTTGCTTTTGGATAGAAGTTCGCTAACTAAAAACTTATGTAAAAAAATATGCTCTGTGCTTATATAGAGAGCTCTTTTCAAATGGCTGAATCGCAATTTAATAAGGCTGTTAATCTGCACTTTAGAATAAATCTCTATAACTTTGCTATAGTTGTCTGCTGATGGAAATGATAAAAAAATTGTGCTGCACTATTTTCTACATTGATTAGTACTATGTTCACAGGTTTTGGATGGTAAAACAAGTAGCTGATTATCAATATGAACGGATACCATTAATACTATTTAAAAACAGCTAAAAGTTATTTCGCAGTGGAGCTCAGGAATACAAACACATACAATTTTAAAATACGTTTTTACATTTTCTGGACCTTGATATCAGATCTTATAAAGTTAATGTATGTGGCTTTCAGTAATATCATGTTTCATATTATGAGTGATGTCATTTATATCATATGTGAGTTGCTATCCATGTTGTCAACTAATGTCATAGAAGAGGAGTGTCATGAATGATGTCAACAGAAATACCTGCAGAGGGAGCACCATCCGGCGATGCAACCTCAGGTATACTTTAATAAAGTTTAATACATTTTCAGTGCTTTTCTCAATGTCATTATAATGAAATATTTTTAACTAATTAACATTCTCTTTGTTTGTAATATTATACAACTAGTTTCACCAATGTATTATTATATTATTTAAAGTCAAAAGAAAAAATATACAACATTTTTTATATTTCCTTAACTGATATAACATACATGCTTACACATACAAGCCAACATCTTTGAACGCCCTATAAGGCCCCTTAAAAAAAATGACAACGCACATATAACAGGCACCGTATTCAGGTTTTGGAACAAAGAGCAAAGTTATTTATGCATAGTAAGTATGGCTTCCTACCGAGGATAGTAGATGTGAAATTATCTAAAAATATTCACTAATACACAGAGTTGTTTTTAAATAAAGCAAGACCTAAAATGGAATAACGGACAGCAGCCATGTTTTCTGCTTGTACTGGGACAATTGTAATAGCTGTCATAACAAGGGCTTCTTATGAGGATAAACATGAGAAAAAAAAGTTTCTTTTCATAAGCCTTCAGAGCACTCCCTTCTATCACATTTTAGCAGTTTGGGTTGTTTTTTCTTAGTTAAAAAGCTGACTTTTTCAACATGTCTTTTCGAAATCTTAAGCAGAGCAAATATATATATATATATATATATATATATATATATATATATATATATATATATATTTTTTTTTTTTTTTTTTTTTTTTTAAATGTGTTGAATATCAATGTCTATGTTTATAATGTTTAAAAACTAAACAGTGTTTTTGTAACAATTGAATTGCTGCGTTATTAAATACACTTATTTCAGTGTATGTATCAAGTAATATGCATTGTTACACAAATAAGATGTGTTTAATTAACGTTGAAAATAAATACTGTTTAGTTTTTGATTTTTCAAACTTGGTCGCAACTGCTGTTTAATTAATTAATATTAATATTTTCTTTTTGTTTAACATACAAAAATAGATTTCACTGGAGATAAAAAGCAAAATTGTAATTTGGTGTGGACAGTTTGGGTTCATTTAGCCTGAGTTTAGCCTTATGGCAGGGAGCCTTATATTCCATAAATGTGTTGGACCCGATCACATGCACTGGAGGGCTGTGCCAGTTACTGTATGTACTACTGCTTTATAAAGCAGTCATTTGCCACATAAGCACCGGATAAAAAAAGCCTTGGATCCTTCCCGTTTGCTGACGTGCAGACAGGAAAGGTCCAAGGCTTCATTGTTTTTTACCTATCTTTTTTGGGTAATATTTCCCTGTTGGACCTTAGTAAAGTGTTTGATATTACTGAAGGTAAAATGTTTAATAATGTGTACTTTTGCTCACCAGTAATAGCAAGGGAATGTTACATTTTAGTAACAGAGTTTTAAATGTAACATTGTTTAAAGCGATATCAATATGTGGTTGCCTGTAATGGTAAAACAATTTACATCTCACTGATAATGGTGAAAATTCACCAGTGGCCACAAGTAAATATTGTATTGAACATTCTTAATATAATGTCTTTCCCTCACACGCTTGGTCTGGAGCACAACCATAATTCTCGCTCAACTACATGTGTATACATTTATGAACAGTATTTTACTCACCCCCTCTGGCAAAAGTTCACCATTATAAGTAAGCAAATATACTTAGAAACTAATTTACATCTAAAAATTTAAATTGCTCACACCCTCTAGCGAACGTTTGCTATTACAGGCAAGATATAACTATGAAATCACAAGAAACCTCATACGACCATAACTGACCTGCTGTGGTATGCTCTTACATTATTTTAAGAAACAAATATCTCCCAAAAACGCTTAAACTATCTAAAAAAAAAAGGCAGACTTATTAGATCATTATTACATTGACAGCTTTCAAACAAATCCATTAAGCCAATTGTTTCATACAAGTGAGAAAAAAATCCTAAAATTCCCATGGGAGAAAAACCACGTCATCAGTCCAAAATTAAAGAAACTAATTTTTTGGTGCTGGAGAGAATTTTCCTAAAATGCAAAATTTCAAACTGGTACATCAAATCAACGATTATCGTCAGCTAATGAAAAATGAATCTACAGTAGGAAAGGGTCCTTGCACTCCTTATAATTATATATAGAGTGGTACCTCGCTTCACGTTGTCCTCAGTACTCGTCATTTCCAATATTCAACATGTCTCCCTGACCAAAAATGTGCTCGGAACGCGACAAGATTGCAACAACCCACATCCTGTCTTTGAGGAAGTGGAATAATGTTCTGAACTGTGGCATAGTGTATTTAGTGCCTACAAGAGTCCTAGAACAATCTGTATTTACAAGAATCAAAGTGTAGCCTGTGTCTATAAGAAACAAAGTTTCAAGCGATAACCCCTCTCCTCCTTTTCCTCCTCTACATCGCCACCATCCCATTGGGACCTCAAGTCCTCTCAGTACATTTAAAGTGATTCTATGGTATTTGATGCAATAATTGTTTATTATTTATGTCTGTTTAGTTTTAAAGTTTAGTATCAAGAAACAAGACCATCAGTTCAAAATAAAATGTGAAAATGATATGGTCCGAAACACATTATTTCAATTTACATTGATCATTATGGGAAATGCTTGCTTGGAACTCAACCTTTCTGGAGCTCATCCTGCCATCCGGAACAGATTAAAGACGAGAACTGAGGTTCCACAGTGTATAATATATATATATAATGGCTACGGAATGAAGAGCGAGGCATTTGTGACCATATTTGTGTGTCCCAGCTCAACTTCCCAGAATGCAGTGTAATAACTGTTTTTCTCGAAACTCTGGGCTGGAAGCAGGTTTTTTAACTTGCTTTAGACATTCAAATGTGAACACAGATGTACTTTTTATTTACTATATATATATATATATATATATATATATATATATATATATATATATATATTTATTATGCCTCTTCCAACAAAGCAACAGACACTGGGTACAAGAAGAGAGAATAAAGGATCCAATTTCAGCCCTGAATTCTGCTAACAACAACACATCTAAAAACCTTCCAACTCGAACAAACACTTTTCCTGAAAACTATACAGAACACACAGGAATTATAAATCTCTCAAGCTACCAACTATCACAAGCAGAGACCTCTGTTATCTCCAAAGGATTATCTTTCTGTTCAGACATAAAACTAGATAAAATAAAACTATACTCTGACATAGAAGAATTCTTTAGGAGATTGAGACTGGCAGAATTTTTCCACAACAAGGGACATACCACAGCATCATTAGAGTGTAACAAGGAAAAAGAAAAAACACATTTCAACCCACCACCTGGTCGTGACACCAAACTGGACAGTTATATAGGAAGCATTCTTGTCTGAACAACACAATGTAAAAGAGACTTACATAATCTTACTCCATCAGAAAGAACTGCCATAAAGAGTTTAGAAAGCAACCCAAACATCACCATCAAACTGGCAGACAAAGGAGGTGCAGTTGTTATCATGAATACTCAGGACTACATAAATAAAGCCAGATGACAACTGTCAGACAACACCTACAACAAGAAACTGAACCAGGACCCTACAGGAGTATATGTTATTCAACTTAAGAAACTCATCAAAACATTCCCTAAAAATACACATCAAGAATTAGAACATCTCATCCCCAATCCTACAACTGGGACTTTCTACCTACTGCCAAAAATCCACAAACCAGGAAACCCAAGGAGACCAATTGTTACAGGTATGGGCACACTGACTGAACAGATATATGGCTTTATTGAAAACATCCTTAAACCATTAGTTAGTAACACCAGTAGCTACAGTGCCTTGCAAAAGTATTCATCCCCTTGGCATTTTTTGTGTTTTTTGCCTCACAACCTGGAATTAACATGGATTGTTTGAGGATTTGCATCATTTAATTTACAGAACATGCCCACAACTTTGAAGTGTCTCTATGAGCTTGCCACTGGGATTTTTGCCCATTGCAAAAAAAAAAAAAAGCTCCTTCAAGTTGGATGGTTTGCGCTTGTGAACAGCAATCTTTAAGTCTGGCCACAGATTTTCTAGTGGATTGAGGTCTGGGCTTTGACTAGGCCATTCCAACACATTTACATGTTTCCCCTTAAACCACTCAAGTGTTGCTTTAGTAGTGTGTTTGGGGGCATTGTCATGCTGGAAGGTGAACCTCCATCCTAGCCTCAAATCACACACAGAGTGGTACAGGTTTTGCTCAAGAATATCCCTGTGCTGAAAAGAATCCCCACAGCATGATGCTGACACCACCATGTTTCACTGTGGGGATGGTGTTCTTTGGGTGATGTGATGTGTTTTGCGCCAGACATAGAGTTTTCTTTGATGGCCAAAAAGTTAAATTTTAGTCTCATCAGACCAGAGCACCTTCCTCCATGCCTTTTTTGGAGTCTCCCACATGTCTTTTCGCAAACTCAAAATTCTTCTGGCCACTCTGCCATAAACCCCAACTCTATGGAGCGTACAGCTTATTGTCGTCCTATGCACAGATTCTCCAGTCTCTGCTGTGGAACTCTGCAGCTCCTCCACGGTTACCTTAGGTCTGATTAATGCCCTCCTTGCCCGGTCCGTGAGTTTTGGTGGGCGGCCGTCTCTTGTCAGGTTTGCTGTTGTGCCATGTTCTTTCCATTTGGTTATGATAGATTTGAAGGCTCCTCCTGGGGATCATCAAAGATTGGATATATTTTTTTTTTTTTTATAACCTAACCCTGGCTTGTACTTCTCAACAACATGTTCCCTTACTTGTTTGGAGAGTTCTTTGGTCTTCATGGCAGTGTTTGGTTAGTGGTGCCTCTTGCTTAGGTGTTGCAGCCTCTGGGGCCTTTAAAAAAGGTGTGTATATGTAATGAAAGATCATTTGACACAGATTGCACACAGGTGGACATCATTTCACTAATGTGACTTCTGAAGGCAATTGGTTGCACCAGAGCTTTTTATGGGCTTCATAACAAAGGGTGTGAATACATACGCACATGCCAATTTTCTGTTTTCTTTTTCTAAAAAATAGTTTTATGTATATATTTTTCTCATTTCACTTCACCAACTTAGACTGTTGTGTTCTGATCCATCACGTAACATTCAGATTAACAAAACATTGAACTTAAGGCTGTAATGTAATAAAATAGGTAAAAAGTCAAGGGGGGTGAATACTTTTGCAAGGCACTGTATATACAAGACACCACTGACTTTTTCAACAAACTCAGATTAAAGTCCTACCTGCTAACACACTACTTGTCATAGATGATCTATTCATCATAAGGACAGAAGGAGAAAGCAAACTCAGAGACTTTCATTCAATTAAATATTAACCACTAAACCGGACACATGCATTTCTAAAGAGCATCATGTTCAATTCCTAACAAGTGTACAGGTCGCAAATGTACATTAATTGCCCTGGTGCAAAATAATAAAATACTGTACAGTATATATCAATCACACCTTACATACTACCCGTGCCTTATTTGCATCATAAGATAGGTGAGGTCTAAATGTATCTGTGGATGCAGCACCATCTAGTGGCCACTTCAACAGACTGCAGCTCTTATTTTTATTTTATTTTTTTCACAGCCGCTTGAATATCTAAACAAAAAATTACAATTGAAGGACAATAAAAGAACACACTTAAACATATTTAAATTAAAAAAAGGGGGAAAAAGGAAAAACAGTTGAAATACAAAAAAGAAAAAAAAAGCAAATAGAAATAGAAATAGAAAAACACAGCAAAAAAAAAAGCAGCCTTGTCTAGTAAAAAAAGTGAAGCGAAAAACAGTGAATACAAAAGTGTTGCTGAAAGGTCACAATGATCTCTTTGGAAAAGAAGACAGAGGTAATTTTTAGAATGAAAAAAGTGTCGGACATGTGCAAAGGTGTGTGAAATTATGAAATTGCCTCCATCACCTGTGACTACAAAAATTATAAATGCAGATAAGATAAAAAAAAGTAGATGCAATAAGAGCAACTAAAGTGTCACCAGAAGTAAACTTACAGGAAAAAAAATGGAGAAATTAATGTTATTATGGGTGGATGACAAACCAAAAAAACAAACATTTAGTTGACTCAAGCTGTTATTACTGACAAGGAAAAGTCTACAGTTTAAGATCTTAAGAAACTAGAAGGAGGCAATAAGATATTTTTAGGAAGCAAGGGATGGTTCATGAGATTTAAATCTCACAGTAAGTGTTGCAGTATGAAGTTAAGTGGTGAGGAGGCAAGTACAGATGCTGAAGGTAGTTCTCCTCCTGATCTAATTTTTAATGCTGATGAGACGGTGCTTCATTGGAAGAAACTGCCATCATGGACCCATAAAGACTAGTAAGCACCAGATTTCAAGGCTGCAAAAGATAGGCTAACGCTTCTGCTGGGAGCTAATGCCTCTGGCACTTTAAACCTAAAAGCAATGGTGGTGCATCGTTCACAGACAACATATGCTTGCATTGGCCTAAACAAAGCAAAGTAGCCAATCTACTGGAAATGGAATAGGAAGGCTTATGTGACACAAACATCTTATTCGATTTGCACACAAACTATTTTTGCCCTACTTTGCTTCTTTTTTTTTCTTTTTATGAGAGAGAGAGAATAATTAGCCATGGCCATTCTTCTCTTGGGCATAAGAGGCTTAACACTGATGGATGTCTGTGTAATTTACAAGCCCAGAAACACAACATCTGTTTTGTAACCTATAGATCAGGAAGTAATTGCAACCTCTAAAGCCTATTACCTCTGAAAAAACCTTCACTGAAATTGTGAGTTTTGGATAGGTCATATAAAAACTATAAAAGATGTAAAGGGGATTAATAACATCTTTTTGCCCAAGCTGCATTGATAACTGATTGAATGGAGTGTGGTGTAAACTTGTAGAATTTAACTTCACGCATTTAGAGATAGTGAAGAACAATGTTGAGGATGTTAGGGCGCTGGAGCAAGAGGTAGGATTGGATGAGGTTACAGCTGAAGATGTAACAGAGCTCTTGGATAGCCATGGACAGGAGATTACTTGGCTAAATAACTAAAGACCAGGGCAAGAAGCAAAAAGATAAAGAGCCTACTCTAAAATGCATTAAAACAAATGATTTACAGTGTATCTATTTAGTCATGGATAATTTTGCTGATAAACTCTATTAAATCAATCACAAAAAATAAAAAAGGTGCATAATTTAATAGATTGTTACTTATTCTTAGGTTCCCAAATAAAGAAAGAGGAAAGCTCAATAGTCAACATTGCATGCTTTCTTCATCAACCAGGGACTTCATCAGAGAACTAAAATCTTTGCATTCTTAAAGATCTAGTGCTCTTAATTATAGTACTAAGTTGTATTGTTTAATTACTTTTAGTTCATGTGTTTAGGTACCTTTGTATTTTTACTATAAATATGTTGTACCCTGTTCAATAAAGAGATCGTCTGGTTAAGACATACGTGATGGAACTAGGTCTGGGACGGTCTGATCTGAGAAATGGCTTCCTAAATTCTGCTGTCTCCGCGAGCCGGTGAGGTGTGGATAGGAAAGGTGTGCATGGACGGAGAGTTAACCCTGCGTCATGAAAGGTATATTATATTCCTAATGAAATCCAGAGACCTTCATGTCCCTTCAACTGCTTTTTGAGTCAGTTTGTCAAAATATGTATCATTAAACCCATCATTTATTTTTCTCCAACACTATGTAATATGTTGGAACTACACAAACAAAAAGATAATAATAAAAGTAACTATAACAAAACATTTAAAAACTATATATGTTGAGGAGAAAGGTGTTCGTGAAACTCTTTTTAAAAAGGAAATGTACCACTTGCAATACTCGGTTACATATTGTCAGCACAGAAAAGCACTGCTCAACATAAAAATAAATAACCAAACACAGATCTGCTATTCATCATGTGAAATATGTACATATTGGGATACTTACAGCAACATACTCCAGATCGTTAAACTTGAGAAATTCCTGAACCTTTTCTTTAGTCAACTGACTGAAGCGAAATTTGAACAAATCCATTTCTTGTTGTATAAACCAGCGCCTTAGATCCTCTCTATAAAAACACAAAGTATGTTATATTTATCAATGTACAAGTAATATGGCAAATATCAAGCAGTTTCATAAATATGAAAGAAATGTAGGTGTATAAAGGATAACACTATATAGTTACATTGATAAAAATACGAAAGAAAGATATATAATTATTGTGTTTCATGAGAAGAAATGATAAACACATTAATAAATCTGAAAAGAAAGATTTAAACTACTAGATTTTCTAAAACTCTAGAAAGGATTTTAAAAGTATAATTGATGGGAAATTAGAGGAAATTATTTTGTGAAAATGTTTTCATAGCTCCTCCCTCTGTAGTTCTATCTAGAATTAGTAACCACTTTCATCTCACCAGCTAAATGGAAAGAAGTACATTCTGACTTATTATCTTTAGTGTTTTACTTGTGGAGGTAGTCTGCACACCTTGTTGTTCCCTGTTTAGTTTAGGTAAAATTTAATTTAACGATGCTTATTGTCAATCAATATGACGTAGCATTACGTAGGTTGAAAAAACAAACACTTAGATCTCCTCTAATCTTTGTAATATGCGGATTAATTGTTAATTACTCCAGAGGAAGGCAAACAGCACAAAAACCCAATTGAAACTTTGCCAATTGTCTCAAAAGGGGAACAAATAAAATTCCTCTTTGACCGCAGATACTGGCGATCAGACTTCTCCCTGGATCCGTACTCCGTCTACAATTACCAAGGATAACCCTGAATTCCCTTTTTATTAAAAAAACATAAAACTAACCCTGTTTTAAAGTTATTTGTCGAATCCACTGTCACCGCCTCATTTGGTAGAGAATTCTACAGATTAACCACCCGAACTGTGAAGAACACTTTTCTTTCTTTAAGGTGGAACTGTTTTACTTCTAACCTCAAAGGATGTCCTTGTGTCAATTGAAAACTTTTTGGCACAAAAAGCTCACTTGACAAATCTTTATACTGACCCTGGATGTATTTATATAAGGTAATCATATCTCCTCTTAGACGCTTTTTTTCTAGAGAAAATAAGTTTAATGTGGTTAATCTTTCTTCATAACATAGCCCCTCCATTCCCCTTATTAGTATTGTTGCCCTTCTCTGTACTTTTTCCAGCTCTAAAATCTTTTAATGAAGTGGTGCCCAAAACTGTACTTCATATTCCAAATGAGGGCGTACTAGAGATTTGTTTAGTGGCAAAAGTATATTTGCTTCCCTTGCTTCTATACCCTTTTTAATACATGCTAATATTGTATCTGCCTTTGCAGCTACTGCTTGGGATTGAGCACATTAGGTGTGTAGAAATATATTGTTCTACCTGACTGGAGTGTGAGCAGTTGACAATTCAGAAGGGGAGGCAGTTCTTGGGACTCTATTAGACAATTATTAAATGTAATATTTGACTTATGTATTGGGTGCACCTTTATGATCAATATTCCTAATTAGAACTATGGATTTTAACCTACCCATGGATCAAAAATAAAAAAAATCAATATATTAAGTAACTGTTGTAAAACATGCTGCCTACAATAAGTAAAACATATCAATCAACACCATCACCATCAATACATTTGTCACTTGAGTTAAACAAGTAATTCTGAATACAAGTCAGTAATACTGGTGTTAATACAAAATATATATACAGTGCCTTGCAAAAGTATTCACCCCCTTGGCATTTTTCATGTTTTGTTGCCTCAACCTGGAATTAACATGGATTTTTTGAGGATTTGCATAATTTAATTTACAGAACATGCCCACAACTTTGAAGTGTTTTTTTTATTGTGAAGCAGACAACAAATAGGACAAAATAACAGAAAAAGTCAATGTGCATAACTATTCACTTGCCTAAAGTCAATAATTTGTAGAGCTCCAAGTCGCTTTGGATAAGTCTCTATGAGCTTGCCACTGGGATTTTTGCCCATTCCTCCTTGCAAAACTGCTCCAGCTCCTTCAATTTGGATGGTGTGCGCTTGTGAACAGCAATCTTAAAGTCTGACCACAGATTTTCTATTGGATTGAGGTCTGGGCTTTGACTAGGCCATTCCAAAACATTTACATGTGTCCCCTTAAACCACTCAAGTGTTGCTTTAGCAGTGTGTTTGGGTCATTGTCCTGCTGGAAGGTGAACCTCCGTCCTAGCCTCAAATCACGCACAGAGTGGTACAGGTTTTGCTCAAGAATATTCCTGTATTTAGCACCATCCATCTTTCCCTAAACTCCCGGCTGCTGAAAAATATCCCCACAGCATCATGCTGCCACCACCATGTTTCACTGTGGAGATGGTTCTTTGGGTGATGTGTTGGATTTACCCCAGACATAGCATTTTCTTTGATGGCCGAAAAGTTCAATCATCAGACCAGAGCACTTTCCTCCATACATTTTGGGAGTCTCCCACATGCTTTTTCGCAAACGTGCCAATTTGTTTTTTGATGAAAGTAATGGCTTTCTTCTGGCCACTCTGTCATAAAGCCCAACTCTATGGAGCATACGGCTTATTGTCGTCCTATGTACAGATACTCCAGTCTCTGCTGTGGAACTCTGCAGCTCCTCCAGGGTTACCTTAGGTCTCTGTGCTGCCTCTCTGATTAATGCCCTCCTTGCCCAGTCCGTGAGTTTTGGTGGGCGGCCGTCTCTTGGCAGGTTTGCTGTTGTGCCATGTTTTTTCCATTTGGTTATGATAGATTTGCTGGTGCTCCTGGGGATCATCAAAGATTTGGATATTTTTGATAAACTATCCCTGACTTGTACTTCTCAACAACATTGTCCCTTACTTGTTTGGAGAGTTCCTTGGTCTTCATGGAAGTGTTTGGTTAGTGGTGCCTCTTGCTTAAGTGCCTCTGGGGCCTTTCAAAAAAGGTGTGTATATGTAATGAAAGATCATGTGACACAATTTCACTAATGTGACTTAAGGTAATTGGTTGCACCAGAGCTTTTTATGGGCTTCATAAAGGGTGTGAATACATACGCACATACCAATTTTCTGTTTTCTATCTCTAAAAAATAGTTTTATGTATATATTGTTCTCATTTCACTTCACCAACTTAGAGTATTGTGTTCTGATCCATCACATAAAATTAAGATTAATAAAACATTGATCTTAAGGCTGTAATGTAACAAAATAGGTAAAAAGTCAAGGGGGTGAATACTTTTGCAAGGCACTGTATATTGGAAATTAGGTCTGCTTACGATTGACAGTATGCAAGGCGCAGAATAAAGTGAGAGATGTGGTCTCTTCTTCTTTGATCATAAACTTCATCGTTGATTTCATCCTGTGATGCCTTGACAAGACATAGAAAGTAAATGAGTTTTTTTTAGAGAATTTCATGTGCTTTTAATAGTTTTCAAATGTATCAAATGTCATGTCAGCTTCACAGCAGGTTTATGTACAATTCCAGATTTTAGCTACACAATAATATTGAGGATTTAAATAAATAATTTCAATCAAACAGCATATTTAATACTTCCTTTAATTTAAGGCCTCAAAAATAATACAAAACAAAACAATTGATATAGCTAACATAAAACTGAATCCTAAATCTATATAAGGTATACTTTGCACAGTCATTTACTACTTAATGTTTACAAACTATAAATACACGTCTGTAACTAAAAAGTTTGCTTATAATAGTAAACACGCTCTGCATAAAGATTATGAAGAAATAACATCACATACTGAAAGGGTTCAAAAACAGTGAGGATCTTTGTGAAACCACAGAGTTTTTGAACGTATGCTGACGTTTCCCTCCTTCAGAATAGAGCTGGTATCTTCACACACTAGACATACATTAGTTGAAAAGGACTTGGGCTTCACATGAGCACGAGGAGCCATATTGTGCTTCCCCTCTACCAAATCTTCAGTGTCACATAATAAAACACTAAGAAGCCTCCTGTAGGATTTTAATCCAGTATTGTAACATTGTATCTATCAATAAGCGTACTAACCAAAGATGACTAACCACAGGGTAACTGTGATAAACATTAATGTTGCTTAGACTTTGTTTTAGGAATATCAGCCTTACTTACTCTGTATGGAAACTTGAGTTTTCGCAATTCAGCCTCAAGCTTCTTATTATATTCTTCAGAGCCCTTCACAAAACTCACACCCAGGTTCTCCAATGCTTTAAGAACTAAGAAAAAACGTAAACTTATCATATAAATAAATAGAACAATATTGTGGTATCATGAAGAAAAATCAAATAGTGATTTAGTCAATTGGCTAACCTGAACCTTATCAGTAAGAAGATAAATAAATAGTAAACATATTTGGAAAGAGAAGTAATAAGTTGAGGCGCTGAGGCACCTCCCATCTGCAGCAAAGCCTATAACAGACTTCTGCCGATTTGCTGCAATTCTCCTGCCGATAGAGTCTGGGGATTTGTGCTGCACTTCCTGCCACAGTTTGTATGGCTCACTTAAAATATACCAACAGAGGCTCCAAATATGGTATAATCTAAAACTACAGACGAGCGCGTTATCAGGTGAATGCAATCTAATACACAAAAATCTTACAGAAAATGCACCTTGACATTTGTGATTTTTACTTTCAGTACACTTTTATGATTCCCCCTATAAGAATATTCCATTATCTATTTCTACAGTGTTATGATTGCTAATTACTGCTAGTTACTCACTGGGGGTCTACATTCATTCTGCTCAGTCTAAAAACATTTATCAGACAAATCTAAGCATGTGCAGACCCCCAAATTAACCTGGTTAATCAAAAACACTTTCAATATTCTGAGACTGGACAAATGTCTTGGCTTTTGAAAAATTATTCTTAAAGTAATCTTTCCGATTTGTACAGTATTGTACAATGTTTACTTTTAACATTACTGAAAATACATATGTGTACTTTGTTTTATTTGAAAAAGTAACTTTCTTAAAAAAAAAAATCATATTTTAGTTCATCATAATTTGCAGACCTTCTAATGACAGCTAACATACAAAATTACATTCTTTGCACAATATACTGTGGAATTCAAAATTGAATTGTACATACAAGGGGGTAAATAGTTTTGCAATTGTGATTATCGAAATTTATTTTTGTGTAATTAAAAGAAAAAATCTTTAGGGAATAAAGCCCATTAGTGCATGACACTCTAAATATATATAGCAAAAAAGAGTGGGCAATAGTAAAATGTTAAACTTTATTGGTTAGATGAAAACACTGACGATTAAAAAACTTTAAAAAGGGAAATAATAAAAACTGTGCAAATTCCTTTGAACAGAAACAACTGTAAACCTAATGACCACTGGACAAATGTCACTCATTAAGTGGGGTTTTAAGCAGTATTATAAATGAAAAACAGAGAGTGACTGGGTACAGGTTTGAAGTACTATACAACAAAGGGTGTATATCGTTAGAGTAATGGGCCAGACCTTCCTATATCCACTTGTGCTATAAGTATATATCTCCCCAGTAACGGTGTGTAGCCTAGTATATCATAAATTTGGAAGATATAGATAGCGTGGTAGTATGCTTCTGAGCAACAGATTTGTTTGCATACAAAAAATTCTGCAGTTTGGCTCTTAGATCACCAAGTACTTCATTGCCTCTTATTAAAGTGGTATATGTATAATTCAACCATTCAAACGATTTGGCTGTTAAATGTCCAGATATTGCATTTCCTCTTATTAGAGTATAACACCACAACTATTTTAGTGGTGTAAGTATAATTTGAGCCATTCCAGGCAAGCTCACTCTCTGTATATTCGCATATAGTGTATCAGCGTCTCCCTGTGCTGGGGAGAATTGCGCTGCCTAGTTGCGTCGTGCGTGATGACGTCACATTACGCTAGCCTACGTCCTAACATGTTTCTACGTGTTAAACGTCTTTTTCGTAGGCTAGCGTAACGTGACGTCATCACGCACGACGCAACGCGAATCTCCCCAGCACAGGGAGACGCTGATACACTATATGCGAATATAAAGAGAGTGAGCTTGCCTGGAATGGCTCAAATTATACTTACACCACTAAAATAGTTGTCGTGTTATACTCTAATAAGAGGAAATGTAATATCTGGACATTTAAGAGCCAAATCGTTTGAATGGTTGAATTATACTTATACCACTCAAATAACTGGGGCACTGCACTTTAATAAGAGGCAATGAAGTACTTGGTGATCTAAGAGCCAAACTGCAGAATTTTTTGTATGCAAACAAATCTGTTGCTCAGAAGCATACTACCACGCTATCTATATCTTCCAAATTTATGATATACTAGGCTACACACCGTTACTGGGGAGATATATACTTATAGCACAAGTGGATATAGGAAGGTCTGGCCCATTACTCTAACGATATACACCCTTTGTTGTATAGTACTTCAAACCTGTACCCAGTCACTCTCTGTTTTTCATTTATAATACTGCTTAAAACCCCACTTAATGAGTGACATTTGTCCAGTGGTCATTAGGTTTGCAGTTGTTTCTGTTCAAAGGAATTTGTACAGTTTTTATTCTTTCCCTTTTTAAAGTTTTTTAATCGTCGGTGTTTTCATCTAACCAATAAAGTTTAACATTTTACTATTGCCCACTCTTTTTTGCTATAATTAAAAGAAAAATAAAAAAAAACTTACGTTTAAGTCTTTCAATGGCAAATGTTTCAAACTCTATGAGAGAGATATTTTCAGTGGGCGGACTCTGGTAGAACTGTAGACTGTAAGGATACTGGGTACCCTTCCTGTCTCCTGTTAGTTTTGTGTAGGTCCTCAACTTTGACGCTCTGGAAAACTCCATGGTTTATGCAAATGTCGATACAAACAGAAGATGCCTGAAATGAAGACAATGGTTAAAGGACTACTGTATGATGAACAAGCTCTCACTGGGGAAACTAAAAAAAATTACACTTCACAGGCTTTCCATCCAAAAGCACAACGAAGTTATTGTAGTCCAGTTGGGCACCATTTCACCCAAAATAACCATTTTGAAATGAAAACAATTCAATGTTTTAATACTAAGGACACTGGACTAAATATTGAATTAAGTTTTCTATTCCATTATCACATTTTATAATTCACATTCCACAGCCCCCCTGTTCAATTGCTGTTTTTCTAATCCACAAACTGTGGGGGAATGTATGGCCCTAAATAATGACTGTGTTCTAAATCCTGATCTACAAACACACATACTGACATATCAGGACATTAGTTACAATTCTGCTCGGTGTTTCTTATCTCTGCCCAATGGATTTTTTTACCTTTTTTTTCTCTTTCCTTTTTTATATGTCCAGTTTTCTTTACATATTTCTATCAGTATTGCCTTGACTTGATAGAAGAGACGTTTAAAGAGAGGTTTCAAAGAAAAAGCTATCTCTCAAAAGCTTGTTGTTACATTACAAACTAGGAAATTGCGAGCCTGCACCCCCCCTTGTGTATACCGAAGAAAATAACCTATTTAGCTCATCTGCCTTTTCCTGGTCAGTATTTCTAATGGTAAATATCTTGCTCCAGCTCCAGATGCTGACAGTAATAATGACATGTTGGAACCAGTAACGGTGGAACTATACACATGCAAAGTCTGATATATTTAAGATTTTCTCTAGAAAATGTCACGCTCATGGCTTCCAAAGCTGCTATTGTTGAATCTTGAAGACTTTCTCATTGATCCTTTAATCAGCACCAGTCTCAATAATAAAGCCTGTAAGACCTGTTACAAAAATATCATCATATTTACTTTTTTGTAACTCAGATGATGAGAACAGAACCTAAGTAAAGCTAATTCAAATACAACTTATTCTTCTCTATATCATACATATGCTACTTGTCTCCCTTGCCACAAATACCAGGAACTGGGGCTTTGATTAAGTAGCTGCATTATATTTAACAGGTTTAAAGGCATATCTACATTTCCTGGATTATGAATGCATTTAATAGAGGTGAATCAGTAGTGTATGAAAACATTTTTTGCATGGAAAAGTCCCAAAATAAACATTAACAAACTCACCCAGATGTTTGCTAAATATCTTGAGTTTGTAAGCAGTTGCTTTTTTCAGTTAAAACCCCTTAAACTCCCTGCTAAAATTAGCACAAGTTTCATAATTCATTTTGGCCAATCACAGGCAGTAATACAATGTAACAAGTTGGTGATGGCAGTTTATGGAGGAAGGAATCATGTGATGTGTAGTCCCTCTGTAGCGGGAAGCAGGAGGAGACAGAAATCTGTATGTATATATAATGTAATGTGTGTTTCTGATATAAGCAGTCTGTAAATAGATGCGTAGGTTTATTATATTCCTAGTGATATCCAAAAACCTTCCAAATCCCTTTAAAGGGACATACAGGCTTCACTGGTTTTAATATTAAAATTAACTAGCCAAGTGTTTATTTGCATTTTTAAGTGTAATTTTTTGTAAGCAAGTGTTAAAAGCGCTATTTGAAAAGGTCTGCTCCTTGTAGGTAATGATCAGTGTTTCTATAGTACTAGATGTACAAGCCAAAACAGGCTGTGTTGTAGCAGTATCATTATCCTGGATCAATAAAATGCAACATTTATAGTTTGCTCTTTTGAAAACTTCACAAGGAACAGAAATTGGACCATTCCTGGGGTTGGCCACCAGCACTTCCAGAAAGAGGCCTACATTTTAAGAAATTTCAGCAGAGATTTTCCTCAATTTCCAATCGTTAGGGGTTAGGGTCCTTTCTCTCTTCACATTCGCAAAATCTGACAGCTGCAATCCTGCCGCTAACTGACAGAAGAGGCCTTGAACTATGAGAGGCGAGCCCGAGGCCATAAGGGGCAGAGTGATGGCCTCACTGTCGACTCAGCGCCGTCGAGTTGCGCCACATCGGAGGGGGAAATAGTTTGTTGCCTTACATCGAACATGACGGCGCCCGAGAATTGACAGCGCCCTCTGACGGATGGCTCCTGTAACTGCAGCTGTCAGTGCTGCCGAAGAAATGCGAAGGCAAAGAGGGATAGATCCAGGTTTAGGACTTACGGTTAAGGTTAACCAACAGCAAAGATCCCAGAAATGTTTTTACATTTTGAAATTATCATAATCTTTAATATTTAAATTGTATAATGTTTTGCTTTAATGATATCATACATTTTATCTTTGTCAATGGTTTAGAAACTGGAAAGGATGATGAAAAATAGGGGGGGGGGGGGGGGCAGATAAGGTCTGCATTCACTTATGTTAAAAACAAATTCTCCAAACGGCCAATTGACAACAGAGTAAGGCCTCATATAACCCTCCCTTCCAAGCCTGAATCCCCATGTCACAGTTTGTGATCCAAATGAATGTATGTTCCTGTATTTATTTACAGTGGTGCTTTACCTAATGTAATGATGGACAGCAGATAATAGTGAGTAGTAACCAATGAGATGGAGTCACTGGGGCTAATGAGATGGAGTGCAGACTATGGCATTGTCTATGCAGGTTATTATGTGTTATTAACATAATAAGATGAAAGATTAAAGTTCCTCTAAACAACCTACATGTCATGCATCACACAGCAAAACACATAAGGACACAAGGGAGGTAAATAAACACAGCCAACTATGAGACAAAAACACGTCTATATATCAGTGACATAAGACTCACTGCACAGATACCACACACACTACAAGTTATAACAATGTCACTGTATCATTCCGCACAGCTATAACTATTAGAACGCTCTTTATACAATCGTTGCAGGTTACACTGATATAACTGGATCACTACTCACCTTCTTACTGTCTTTACACTTGGCCGGTCTCGCGCCGTCAGATTGAACGCGGGAAAGTGAGCAAAGCACCACAGACCAGAGCAATTGAGCGACGGAACTCATCGCCACAGAAAGGTTGCCTGCATTCATATCCCCGCCCATTCGATTTGTTGTTAGTGAGAACGATGAGATCTGATATCAGCACCAGAGGCTGTTATGTATATAGACGTTTCCTTACATTTGTATTATTGATGTCATTGTTACTGCTTTTAGTGCTGACGCTCCTGTCAGTTTAAGGGTGTATGGCGTGTAGGACACATGTTGCATAATAACAGAAGAGACACTGAATAGCCTACTTATCAAGTGTGTGATTCTGTTTGTAACATATGACTAATAAACAAATGTATTAATATTACCAAATGTATTAATATTACGAGACATCCCCACGTGACTAATATAGAGATAACACTAGGGAGGGTCATTGCTTTAAAATCAATTTTCCCAGTGGTGACTTGAACAGTGCAGGACTAACCCCTGGCACATGACTAGTATATGAATCGAACGAAATACAAGTAACTAATCTTTCCTGTCGGCTGGCCGCTTACTTACTTTAACAGATGGTGCGGTAGTAGCTCATTTACACCACTAGATGGCAACGCCCAGGCGTTCCAAGAGTAGGCGGCGGCGCACAACAGCGGCAAACACAAAACAGGATAGGACCACAGATAATAAGCTTTACAATGACATGTGGCCAGTCAACATGAAAGATCCTAACTAACCCTGGGAGATGTTAAGTACACAGCACAGGAATGATATAAAACGATAACATATAAAAAGTACAGTACATTTATACTGAAGTTTGTTGTTTTTACCCCCAGTCAGATTTTTCGATCTGTTCACATTTCTCATCAGTATAACAATTGCTTATCATTACTTCCTTGGGTCTCCCTGTATTATGTTTAGTCTAAAGACATTAGACTTAAAGGCATATCTTAGTTTCCTGTATTATGAAAGCATTTGATAGAGGACAATCAGTAGTATATGCAAACATTTTTTGAATGCCAAAATACCAAAAATAAACATTAATAGACTTACCCTGATGTTAGCAAGAGGTCTATTATGTTTTGGCTGTTACATTTGACACTAAAACCCCAGGCTAAATAAGCATAAACTTCATAATTCGTTTTGGCCAACATTGTAGCAAAGTATGGGGATTCTGTATCTGCAGCAAAGCATCATGGGATTTATAATCTGGCACATATCCATGTAAGAAGGTGCTATGTATTTCATATAAGAGTTGCTCTCTCTGCAGCACATTCCACCTCAATTCTCTGCAGCTCATTTCCATTCTCACATTTACTCTGCAGTTTATTCCACCTCAGTATCTTCACCACTTTCTCAGTCTCTGCATGTCATTCTACCTCAGTCCCAGCAGCAAACAATAACACAGAGTTTAGATATAAAATACAATAATACTGCTATACCTGCAGTGTGGGTCCAAGCCTTGGTTACCACTCCTACCACCTCTGTTGCAAAACCATTCTACAATGCCTTGCAAAAGTTACACCCCCTAGATTTGTTTCCTATTTTGTTACATTACAGCCTTAAATTCAATGTTTCGTTAATCTGAATTTTATGTGATGGATCAGAACACAATAGTATAAGCTGGTGAAGTGAAATAAGAAAAATATATACATAAAACATTTTTTTAGAAATACAAAACAGAAAATTAGCAAGTGCGTATGTGTTCACCCCTTTTGTTATGAAGCCCATAAAAAGCTCTGGTGCAACCAATTACCTTCAGAAGTCACATAATTAGTGAAATGATGTCCACCTGTGTGCAATCTAAGTGTCACATGATCTGTCATTACATATACACACCTTTTTTGAAAGGTTCCAGACGCTGCAACACCTATGCAAGAGGCACCACTAACCAAACACTGCCATGAAGACCAAGGAACTCTCCAACCAAGTAAGGGACAATGTTGTTGAGAAGTACAAGTCAGGGTTAGGTTATAAAAAAATATCCCCAGGAGCACCATCAAATCTATCATAACCAAATGGAAAGAACATGGCACAACAGCAAACCTGCCAAGAGACGGCCGCCCACCAAAACTCACGGACCGGGCAAGGAGGTCATTAATCAGAGAGGCAGCACAGAGACCTAAGGTAACCCTGGAGTTGCTGCAGAGTTCCACAGCAGAGACTGGAGTATCTGTACATAGGACGACAATAAGCCGTACGCTCCATAGAGTTGGGCTTTATGGCAGAGTGGCCAGAAGAACGCCATTACTTTCAGCAAAAAACAAAATGGTGCATTTTGAGTTTGCAAAAAGGCACGTGGGAGACTCCCAAATGTATGGAGGAAGGTGCTCTGGTCTGATGAGACTAAAATTGAACTTTTCAGCCATCAAAGAAAACTCTATGTCCGGCGCAAACCCAACACATTACATCACCCAAAGAACACCATCCCCACAGTGAAACATGGTGGTGGCAGCATCATGCTGTGGGGATGTTTTTCATCAGCCGGGACTGGGAAACGGGTCAGAGTTGAGGGAAAGATGGTGCTAAATACAGGGATATTCTTGAGCAATATCTTGTACCACTCTGCGCGTGATTTGAGGCTAGGACGGAGGTTCAAATCCCAAACACACTGCTAAAGCAAACACTTGAGTGGTTTAAGGGGAAACGTGTAAATGTGTTGGAATGGCCTAGTCAAAGCCCAGACCTCAATCCAATAGAAAATCTGTGGTCAGACTTAAAGATTGCTGTTCACAAGCGCAAACCATCCAACTTGAAGGAGCTGGAGCAGTTTTGCAAGGAGGAATGGGCAAAAATCCCAGTGTTAAGATGTGGCAAGCTCATAGAGACTTATCCAAAGCGAGTTGGAGCTGTGATTGCTGCAAAATGTGGCTCTACAAAGTATTAACTTCAGGGGCGTGAATAGTTATGCACATTGACTTTTTCTGTTATTTTGTCTTATTTGTTGTTTGCTTCACAATAAAAAAAAAAAACATCTTCAAAGTTGTGGGCATGTTCTGTAAATTAAATTATGCAAATCCTTAAACAATCCATGTTAATTCCAGTTTGTGAGGCAACAAAACACGAAAAATGTCAAGGGGGTGAATACATTTGCAAGGCACAGTATGTATCAACTACTTCATCTCTCCTCTCTGTCCTACCACCCAACTAAAAATCAATTCTATGTATCAACTTCTGCATCTCTACTCTTTGTCCTATCACCCCACTGAAAATCAATTCTATGTATCAACTAATGCATCTCTCCTCTCTGTCATACCACCCCACTGGACATCAATTATATGTATCAACTAAAGCATCTCTCCTCTCTGTCCTACCACTCCACTGGAATTCAATTCTATGTATCAACTACTGCATCTTTCCTCTCTGTCCTACCACCCCACTGGAAAGTAATTATATGTACTAACTACTGCATCTCTCCTCTCTGTCCTACCACCCCACTGGAAATCAATTCTATCTACTACTGCATCTCTCCTCTCTGTCCTACCACCCCACTGGAAATTAATTCTGTCTATCAACTTCTGCATCTCTACTCTTTGTCCTATCACCCCACTGAAAATCTATTCTATGTATCAACTACTGCATCTCTCCTCTCTGTCCTACCACCCCACTGGACATCAATTATATGTATCAACTAAAGCATCTCTCCTCTCTGTCCTACCACTCCACTGGAATTCAATTCTATGTATCAACTACTGCATCTTTCCTCTCTGTACTACCACCCTACTGGGAAGTAATTCTATGTACTAACTACTGCATCTCTCCTCTCTGTCCTACCACCCCACTGGAAATCAATTCTATCTATCTACTACTGCATCTCTCCTCTCTGTCCTACCACCCCACTGGAAATTAATTCTGTCTATCAAATACTGCATCTCTCCTCTCTGTCCTACCACCCCACGGGAAATCAATTCTGTCTATCAACTACTGCATCTCTCCTTTCTGTCCTACCACTTCACTGGAAATCAATTATATGTATCAACTCCTGCATCTCTCCTCTCTACCCTACCACTCCACTCGAAATCAATTCTATGTATCATCTACTGCATGTTTCTTTACTTGAATTGTTAATGGTGGGAGAGTCTCTCTCTCACTGTCTCTGTGTGTGTTTCCCTCCTTGCAGCGTTTGCGCTGTGAAAACTTCCAAGCCTGTAATTTGATACAACAGGCAGACTGAGCTCCACAGCCCTTTGGTGAGTAACTAACATGTTAAAATCCATACTTGAATGCTATGTTCCTATAGGCTAGTATGTTTTGATGATGTAAGCAGCTCTAGGGGTGTGGAAATCCAGATTTCAGTTTGCTGCAAATAAATCTGTAAGTATACTGAACTTTTCAATGCAATGTATATTTTTCTGTTAATCTGTGGCTGTTTGTTAAGAAACATTTAAAACCAAAGACACTTTTATATACCTTTAAGCTGTTTTACCAAGTCTTGAATGTAAGCGTACATATGTTTTATACTGATTAAAAAATGTAATATTACTGATATGAATGATGTCCATCTGTTTCTGAGGCCTTTACACTTTTCCCCTCTTTGAATTTATTGGCTATACTCAGACGGATTGAAGAACAGATCTTGTTTTGGAATACAGCAGCAAGGACTTTTTTATAAGGCATTATGGACATAAATATTAAGTTTGAAAACCAGCAACGCTACCAACTTATAGAATTTATGGTTTCAGTAGTTAATTAAAGGCTGCATTTTTTTACTTTCTAAAAACATTTAGTCCATTGACAAATAAAATCAAAACAGCATATTGTAGATATGGGACTTCACTGGTCCTGTGAGTTCCCAGTAACAGTGGTTTAGGTCTAGGTGATATAGTGCATCCACTATTAGCACATAGGAAAGAAACAGTGAAATATTGTATTTTATTATTAGGCTTATGTGCAGTTAATATGGTAACCATTTTTATTATTATCATTTATTTGTAACACGCCAACATGTTCTATAGTGCTTTACATGGGTTGTGATCAGGGCAAAACAATATTAACACATTACAGAGATGGAGAGCCCTGTCTTTGAGCTTAGAATCCAGTGCCCATAGTGCTTTTCCCAAGGGCCGTGCAAGGTTGAAAACTCGCAGACTTACAATCTAAAGGTGTTTTTTAGACTTACGCAGGTATTACTGTTATGTCTTTGATGAAGTACTTGGAGTTGCCAAAAAGTGATTAAAGGGACTCAGAGGAGATACCAATTATGGTAGGATAGTAAAGTACCAATACAAATATGAATAATTGCTACTAGAAGTTATTAAACAATGTCCTCTAATATTAGAAAAAACAGCTTTGAGTTTACTAAACTAGCTGTCATTCAGCGTAAGACACCTCTGTTTTTAAGTGCTTGGTCTAAAAATGTGCAAAATATTTAACACAGTTTAAAATAAATAATTACAGACTTTAAATGTTAACTATTGTGTTCAGATTTGTTTAATGCTATTTTGTCATTTTTTTGGGGGGGGGATGGGTTTTATAAACCAGGGAGTATTGGGAGGAATAGTAGATAAGATATGTATTACATTCTGTTAACAAAGATCCTCTTCAAATAGCCCATGGACAATAGAACTTAATGGAGCAGTATGGTTCCATTGGATTACCCTCTCCCTGAAACAGATAGATTAGAAGTGGAATCCTATAGAATACAATCAGTCATCCAAGTACAAGATTTATCTAAAGAGCTTTTATGTTCCTGCATACCTGCTAATTATGTCATTTTGTTGTATACTTCACAAACATTTTACCAAACTACAGTGGTCCTTTAAGAGATCCACAGACTGGCCCTCTTAGCAGTATCTAATTTCCATCATTATTGATGAATGGCTCCCTGACTAATAGCTTTATTTTGCAGGTGACTTCTGAGGGGTCACTCTGTTATCAGCCAAATTCTATTGTTACCACAGCAGTCACCTACATAAAAGAAGCAATTAATCCACTAACATGGTAATTAGATAACAAAATAAAGACCTTTATTCTGGTGGTAGGATTTCTTGAGCTGGCTGACAGCCACAGTTAGTAAATTGAAAACTAATTCTATTACTAAATTACATTTTTAATAATTTTCAATTGCAGATATTCATGTTTGCATTGGTGATTTACTAACCTACCAAATTTGAGACCTTTGCTGTGCCACTTTAAGGCCACTCGGTCCATTCACTGGAGAGAAAATCAGTAAAAACTCCAGAATTTGCTTTGGAGGGTGCATCTCATGCCAAAGACTGGCTAAGTAACCTACACACCTGCACCTTTCTTGAGTCCAGATGGTGAGTGGAGTCAGTGCTCAGAGAGTATAGATAAGGAAAGAGAATACAGCTAGTTGGTATATATATATATATATATATATATATATATATATATATATATATATATACACAGGGAGTGCAGAATTATTAGGCAAGTTGTATTTTTGAGGATTAATTTTATTATTGAACAACAACCATGTTCTCAATTAACCCAAAAAACTCATTAATATCAAAGCTGAATATTTTTGGAAGTAGTTTTTAGTTTGTTTTTAGTTTTAGCTATTTTAGGGGGATATCTGTGTGTGCAGGTCACTATTACTGTGCATAATTATTAGGCAACTTAACAAAAAAAAAAATATATACCCATTTCAATGTTTTATTTTTACCAGTGAAACCAATATAACATCTCAACATTCACAAATATACATTTCTGACATTCAAAAACAAAACAAAAACAAATCAGTGACCAATATAGCCACCTTTCTTTGCAAGGACACTCAAAAGCCTGCCATCCATGGATTCTGTCAGTGTTTTGATCTGTTCACCATCAACATTGCGTGCAGCAGCAACCACAGCCTCCCAGACAGTGTTCAGAGAGGTGTACTGTTTTCCCTCTTTGTAAATCTCGCATTTGATGATGGACCACAGGTTCTCAATGGGGTTCAGATCAGGTGAACAAGGAGGCCATGTCATTAGATTTTCTTCTTTTATACCCTTTCTTGCCAGCCACGCTGTGGAGTACTTGGACGCGTGTGATGAAGCATTGTCCTGCATGAAAATCATGTTTTTTTTGAAGGATGCAGACTTCTTCCTGTACCACTGCTTGAAGAAGGTGTCTTCCAGGAACTGGCAGTAGGACTGGGAGTTGAGCTTGACTCCATCCTCAACCCGAAAAGGCCCCACAAGCTCATCTTGGATGATACCAGCCCAAACCAGTACTCCACCTCCACCTTGCTGGCGTCTGAGTCGGACTGGAGCTCTCTGCCCTTTACCAATCCAGCCACGGGCCCATCCATCTGGCCCATCAAGACTCACTCTCATTTCATCAGTCCATAAAACCTTAGAAAAATCAGTCTTGAGATATTTCTTGGCCCAGTCTTGACGTTTCAGCTTGTGTGTCTTGTTCAGTGGTGGTCGTCTTTCAGCCTTTCTTACCTTGGCCATGTCTCTGAGTATTGCACACCTTGTGCTTTTGGGCACTCCAGTGATGTTGCAGCTCTGAAATATGGCCAAACTGGTGGCAAGTGGCATCGTGGCAGCTGCACGCTTGACTTTTCTCAGTTCATGGGCAGTTATTTTGCGCCTTGGTTTTTCCACACGCTTCTTGCGACCCTGTTGACTATTTTGAATGAAACGCTTGATTGTTCGATGATCACGCTTCAGAAGCTTTGCAATTTTAAGAGTGCTGCATCCCTCTGCAAGATATCTTACTATTTTTGACTTTTCTGAGCCTGTCAAGTCCTTCTTTTGACCCATTTTGCCAAAGGAAAGGAAGTCGCCTAATAATTATGCACACCTGATATAGGGTGTTGATGTCATTAGACCACACCCCTTCTCATTACAGAGATGCACATCACCTAATATGCTTAATTGGTAGTAGGCTTTCGAGCCTATACAGCTTGGAGTAAGACAACATGCATAAAGAGGATGATGTGGTCAAAATACTCATTTGCCTAATAATTCTGCACTCCCTGTGTATATATATATATATATATATATATATATATACTCTTCACTCTCTGCTGCAGTTTGCTCATCAGCTCCACACTGAAAAATCAAAAACCTTGTCATCCTTCCACCAATAAGGAGCCATATTCAGCCATACTGGGCAGAAAAATGTGGACCACCTAGCCATAGTCCTGGGTCAGTTTCAGCAATCAGGGTTGATCATTCACCCTGACAAGTGCCAGTGTGCTAGGGGGAGGTGCAGTACCTAGGGTACAAAGAAGGAAGTGTTAGGGTCCAGCCAGAGGGTGGCGAATGTAGCCTAAATAGAGCAGTGCCCACCTCCCTCTAGTGAATAAGGGGTAGGAGTTGGCATTTCTGCGTACCACAGAGTATTACCACCAGTTTATTCCCCTATACAGTACAGTGGCAAAGTCATTGACCGACCTCACCATAAAGAGGAGGCCCTGGATGGTACAGAGGACCCCAAAATCCGAAACAACTCTATACATGGACATCACCAGATGGACAATATAGAAATCACATTGACTATTTTCATTGTAGCCAAAGATGGAGAAGCTCTATACAGTCAGCAAAAACAGGACCTGGAGCTGACGTTGGTTTAGATCACAAATTTCTTATTGCAAAGTTCAGAATTACACTGAAGAAAAATCATCAGACCAAGCAGATACAAAATAAATAATATCCCTTGTAAATATGCTGTGGAAGCAAAGAATAGATTTAAGGGACTAGACATGGAAGATAGAATGCCTGAAGAACTCTGGACCGAAGTTTGCAACATTATCCCCAAAATAAACAAAACTAAGAAGGAAAACTCTGATGAGGCTTCGAAAGTAGCCCAGTGAAGAAGGAAAGTGAAAGGTGGTGGTGATAGGGAAAGATTTCTTCAACTGAATGCAGAATTCCAGAGGATAGCACGAAGAGACAAGACTTTCTACAGTGAGCGGTGTAAAGTGATAGAAGTAAAAAAAATTTTTGCCCATAAGTACATTTTTTGTAAGGCCGTAACTCGGAAGCACTTTGCGGGCTTATCAATTTCCCCAAGCCTGCAAATATAGGAAAGTCGAGAGATCTCTTAAAGAAAATTGGGGATTTCAAATGAACCTTTCATGCCAAAGTGGGCGTGCTAAAAGACCAAAATGGTAGTGACTCAACAGAAGCAGATCAGATAAAAAGGAAGTGGCAGGACTACACTGAAGATCTATACAGGAAAGAACTTTACAGCAGTGATGACCTCAATAGTTTGGATGGAGCCAGACATCTTGGAGAGTGAAGAGAGATGGGCCATAGGATGTCTTGCTAATAACAATGCTGCAGGAGTTTATGGAATCCCAATTGAACTATTAAAAATTTTATAGGAAGATGCTATGAAAGTGCTGCTTGCCTTATGCCAACACATTTGGAAAACTCAACAGTGGCCAATAGACTAGAAAAGATCAGCCTACACCCAGATCACAAAAAAAGGCAAATGCCAAGGAGTGCTCAAATTATTGAACAATGGCACTCATTTCACATGCAGCAAAGTGATGCTTAAGATCCTACAAGCCAGGCTCCAACAACATATGGATCAGAAACTACCAGATGTGCAAGATGGGTTACACAGAGAAAGAGGCTCAAGAGATCAAATTGCCAATGTCCGATGGATAATAGAGAAAGCAAGAGAGTTCCAGAAAAGCATTTACTTCTGGTTCATAGACTATTCTAAAGCATTTGACTGTGTGGATCACAACAAAATGTAGCAAGTTCTTAAGGAGATGGGAGTACCAGATCATCTCATCCACCTCCTGAGGAATTTGTATCTGGACCAAGAAGCCACGGTCAGAACCGGACATGGCACAACAGAATGGTTCAAGATAGGAAAAGGTGTGTGACAAGGTTGTATATTATCAACTTACGTATTCAACTTATACGCAGAGTACATCATGCGTAAAGCAGGGCTGGATAAATCCAAAGCCGGATTCAATATTGCTGGAAGAAACATCATCAATCTCAGATACGCTGATGGTACTACTCTGATGGCTGAAAGTGAGGAGGAACTAAAGGACCTATTAATGCAGGTAAAAGAAAAAAGTGCAAAAGCTGGCCTGCTGCTCAATGTTAAAAAGACAAAGATCATGGCAAATGGCAATATCAGTTCCTGGAAAATAGACGGGGAAGAAGTGGAGGCAGTGGCAGATTTTATTTTCCTGTGATCCAAGATCTCTTCAGATGGAGACTGTAGCCCTGAAATTAAAAGACGTTTGCTTCTGGGGAGGAAAGCTATGGCAAGTCTGGACAAGCTAGTTAAAAGTAAAGACATTACACTATCAACAAAGGTCTGCATAGAACTATGGTATTCCCAGTAGTAACATACGGATGTGAGAGTTGAACCATAAAGAAGACTGAGCGCCATAGAATTGATGCCTTTGAATTGTGGTGTTGGCAAAACTGCTTAGAATCCCTTGGACTTTGAGAAGATCCAATAAATCAGTACTTCAGGAAATGAAGACAAACTGTTCACTGGAAGCTATGATCATAAGGCTGAAGCTCAAATATCACGAGAAGACAGGATTCCCTAGAAAATACTCTAATGCTGGAAAATATTTAAAGGCACAAGAAGGGGACGACCAATGTGGAGATGGATAGATGAGATCATTGAAGCGATGAACATGAACTTAATCAAGCTGGCGTGCTGCGGTCCATAGGGTCATGGAGAGTCGGACACAACTGAACAACTAAACAACAACTTGTCCACAGCAGCATTAAGAGTACTGATTCACTACCTAGGCTTGTTCTCGACCGGACTTGCGGAGTTGCTTACCACTGACACTTCTCTACCGAAGCAGGCCTCTTATAGGGTCCGCAAGACTAGGAGGGGAATATAAGCAGAGATATGTTAGAGATAGGGTCATTGAGACATCCTATAGCCCTTGGGGGTCCCTTGTGATGTTGGTGTCTAAGAAGGATGAGACTACCTGAATTTTGTGCACTATAGGCGGCTAAATGACAAGACGACTACTGACACTTACCATATGCCAAGAGTACATAACGTATAGGCTAGGACGAGAAAACTACATGACCGCTCTGGACTTATCTAAGGGCAGCTGGCAGACCCCGCTTGCTGGAACTGATAGATAGAAGTTGGCATTCTCCACCCCATTTGGGCTATACCAGTTTACGTTTATCCCAGTGGGTTTTTAATCACCTACTACATAGGTGGCAAGAGTTAACCAATTCGTACTGGAATGACATTGCCATATTCAGCCATACTGGGCAGGAAAATGAGGACCACCGAGCCACAGTCCTGGGTCATTTTCAGCAATCAGGGTTGATCATTCACCCTGACAAGTGCCAGTGTGCTTGGAGGAGGTGCAGTACCTAGGGTACAAAGTAGGAAGTCGGAGGGTACAGCCAGAGCAGCCAAGGTACCCTAAATAGAGCAGTGCCCCCCGCCCCCCCAGTGAATAAGAGACAGGAGTTGCCATTTCTGGGTACCACAGAGTATTACCACCGGTTTGTTCCCCATTACAGTACTGTGGCAAAATCATTGACAGACATCACCAAAAAGAGGAGGCCCTGGATGGTACGGTGGACCCCAAAATGTGAGACAGACTTCTGAAATCTGAAAACTACCCTAACATGCCGAATTACTCTTGCCCTTTCTTGGTCCAGACGGATGCCTCCAGCTATAGCATCAGGGCTGTTTTGAGTTAGGAGGATGGCCAGGGTGAGAAGCACCCTATTGCATAATTGTTATTCAAAAGGCTTTATTTTCTTTACATACAAAATTATACTTCCAGGTATACAATTATCTGTTACATAGCATAAAATGCAATACATAGACATTAATTCTCTTAACACCTTTTACATGACACATGATGGATGTCCTGCATTAATTCATAAGCAAATGAACCATACATCCAGAGAAAAGAGCGAAAAAACAGAATGAAAAAACAGAAAAAAACAGAAATCCCCCCCCCCCCCCCAAAAGGAAAGGGAAGACACCTGCCTTCACTTTTAGACACAGTAAGTGCTTTGAGGGTCGTAGAGGTTGAGTTCAGGTGGCAAGAAAAAGAGGATCAGGGGTCAAATCACACCTTGTCCCATTTCTGAGTCCTATGTTGGTCCCATATTGACCATTTTATCTTAATTTTCTTCCTTGAGACAGAGTCTATTTTTAAATAATCTTCCTCAATCTGTCTATTCCTACTATTGGCAGCTTCTATTTCACTCCACTGCGGAAAATATGACGTTTTCCATCTCCTCACAATTAACCACTTGACTACAAGGAGAATATTTATAATCAAAGCTATTTCAGATTGTTTCATAGATTCCGGAGTCAAATGGAAAAGAAACAGCTCTGGAGTAAGTTGCAACTTATGTCCCAGAATTACTGACAATTGTTCTGCACATTTAGAACACATTGTTTGAATGTATTTGCACTCTCATCACATGTGGGTATGAGTACCTAAAGCTTGACAACCTCTCCAATAGTTGTGAGATTTGTTTAGTGTTGTTTTAAGCGCATAGTTGGGCACGCTGTACCATCTTTGACAGAGCTTAAAATATATCTCTTTAAGTGAAACACAGCTAAACCATCTGTCTGTATTTGCAAATGCTCTAGACCATTTTTCTTTAATGTAATTTATACCTATCTCCTCCTTTCACTTCTGTATACAGATTGTTTTATCTTTATCTTTTATAAGTCGTTTTTGACTTCTTTTAAGCCTAGCGTCATAATTTGTGATTTCATAGTGTTCAATCTGTAATATGAAATATTACTGTATTCTTTTATTAAGGGGTGCAGTCTAGTCATTGAATGGACTGTTTTTTACAGAGTTATGACCACGTAGTCGGCAAAGTGACTTTCATAGTTGTATTTCCTATCTCTATACCCTTGATACTTTCGTCCAATCTTATGCTCTCCGCAAGAGGTTCTATCATGAGAATGTATATCAGGGGTGACAAAGGACACCCCTGTCTCGTCCCGTTACTTATCCTAATGTTCTTTGATTTAAATCCCGTATTGACATACCCGTATTGACAATTTTTTGATAGATCAGAAGATCCTAGATAGAACACACAAAACAACTATTAAACTGATAAGCTGGTCAGACCATGCTTGTATAAAGATAACTTTGAATAAACCTAAAGAACTACAAACTATTCTGAGGTTTAAAGTAAATCCAACTTTATTGGACATAAGCATAGAACCGAGAGGCCCAAACCCATACTTCTCCAGCACACATTCCATATAGTCCCAATTAACCCTATCAAATGCCTTCTCGGCATCTAGCAAGAGGGCAATCAATGGAATTTTTTCTGATCAAGCAAATTCCAAAATATCTATTAATTTCCTGATGTTTTCAACTCCCTGTCTTTTTAATAAAACCAGTTTGGTCAGTTTTAACCCTAGTGACTATCAGGGGATTTAGTCTCAGCGCCAATACTCTTGCATTTATTTTTATATCAAAATCTAAGAATGATACGTGCCTATAGTTCTTAAAGTCCATTTGGTCTTTACCTACTTTGGCTATTGGGATAATGGCTGCTTCCAATGTTTCAATCGGGACTATAATAGTCTTCAAAACATTTACCATTCTCATTAGGGTTAACTTTAACATGGCCATTGGGATCATTTAATTTTCCTAGATTATTACTCCCTTTTATCTGATTATTTACAAATCTACCTGACCTATTAGCCAAATGATATTGTTTCTGTTGAAAACACCATCAATTGAGCTTGTAATATTTTGTTCATACTTAACTGTAAAGAGAAAATTTTCTCAAGCAATTGTTTGGACAGGGACATTTTGTATCTCTTATGTAGATTATATAATTTGATATACCTATCTCTTAAAGTTTGAACAAAATAGTACAAGCTCAATTGATGGTGTTTTCAACAGAAACAATATCATTTGGCTAATAGGTCAGGTAGATTTGTAGATAATCAGATAAAAGGGAAATGAGATGCCCTCTAATCACAGCCTTGTGGGCATTCCCTAGTGAAATTTTTGAATCTACAGAATCATATTTAAATTGAAGAAACCTTCAATTTCTGATTTTATTTTTCTCACATCTTGTGGAGATCTAAATAAAGTTGGCTCTACTTTAAACCTCAGAATAGTTTGTAGTTCTTTAGGTTTATTCAAAGTTATCTTTATACAAGCATGGTCTGACCAGCTTATCGGTTCGATACTTGTTTTGTGTGTTCTATTTAGGATCTTCTGATCTATCAAAAAATAGTCAATAGGGGTATGTTTGGAGCCTAATCACATATATAGTTCTCAGCAATATGGGTTGTTGCTAATGCTTGCGGGCTCGCAAAGCGAGGGCCGCAGTTGCTGGCAAGGAGCGGCGAAGGCGCTCCTTGCGCTGGAGGAGATGAGCGCTGTAGGTGCTCATCCCTACGACCCCATCTGAATTTCGGACCGCAAATGCAGAGATCGAGGTTCCCACGTCGGCTGCAATGAGCCGAAAGCTCATTTTAGGCCGTAAATTCGGACCCTCGCAAAGCGAGGGGCCGCATTTGCGGAGGTGGAGACTCTAATTATCCTAAAAAAACAAATATACAGATTAAAAAAAAACACCACTGTAACGCAAAAAAACACAAAGATCTTCACTGCGTGCAGCACAAGGAGCGCCAATGGTGCTCATAGGACACAAAGTACACCAGGGGAGAGCCTTGCAATAAGCGCCAAAAGGAGATCAGCGCAGACCTTACAATATGTGCAAAAGCGCCTCTGATAACAAAAAATACACCAACCCAGAGGCTCGCAAAAAAGCTCTCAGCGCGAGGCTTGCAATGAGCGCCGAAGGATCTTAGAAGACCAAAACACTTACTCTCTGTGCCAAACGGCATTACCCGCCTTACAATTTTATTGCCGTCATTTTTTTGGTCTTGTAGGATGCCGTTATTATCTTGCTATAAGCAGATTTAGGTAATCTTGGTTCCTTGTTTACTAGCCAATGTGATTCTTGAGCGAAGAAAATATCAGTTTTTTTCTTTTTGCAATAAGTACATAGTAGCATGTCTTTTGAAAGGCGTGTTTAACCCCCTTACATTTAGGGACATTATCTTAAGTTCCATCAAACAAATAGTTTGTCCTATATTTGTCCCTTACCTCAAATTCCCTACCTCCCTCCATCTCCACCAACTGCCATATTGCACAAGGACTGGCATCAAAAGAAAACACAAAAAATACACCCAAACATATCCCAACATAATCCATTGTGCTGTTTTAATAGGGTGACCAAGGACAGTGGTCACCTGTTGCAATGGCGCCTAGTCCTACAGACTAATAACTTTACTATCCAATAGGGACAGGCTAGAGCTTATCAGAATGCTGATGGTCTCTCCAGGCAATTGGACACCTCAGATCTCCAATCACCCATGACCCGTTTTGGGGTCTTGAATTTCCTGGGGACTGAAAAGGGGTATCGATTGTTACAATAGCCGTGGGAATCCTGGAGTGAAGTGCTATGGTGTTGCAGGTTGCCATGGCAATAGTGACAGTTGCAAAGACAACTTTAGCTTTCTGCATGAGACTAAGTGCTGTTTCAGCTCAGGATTGAGCGCATAACAATCATATATATAGTTGTCGTAATTGCGAGTTTGTTGGTAACGCTATGTTAAATGCTACAGGCTTGCGCATGCGGGGCTCACGATAAGCGCCTAAGGCTCTCATTGCGATTCCCGCCTAAGGTGCTCATAACGATGCCCGCAAGTTGCGGGTTTGCCAAGGCCTGCAATGACAAAGCCGCACATTGCGGAGCCCGCGATTAGCCCGACTTCCCTATTTCTGTGCAATCTTTTACCATTAGAAACAAATTTATTTTGGTATATTTGTGTGCCTGACCTGTAATTGCAGTATTGATATGGATCCCTAGATGGCAGCATAAGACCACATCTGGCAATAAATGTCTTGTATTTGCATATATTGATTATTTTGCACACTTAAAGGCATATCTAAATTTCCTGGATTATGAATGTATCTGATAGAGAATAATCAGTAGTGTATGCAAACATTTTTGCATGAAAAAATACCAAAACAAACATTTACAAACTCACCCTGATGTTTGGAAGCTGCAGCTTTTGGTAGTTGATACCCCTGAAAATCCCTACTAAGATTAGCATAACATTCATAATTTGTATTGGCTAATCAGACCTGTAAGCCTCACTTCTGTAGTGGGGAAGCTTTTGGAACGCTTAATAAGGCATAGTATACATGAATATGTCCATTTAAAGATCATAATAAGTAGGAGTCAGCCTGGATTTATGAGGGATAGGTCATGTCAAACAAATCTAATTAGTTTCTATGAGGAGGTAAGTATGAACAAGGCATCTCAGAAGTGGTCTTTTCTGGATTTTGCAAAGGCTTTTGAGAGCCACACATGAAGCTTTTGTGCAAACTAGGAGACATAGGGATAGCACTGAATATATAAACATGAATTGAAAGCTGGCTAAAGGCAGGAAGCAATGGGTTTATGTAATGGACTAATGTGGTAAGTGGGGTTCCTCAGGATTCTATATTAGGGCCTCTCCTTTTTAACATATTTATTAATGACTTAGAAGTAGGACTAGACATTATTGTCACTATTTTTGCTGATGACAAGTTGTGCAAGGTAGTTAAATCAGATAATTATGTACTTTTATGTACTCAAAGGTAACTAAATGAGAAGAATGGGCAACTAAATCGCAGATGAGATTTAACACAGGTAAATGTAAAACTAAGGGTTTGGAAAGAAAAAAATAGGCATGCAATTTATAATGTTAATGGAACAAGTCTATGGTTATCAGAATTAAAAATGGATTTAGGAGTGCTTGTGGACAACCAGCTGCATAACAGTGCTCAATGCCAAGCAACGTCTGCAAAGGCAAATAAAATATTAGCATGAATTAAGAAGGGTATAGAAGCCAGGGAAGCAAATATAGTTCTGTCACTATATATATATACCTATATCTGGTACATCCTCATTTGGATTTACAATTTATAGCTGAAAAAAGCATAGTAGAGGGCAACCAAACTAATAAGGGAATGGGTGGACTAAGCTATAAAGAAAGAGTAACTAAATAAAATGTATTTTCTCTAGAAAAAAGTTGTCTAAGAGGGTATATGATTACCTTATATAAATATATCCTGGGGCAATATAAAGCATTGTTAAGTGAACTTTTTGTGTCAAGATTTTTCCAGCTGACAAGAGGACACCCCTTGAGGTTAGAAGAAAAAAGATTCCAGCTTAAAGAAAGAAAAGGGGTTTTCACAGTAAAGGTGGGTAAACTGGAATTTTCTACCAAAGGATATCATTACAGTAGATTTGATATATACACTTAAAAAGGGGTTGGATATATTTTTCAATAAAAAGTGCATTCTGGATAACAAGAGAAAGAGGGGTATTGATCAGGGAGTAATCAGATTGCCAGTATCTGGGGTCAGGAAGAAATGTTTCTCCCTTATGGCAATGTATCAATGGGATTTTATTTTCGTTTTGCCTTCTTCTGGATCAATTAACGATGAATCCACATATTACAAAGATCAGAGGAAATTTAAAAAGGTTGTACTTGATGGACTAAAGGTCTTTTTAACCTTAATTACTATGTGCCCTATACAATTCCCTATTTTATAAAGTTATAAGTGCTCAGTAACTTTCCCTATCTGTTCTATTCATCCCTTTCAGCATGATTGCAAGTGTGCTACTCTCAATGCCTTCAAGTAACCCCTAATCACAATATTATACATGCTTCCCCATTGATTTTCACACATCAGTAATATTACTGCTTTTGCTAAAAAAAAGCTGTTCAATTCAAAATTACTCTCAATTACTTATTACTCAAAACGCCTAATATTTCAGATTTTAGCAAAAAAAATGTGAGTCCTATAGGGCATCTGCAAAGGCATTAAAAATGCCTTTGTGCTGCTTTCTCCTTCCCCACTCAAACCCAACCCCCCCCCCATTCCCTGATCATCCATCTACATAACCATGGGGGTCCATTGAGACACCCATGTCATCAAAAATATGAACACTGTGCCATGGGGGTTCTTTAAAGGACTCCTGTGGCACCTAGAGTTAATCCAGATGTCATCAAAGTATTAACCCCTTCCCTTAATGGACCTCCATGATATCTAAAGATTACCCCCGTGCCAAAGAGATCATATAAGGATCTCCACAGCACCTATTTTGCTAACCCCTACAGTGAAGGTCTTTTAAGGACCCCAGAGTATATATTCAATTAACCCCATGCTATGGGGGTCCTGAAAGGATACACCTATTAACCCTTAATATTTCATGAGGGTCTATACAGACTTCCATGGTATCCCTATTAACCAGTAAATTACCATGGGGGTCCTTCTGCCCTGGATTAGATGGGCTATCCGTGCTGATAGTAGAAATTCTGGTCCTCATCTTCTGGGCCATGAAAGGGCCCTCCAATAAAAAAATCCTGCCACTCTTAAAAAAAAAAAAAAAAAAAAAAAACTAAGCTTGCCACGCTTTCTGTTGTTTAAATAGAGATTATGTGGCACATGGTTAATCTTTAGATGCTGGAGAAATTTTGATGGACCTCTGCGGCAAGGCTTAATAGTTAATAGGGTTAATAGCTAGATTAGGTTAATTTTGGATATCCATTTAGACCCCCATGGTTATGTAGATCTGGTGATTTATGGAAGGGGGTGCATGGATGGAGGGAATCCCCAGGGATTTTCATTAGTGTCAATGGGTTTGTGCTCAGTAATATTACTGAGCACAGCCGTACTCATAATTGTGAGCCTTGTAATTTTACTTCCAAGGCTTGGGTTTACAAGTTACAGGTGTGTTCAGTAATATTACTTGTGTGGAGCATTTAATACATGTGTAACATTACTGAGAAAAGCACTCACAGCCAAAATTATATTTGTATGACATTTTTTAGGAAATCTAAACTTGAGAAAGTAAATGAAGATAATGCTCAATCCCAGGTTTCTCAGGTCAATCTAGATTCAATGAGATGATCCATACCAGAGATTCCACTGGGTGGACAATGCAACACCCAAATTATCCTACAATGGATGTCAGTGCAGATGAATCTGTTGAGGGAGACAATCCAGAAGTGTTGAGTGTTTCCACTCAGAGGGAGCATAATGTCACAGCAACATTTTCTTGAATCCAATGGCTCGAACCCACCATAAGGAAAGATGACCTGCAGCATGCTCACCGATAGTATCCCACGTGAAGGGGGTATAAAGGGAAGAGGTGTTGTGAACAGAGATCCAGGTCGTCAACCTCCTTAATCTTTAATCTCTTAGAAAACTTATTTGATTCACTGTGTAATAAAGCTTCAGTTCAAACTTTTGGTGGATTTATTAATCATGCTGTTACGAAAGAAATGAGTGGGAATATTGGTTCTAGATTCCCGTTAAATCCCACTGCAAATAAAAGAAAATCATTCAGAACATTACAAGCTGATAAAAACTTAACCATATGCCCAACTGATAAGAGTTGGCCAGTGGTTTTGATGGATTATCTCCAATAATCACGTCTGAGAGGACTATCCTATGTCAGTAATAAACAGTTGAGTGGAACGATTTTGAATCACAGGTAGGCTATTACTAAAGCATTTAAAAAGGGTAATTTAAATCAACTTGTAGTCCAACAATTTTTTAAAGAAGGGACATAGTTTCCCAACATTTAGATTTAGAGATATAGTTCATGCTCCACCTTTCTCTAGAGGCGGTGATAGAAACAAGGCATGGTTAAGATTAGAATCTAGATGGATATATATATATATATATATATATATATATATATATATATATTGTAACAAATTGCAGTGTTATTTAAAGAAACTATCACACTCTGCAAAAGGAATTATGTCCATGTTTGTATTAAGTAATGAGAATTGTTATACAAGTGAGATGTGTTGTTTAATTAAACTTGTCAAAAATAAATGCTGATAATTTTTTTTATTTTTATTGATTGATTGGTGACTGCTGCCTAATGAATGTGTATGTTTTGTTTTTAGAACAATAGATTTTACTGCAGATAAGAAGCAAAATGACTTTCTGGTGTTAGCAGTTTGGGTTAATTTTGCCAAAGGATAGCCTTATAGTAGACAGCCTTATATTCCATAAATGTGTTCGACCCTATCCCATGCACTGGAGGGCTTTGGCAGTTATGTACTAGATTTATAAAATAGTAATTTGCGACATAAGCACAAAATAAAGGCCTCTTATTGTTATATACCTCTTTTGTGAACAATATTTCCCTGTTGGAGCTTAATAAAGTTTTTGATATATTTGAAGATAAAATGTTTAATAATTTGTACCTTTACTCACCTGTAATGGCAAATGAATGGTAATTTATGGTAGCACAATTTTAAATGTAACATTGTTGAAAGCATTAATAATATGTAGTCGACTGTAATGGTGAGCAAATTTACATTTATGAAATTTTAAATATAAAATAGTTCACAATATTGGATCGTCAGTAATGGCAAACATTAACTGGTGGCTGCGAGGGCCGCAATTAAATTACCAGATAAAGATTCATAGACCCTCATTCAATTGCGATTTGGCCAATTGAATAGGGCTCTAAATAAGCACATAACATATTTTTTTTAAATAAGTTTCTAGTTAGTAAACATCTATCCAAAAGCAAGGTCTTCACTAAAAACGTATTTAAAAAAAATATGCTATGTGCTTATTTGGAGCCCTATTCAATTGGCCAAATCGCAATTGAATGAGGCCCATAGTGTTTTCCTCAGATGCTAGGTCCAGCACACAATTAGCAATCCCATAGTCAATCAGCCTCTCTCTCTCTCTCTTGATCGAGGGAATATACTTAAAAACTATTTAATATTTCAAACTGTAAATTGCTCACCGCCTCAGGTGAACTTGCAGGCGAGATATAACTAGAAAACCACTAAAACATTACCTGACCATAATTGACCAATCAAAAATGCATGGAATCTCATAGGCAGCTCACATGCACATGTCTCTACTGAGCATGCTCATTACATTAACATTTGAAACTCACTATTACACTGCCAACTTAAAAAAAAACAATTAGTTAATTTTGCATTATATAGTGATACCTTTTTTATTTAACAAACATATTCATTGAAACGACGAGCTTTCCCGAGCAACATCTCTCTTTTTCAATATATAATCTGTTATATATACTGTATATATACAGGGAGTGCAGAATTATTAGGCAAGTTGTATTTTTGAGGATTAATTTTATTATTGAACAACAACCATGTTCTCAATGAACCACAAAAAACTCATTTATATCAAAGCTGAATATTTTTACAAGTAGTTTTTAGTTTGTTTTTAGTTTTAGCTATTTTAGGGGGATATCTGTGTGTGCAGGTGACTATTACTGTGCATAATTATTAGGCAACTTAACAATAAACAAATATATACCCATTTCAATTATTTATTTTTACCAGTGAAACCAATATAACATCTCAACATTCACAAATATACATTTCTGACATTCAAAAACAAAACAAAAACAAATCAGTGACCAATATAGCCACCTTTCTTTGCAAGGACACTCAAAAGCCTGCCATCCATGGATTCTGTCAGTGTTTTGATCTGTTCACCATCAACATTGCGTGCAGCAGCAACCACAGCCTCCCAGACACTGTTCAGAGAGGTGTACTGTTTTCCCTCCTTGTAAATCTCACATTTGATGATGGACCACAGGTTCTCAATGGGGTTCAGATCAGGTGAACAAGGAGGCCATGTCATTAGATTTTCTTCTTTTATACCCTTTCTTGCCAGCCACGCTGTGGAGTACTTGGACGCGTGTGATGGAGCATTGTCCTGCATGAAAATCATGTTTTTCTTGGAGGATGCAGACTTCTTCCTGTACCACTGCTTGAAGAAGGTGTCTTCCATGAACTGGCAGTAGGACTGGGAGTTGAGCTTGACTCCATCCTCAACCCGAAAAGGCCCCACAAGCTCATCTTTGATGATACCAGCCCAAACCAGTACTCCACCTCCACCTTGCTGGCGTCTGAGTCGGACTGGAGCTCTCTGCCCTTTACCAATCCAGCCACGGGCCCATCCATCTGGCCCATCAAGACTCACTCTCATTTCATCAGTCCATAAAACCTTAGAAAAATCAGTCTTGAGATATTTCTTGGCCCAGTCTTGACGTTTCAGCTTGTTTGTCTTGTTCAGTGGTGGTCGTCTTTCAGCCTTTCTTACCTTGGCCATGTCTCTGAGTATTGCACACCTTGTGCTTTTGGGCACTCCAGTGATGTTGCAGCTCTGAAATATGGCCAAACTGGTGGCAAGTGGCATCGTGGCAGCTGCACGCTTGACTTTTCTCAGTTCATGGGCAGTTATTTTGCGCCTTGGTTTTTCCACGCGCTTCTTGCGACCCTGTTGACTATTTTGAATGAAACGCTTGATTGTTCGATGATCACGCTTCAGAAGCTTTGCAATTTTAAGAGTGCTGCATCCCTCTGCAAGATATCTCACTATTTTTGACTTTTCTGAGCCTGTCAAGTCCTTCTTTTGACCCATTTTGCCAAAGGAAAGGAAGTTGCCTAATAATTATGCACACCTGATATAGGGTGTTGATGTCATTAGACCACACCCCTTCTCATTACAGAGATGCACATCACCTAATATGCTTAATTGGTAGTAGGCTTTTGAGCCTATACAGCTTGAAGTAAGACAACATGCATAAAGAGGATGATGTGGTCAAAATACTCATTTGCCTAATAATTCTGCACTCCCTGTATATATATATATATATATATATATATATATATATATATATATATATATATATATATATATAATAAAAAAATCTATTAAAATCGGTTTGAACATATTCTCAACAAAAACAGCAGGTTACAACTCCTGGATTCATTATCAGGCATGTGAACAGATTCCATAGCCTCACAAACCTTCCCTGGGTATATTATACCTTACCAAATGCCCTGTACACTGATCTGATAGGCTGTGTAATCACCTTGCACACTTTGCAAATAATCTACAGAGGTTTTTCTTTTTTGCAGGCATGTCTGCTGTGTTAATGTCTAGATGCAGTTTCATGAGTTTATACTATATAAATTAGTTTTAAATCTATGTATTTTTTATTACAAATAATTATTCAAGTAATTTATTACACCAAAATTACCTGCAGCTTTCAACAAATATACTTATTAATTTTAAATATAAATTGTAATTTATTACACATTCCATTAATAAAACCTCAAAGAATACCACTATAAGCTGTTTAACAAACAACAGCATCACTTAAATGCATATTTAAATTTCCTGGATTATGAGTGCATCTGATAGAGGAGAATCGGCAGCGTATAAAAAAAAAATTTTTTGCATGAAAAAATAAAAAAACATGTAAACACTTACCTTGAAGTTAGAAAATCATGTGGTAATTTCTGACAGTTTAAAATGAGGGTTAGCAACCCCTTCAAACCCAGGCTAAACTAGCATAATTTGTTTTGGCCAATCAGGTTACCTGAAACATTTGAAACATAGCACAATGTTATAGCAACAGCACACAGCATATAAATGAAGCAGGAATGAGTCATATCAGCACTGCGCTCCTATTGGCTGAGGAAGAAAAAACGGGTGAATAAGGGTTAAAACTGCTCCGCTAATGCTGCATACTGATTGGGTGGGGATCAGGGCTTGTGTAGATACCCCTGGGGTGCCAACAAAATCATTAGAGGGATTTTTAGATATTTTTTTTAATTTTTTTTATTTTTTTATTGTGTTTCAAAAGAACATACAAAAAACAAATACTTACAGAGCATACATAAACAAGAACAAGTGTGCCAAAATGGATAACTCGAGCATCAAAAATAAGATCTATTATTTAGATTTCAGTGTTTGAACATTACCTAGCTATTCAAGCTCTAAGCACTCCGTGCAAATCTATAAAGGAGACAAAAATAAGTAATCATAAAAAAAATACTATAAAAAATATAAAGGGAAACAATATTACTCAAAAAGAAACATCTTAACCTTCGGATGGGAAACTAAAAAACATTATACACACTCCATATAATCATCCCATTTTGACCAACTAAAATTACTGGCGTAGCCTGCCGAGAAAATGTCGTAACGATTCTGCATTAATTCTCTGTTTATATGGACGAGATTACGTAGTTCGTGAATTGTAGGAGTCGTTGGTTGCTTCCAGTGTTTTACTAAAAGATATTTGGCCACCAATAAAATGTGGCATATCAGATATCTATCAGTAGAGGATATTTTCTCAATGTTCATGTGCAGTATTGCTACTTGGGGGGACAATAAAATTTGTTTATCCAGTAATTTAGATATTAGTTGGGAGACATCTATCCACCACTTCTGTAGTTTAATACAGTCCCACCAAATATGATAGTCAGTACCTCTTGAGCCACATAATTTCCAGCATCGGTCAGTTGCCTCTGGATTAAATTTCCCCATTTTAACTGGTGTTAGGTGCCATCTATGAATAATTTTAAAAAACAATTCTGTATACGATGCGTTAACAGAGGATTTTTTTGTGGTTTTAAGGGTATCTCGCCAGTTAATGTCTTCCATATTGATCCCTAAATCCATTTCCCAGCCTATAGTCCCTAAGCTTTTAGTAAAAGGAGTAAGGTCATCTATAATACTCCCACATTTTGATATGATATGTGACATTTTTCCCTTTAAAATAAGTTCTTCTAATTTAGTCGGGGTATTCACCCCGGATAGTATAAACCCACTTGCCAACAGATTCTGCTTAAGACTAACATAATTTAGCCAATTTAGTTTTTTTAACTCCGGATTTAACTGTAGAGCTTGTAAAGTTAGGAGGTTGCCATTGTGATATAGATGGGAAATATTACTAAGGCCCTGATCAAATAATAACTTTATTACAGGGCATTGTGCCTTAGGTTTTAGGATTTCAAGGGGAGCCGCAATTGATGGGGTATTAAATATTTTCATCTTTTGTCTAACTTTATACCACAGTTTTACCATGGCGCGAAGATTTTTGGGGAGATTACTAGTCATAGTTTTGGTATAAGCAGGGAGCCAAAGCAATAGTCGAATAGGGAGATCCTCCATCAGTGCCTCTTCCAAGATTAGCCATCTAGGCTTATCATTGGAGATATTCCAACAAATGAGTTGGGCCATGATTATCTTATGGTGAATGTCTTTTATACTTGGTGCGTTTAAACCCCCATTAATAAATTTTTTGTATGTTATACTTTTCTGGATCCTAGGTTTTTTTGATAAATATAAAAATTTATCTAATTGGTCCTGAATACACTTCAAATAGCTATTAGCTAAAATATCAGGTATGGATCGCATATAATATGTAATTTTGGGGAGAATATTCATATTGATTGAAGCTATTCTAGCTGACCAAGAAAGATTATAATGGGTCCATACCGTTAGTGTGGGTCTAATTCGCTTCATCACCTCATTAATGTTGTCTTTAAGAATATTATCCACTCTAATAGAAAATCTTATACCTAAATGGATTATATATTTAGAGTCCCAGTTAAAACAGAAGACTTCCCTCAGTTTCTTTGTAGTTTCGTTTGTTATCCCTTTTGTTAATGTATCTGATTTTGAGTGGTTTATTTTAAAATAGGATAGCCTCCCGAACTCCTCAATTATTTCTTGAAGTTTATAGCAGGCATGTAACGGATTTGTTACAGTAATTATGATATCATCTGCGTAAGCCATATATTTAAACTCATCTTTACCTATACAAATGCCTTTAATGTCCTCACATTGTCGTATGTATATTGCTAGTGGTTCCATGAATAGTACAAATAAGAGTGGGGACAGAGGGTAACCCTGACGGGTACCATTCTTGATACTAAATTGTTTTGATTCAAATTCCGGATTAACAACTCGGGAGAAAGAATTACTGTAGAGGGCTTTAACAGACCTAGAAGCGAAGTCCCCCAAACCAAATCTCAGCAATACACACTGTAGAAATTTCCAATTAACTCTATCAAAAGCTTTATCGGCATCTAGTGATAAAAACATGACCGATATGTCTTTTTCCCTAATATATGATAACAAGTTCAGAAGTCTTCTGGAATTATCTGATGACTGGCGTCCGGGGATAAACCCGGATTGGTCAGGGTGAATCAGATTAACCATAATATTTTTTAATCTGTTTGCCAAGATTTTAGAGTACAGTTTCACGTCTATATTTATTAAGGATATTGGTCTGTAGTTGCTACATTCTTCCGGATTCTTCCCTTCTTTTAGAATATTAATTATTTTAGTCTCAGTCATTTCTAGCGGGATATGCCCAGATTGTTTAATTTCATTGAATAAGCTATGCAGAACCGGTGTAAGTTCCGACTGGAAAATCTTGTAGAACAAGTGGTCAAAACCGTCGGGCCCCGGTGCTTTATTTGTTTTACCAGAATTTATTACTTTAATAATTTCCATATCCGAAATTTCCCTGTTTAAATCTATCAATTCTTGGTCGGAGATCCTAGGGAATTTGATCTTATCTAGGAAGATATTAATATCTAACATACCAGGCTTTACTAAGTTAACATCCTTGTCTAGATTATATAATTTCTCATAGAACTCCCGGAAAAGCTCACCGATTTTGTCAGGGTTCATATGAACATTTTTCTTATCATCTAGTAAATTTGTGATCCTGTTATTATTACGTTGTTTCTTTAACCTATTTGCAAGAATTTTGCCATTTTTATTACCAAATAGAAATTTGGATTGTTGTGCTCTCCAAAGAAGGTTGTCTGCCTGAGTTTGTAAAATATGATTAATTTGGTTGTTTACGGTTATTATTTCACGACCTAAAACTGTATTTGGGCATTTTTTATTGAGCTGGTGTAATTTCTCTAGTTCAATATATAGAGTTTTTAGGGGTTTTCCCCTTTGCTTATTTAGGTTTGCCATCCGTGAAATTAGGATACCCCTAATATAGGCTTTATAAGAGCACCATAGTGTCTTACTGGAAGTCACAGAGTCTTTATTTGTGTCAAAATATTCTATGGTATCCTTTTTCACTGCATTGAGATTATCCACATTTTTAAATAATATTGGATTAATTTTCCATCTATTTATTGCTTTTACAGCCTGAGAGACCACTATGTTAATACTATTCATGCTGTGATCTGACCAGGGTGTTAAAATAATATCTGACTTCTCTATCATTTTTAGGGTATGTACATCAGAAAAAATATAATCTATCCTTGACAAGGATTTAAATTGATGCGAAAAAAATGTGTAGTCTTTACAATTAGGGTGTAGGACCCGCCAAATGTCGTATAATTCAAAGTCATTTGTAGTATTAGAAAAATCTAGAGCAGTTTTTATTTCTGTGGCTTCCGATTTTATCTTGTAGTTTCTCTGTTTATCCATCTTTGAATCTCTCATCATGTTAAAATCTCCACATAGAATGAGGCACCCTCTCTTCAGTTTATATAAATCTTTCAGGAACATCTTTAAGTATCTAATCTGATTTGTATTTGGTAAATATACATTAGCAATGGTTAGTAAAGAATTATTCACATACCCCGACCAAATTATAAATCTACCTAGAGGATCTATTTTTGAAAATACTTCCGAGACTTTTAGCTTTCTATTAAAAAAAATAGAGACTCCCTTAGATTTACTTCTAAAAGTTGAATGAATATGGAAGGGATATTGTTTTTCAGTTAGATACTTAATAGAATCCTGCTTCAGGTGAGTCTCCTGAAGGCATAATATATCAGCTTTGATATTATTATAGTTTACAAAGGCAATTTTCCTTTTAGTCGGTGAGTTTAGTCCGTTCACATTATGAGAAATTATTTTTATTCCTTTTGACATTATCCAAACATATGAACGTAACTATCATATTTGATATTTCCCAACATCTTAAATTGTCCCACAATACAGAAAATTTTGTATTACACACCCCATACCCTGAAAGGATATAGAGAGATTTATAGACCCTAAATATGCACACACAAACCCTTGTAACCTCCCACCACCGATAGGAACTCAAACAACATAAAACATTACAATTTACAAAACAGCTACCTAAAGGTAGAAAATGACCGGACATAGTCTTCATAACAAAATAAAGACAATGGCGGGGATATATGGACATTTTGATTACTCTAGATAGTTTACCCTAGTTTTACCCCTATGCGCCCTCATACAACTCCTCCCCCCGAAATAAACATAAAGGAAATAGGGAGAGACGACAGGGGGGGGAAACATGGATGGAACAAACTTCCTCCCTCAGTCCCGACCCCTTCGTCACACCCTAGATCTCCTAATTTTTTTGCCATGCGAGCTCACTGGAAATTAAATTCGGCTGACCAGCCTCTAAATTATAAAGATTAATTTCAAAATTCCATGTTTGTAGCAGTTTTACCCCCTCCTGGACAGATTTTATCCTATGCCACTTAGAATCTTTATAGACAGATAGGCCTACTGGAGATGACCATTTATATCTTACTTCTTTTTGTCTTAGAATTTGGGTAATTTCCTTAAATTCTCGTCTTCTAGATAGGGTATATACCGACAGGTCAGAAAATATTTTTATATTTTCATAAGGGGATGGGAATTTTTGCTTAATAAAAGCCTCCTTCATAATCTCATCTCTATATGATCGATAGTGAACTCTTGCTAAAACATCCCTAGGAATAGATTTATCTAGATGTTTCGCCAATGGGATTCTATGAATGACATCAATAGTAGTCTCATTAGATGGAGAATTTGGGACCAGGGTCACCAGGAAATTTTCCGCATAGGATTTCAGGTCGCAGTCTTGTATGGTTTCCGGGATACCTCTCAGGCGGAGATTATTCAATCTGCTACGGTCTTCAATTGAAGATATCTTATTTGTTAGATCCTCTATTCTGTTCTCTAGTAACTTTGTATATTTAAGCAGATTGTTATTGTCCGTGATTAAGTTATCACATATATCTTCCACGGATTCCACTCTCTGATTCACTTCCTTGATTAAAGCTGAATTATCCGCAATTTTCTTTGTCAGCTCAGAGATTATATTCGTCTGAAATGATTGTAACATCTCTTGCATTTTGGAACAAGTGAGGATTTCTTCTTCTTCCACCCCCGAATTTTCCGATCTGGAAGTCTGTGACGCTTTATCTGGTGACTCAATTACTGATGGACTAGATATAGTGTGATCTGTCTGAGTAGACGAGCCGGAGCCCTTATATCTAGGTGAAAACATTGATGGTGTCTTTGTGGGCTCATTTTTGGCTTTGTCCCTTGATTTCAATTTCGTTGGCATGTTGTATGAGATATTAACTCCAAGTTATACCTTATCAGTATAGAGTAAATATGTCACCGGTAGGCCGCGTACTTTATTCTATAGGGCCGGAGAGGGAGGCAGGAAAAACGATCATGTAGGTCCTAGACCAAGAGCTTAACCATATATACACCAATATCTGCAAAACATGTATCTCCTATATAAGTATAGCGTCTCTGTATGCAGCATATGGATTCTGTATTCTATGAATTAGTCCTTAAGGGTCTCTTGTATCCCCTCCTGCATGGAGCACCTAGACAGCGTTATATGACCAGTTATATGACCAGGTCCCCCCTACCAACACGACCACAATTGACCCTGCTTAGATATCTCACGTTTATCTGGAGGCCAGAGCTCCTGATTTAACAGGTAGTTTGCTCAATAACCTTCTTGACAGGTATAGTTTGTAAAAACGTGTGTCTTCCCCCCCCAACAGGTATACAATGACTCACATAGGTAGTTGCAGTCTCCCGTTGGAATACAGGTGCTTGGGAACAGATATGATCCGTAGGCTCCAGGTAACAGGTAACAGCTGCCTACCTCCTTACTGCATTTATCCTCCACACCTCACACCCTGTGCAGTTTCAATAGCAGGGGGCCACCGATCAGCGCACAAAATCTCCCAGGGCCCAGGGAACCATTACAGCAGGCAGAGAGGGACACTGCAGCGAGACATATCAGGCGTATCCAGCGTATCAAGCCACGGCGTCTTCCTGTCGTCCTCCAGTCCTCGCGCAGTCTCCTCGTGACCTCACGCGACCTCACGCCGTGACGCTGTGTCAGTGCTGGAAAGCGCTGTCCATCGGGGAGCGTCGTCCATGCAGGGGTTCAATCAATATGCGAGCAGGACCTCCCGGGGACCCAGGTATGCGTGCCCATACACGCTCCAATGAGCCAGCCGTGACTCACATAGAATAGAGGGAGGTAGAGGGATTTAGGAAAAGTAGGTGCTTATCTTCTTAGGACACCATCATCCCCCGCCGTCCGCACGTCACGTCACGTTACGTTGACGCACTAATCATTTTCCCGGCAGCCTCGCTCTCTCCCCTGTCTCTATATTAATAAAAATAAAATGTTTTATGAGATGTACTGCATACGTATATGTTGTTTTTTGCCTATAGAGTACAGAAATGTATTAATCCATGAAACTTAGATATGCCTTTAATACAAAGCTTTCACTTTCATATACAAGTTTTACACTTCTCAGCAAAGTATTTAAACATACAGATCATTTCTTTTTTTACTTCTTTGATTTAAAAGTTCTTTTCACTTGATAAACATCACCATTACTCCTCATTGCAAGTTACTTGCAGCCTCAGCTTTCGAATTGCAGTGTCTCTCAAAAATGGTTAAACAGCTTTGTTTAAAAGCTCCTTCATAAGTGCACTAATATTATTCATGGCGAGTTACTCTCCACTTGGTTAAGCAGTTTGTCCCACAACGATTTTTCTCAACTTCTAAAGATTGTTGGTCACGCAGCTCCTTGAGACTCACCTCTCACCTAATGGGTGCCTGGATTTCACCTCCAGGTTCTAAACACTCACAGCTATAGCCTACTTACATTTGTGTACTACATTTTACTATGTTAATTGTCTTCCCAAAATCTTACTAATTTATAATTGGTTTCTCTCATCTGCAGCTCATGAAGATAGTGTACTTTTAAGTACAGGGTGTGCAGTGTCTTATGGGAACCAATCAGTGGCAACATTCTGCAACATGCTGCTTGTAATCTGAAGCAATGCACTTTACAGTTTGTATATTCATGAGCATCATAAACTACAGAAGACAGACTGAAACAGGTACAAATTGTATGATTTTAATCCGATAACAGAGCTTTTAAGCATTTCTTAAAAATATAAAGTACATAAAAGTAAATACATATATAGGTACAGTATCTCACAAAAGTGAGTACACCCCTCACATTTTTGTAAATATTTTATTATATCTTTTCATTAATGTCTAAACCGTTGGCAACAAAAGTGAGTACACCCCTAAGTGGAAATGTCCAAATTGGGCCCAAAGTGTCAATATTTTGTGTGGCCGCCATTATTTTCCAGCACTACCTAGACCCTCATGGACATGGAGTACACCAGAGCTTCACATGTTGCCACTGGAGTCCTCTTCCACTCCACCATGATGACATCACAGAGCTGGTGGATGTTAGAGACCTTGCACTCCCCCACCTTTTGTTTGAGGATGCCCCACAGATGCTCAATAGGGTTTAGGTCTGGTGACATACTTGGCCAGTCCATCACCTTTACCTTCAGCTTCTTTAGCAAGGCAGTGGTTGTCTTAGAGATATAATAAAATATTTACAAAAATGTGAGCGGTGTACTCACTTTTGTGAGATACTGTATATTATGTTCCTAAGGAAATTCAGAAACCTTAAAAGATATTTGATCTACCCACGACAACCTAAATATAAAACTATATAAAACTATAAAAAGAAAATTATAACACATAATTATAACACTTTATACATATAATTAACTTTCCTTAAATAACTTTTGTGATAACAAAAATTGAGATTAAAACAAAATTAAAAATATATAATCAAATAACAAAAATAATCTATTATCAAAATAAATGCATTTAACAGATCAATTTAAGAAAATAAATTGATCAAATGTATACACTGTAAAGAATATACCATAAATTCATACAATATAAATGTATATATAAGAAGATCTAATTGAGAACATGGTTGATACCATTTTCACATTATATCCATGTAATACAATATATTTTATAAAATGGGTCCAGCCAACATCTCTCTGACTCATGATCTCTATAAACATTCTAACTCATTTTATTGTCATCTATAAAATACACATAGGATTGATCACATCCATCAACAGTTCTGACTACTGGATGATATATTTTGTGAGAAATAGTATAGTACTATGAACATGTTGTTCAAGTAATAACATATTAATAATAATATATAAAATCATGACATCTGCCCATATACAGTTCTTGTTTTTCATGAGTAATCACACACATCTGCTTGTGGTAGACACTGCCAGGACATTCCATTGTTATGATGAGGACCGTCTGCTTACACAAGACTAGATTCTGTTGTTTAGATTATAAATAATTCTACAGCATTTCTGCCACTCCTAAAATAGAGAACATTTTGAGCAAAAATATAATCTTGTATGCTCCAGTTTAACAGATAACTGACTGAATATTTACACTGAGAAGGAAATTATTTGGAAATATGTTTCTTTTCTGTCAATTAGTTTTGAAAGACAGGGTATGTGAAGGAGCTAGCTTTTATTGCAAAGTTTGTGGTCCAGAGCCCCCTCACCACCTTAGCCAGAAGATGAAGGTCTGTTGTCTCTATAGCGATTGGTGTGTATTGGGATTCATTACTGAGAACCTGGGAATCCAGGATCAGCCTCCATGACACCATTTCCAATAACTACAGAAGGGAACTAGGATTAAATGTATAATTCCCTTGATATAGCTGGGCTTGGAATTAATGGTTGCTGTCTGCTAATCATGCTTCCTACTAGTCCAAAGAAACACATATATATATATGCCACTGCCGTCACATCAATGCTGGTTACCCACAAAGATGGCAGCATGGTGCTGCAAAATTTGAGCAATAAAAACAAATATGGTCTTTTATACCCAACAAGGAAACCCCTGTTCTTATATCAATACATACAATGCACTAGTTAAAAAAGGGCATATAGTAAAACAAATAACTTATAAATAGTCTGTTAATGTTTGTTTGTTATTACCGGATAATTTTCTTCCTCAAACAGCATTAGAAAACATTATTAGTTATATTAAGCTGGTATAAATGATACTGACCTGGTCAAGTGGCTATTACAACATATTTAATAATTGTAATCTATCCTAGATATGTAAGCTTTATGTATTTTGTTCTTCTGACACACATTATTAGTCCAAGAGGTATTTTATAATCTCTGCATAAAACAGGATACTTTTATGGTCATAGATGTGCAATTTCTACTCAACAAACAGATTCTGCCTAGGCCAACAATGTTTGAGACATTTCATTTTACATAGGAGTACATAACCCCAAGTTTGTGGTCCACAGTCCAGAGTAGTATGCCTGCATGTAAAGAGCTGTGTATATGTGGGGACATTTATGTCTGTTACAGTATACCTCACACCTTCTAACATTAGCTTGCATTAATAAAAAAATGTTGACCTCTCTCTTGATTGCTGTTTATGTATCTTCTGGAGCAGGGTTTGCAGTTTATCTTGTGATTGCATGTTTATTGAGCATGTGTGGAGGAGAGGGGTAGGTGTTAAATATTACAAGCAGACCTCATTTTCCTATTGCATAGCAAACCCCCCTTCTCTCTGCCCACACTTTCCTTCTCTTCTCAGTAAATAAAACAGCTCAGGCTCTACACTAGCGTGGTATACAGGCTGAAGGAATGTTCTACACAGTCTGCTAAATTTAAAGTTATCTACGGTAATTTCTAATTTTTTACCAAGTGTCAATAATTATTACCCATATGTATAACCATTGGTGCTTGAATGCTGTGATTCATTTACTGAATAATTTGAAGAGAATCATAGAATAGAATCACAGTTTTTATTCCCTACACTCATGCTTATTTAAAACATAACTTTTTTTAGTTTTAATAAAAAATCCTTAATCATCATTTAATTTTGCATATGATATAAAAAACTCATGAAAAAACTTTGATTAAAAATACAAGGATTATGTATACCAAGAATCAGGAAAAATATTTACGTGCTAGCACTGTATTCTCTTGGAACCTTGCTATATTAAAACATATACATTTTTTTAACCAAATTTATTTTAGCATGGTATACTACACAGAGGGCCTGTTTAATTTAAAGTAGTCTCTAAAATGTGTTTTTGCTCATAGGTTTTAAAGCGAATATAGTTAGTTTGTTAAATACTTCACAAACGTGCAGATTTTCCTAAATTAAAGCGATCCTTTAATGCCTAGTTTTGGCACATGAACAAATATATTATACTAGTCGTTTACCCATCATAAATTACGGTATAATATTCCATGTGTCTCTTCCCCCCTCTCCCTTCCCTGTGTCTCTTTCCCATCTCGTTCCTCCTCTTTGCCTCTTCCCCCATCTCCATCTCCTGAGTCTCTTCCCCATTTCTTTCCCCTGTGTCTCTTCACGCCATCTCCCTCTCCTGTGTCTCTTTCCCCCCTCTCCCTCCCCTGTGTCTCTTTCCCCCCTCTCCCTTCCCTGTGTCTCTGCCCCTCTCCCTTCCCTATGTCTCTTTTGCTGTCATCCCACTCTCACTTACATGTCTCCATATTTTTCTCCAAGTAGTTTCTTATAAGACCATCTTTAAAATTACTATGAGGCTAAAGTAATAGCTGCGTCTCTGCTATTAATCAAACCAAGTAATGAGCAATTTACTAAATATTAAAATACTACAAGATTTGTCAATGTTTCCAGATATGGCTTCTTTGAAAATAGGCATGAAGGTACATATTTAGACATGTTCTACCATCACTTTTATCAAATTTGTCAAAAACTTTTGTTAAGCTTTTTTTTACTTTCAATTGCAGTAATCTTGGGGCCTCATTCAAATGTGATTTGGCCAATTGAATAGGGCACATAGCATATTTTTTTTACAGACATTTTTATTTAGGTAAGACCTTGCTTTTCGATAGAAGTTCACTAACTAAAAACTTCTGTAAAAAAAATATGCTCTGTGCCCTATTCAATTGGCCGAATCACATTTTTACAGAACTTTTTAGTTAGTGAACTTCTATCCAAAAGCAAGGTCTTCACTAACTAAAAATTTCTGTAACAAAATATGCTCTGTGCTTAAATAGTGCCCTATTCAACTGGCAAAATCGCATTTCAATGAGGCCCTAAGACTGGGGACATTTGGTTGGGGAGGAGGATGTCGATTGTTGTTGATGTGTTCTTCTTCCAATCCACCATGAAGCTGAGCTTTACTAGCTACTATGCTTGTGGACAAGGAAAAGAAAAGATAATTAACACAGATATGACTGTTTTTTTTCATTTTCTTAAATACTGCGTTCTAAACAATTTTCACATAATACTGAATATACCGTATATACAAATTTTGCCTAAAGGAGATGATTATGGCTTTTATTGTATAAGGAATGTTATTAATATACTCACCAAGTACATTTTATTTTCAAAATTTTTAGTATCCTAATGTGCACTGCACCGAATAAGAAGCATATATTGTTTCAAGGTGTCAGGGTGCCCTTTGGCTTGGGCTGAGCAGTGGTTGTGTTGACAAGCAGCAGTCAGAAAATAAATCTGCAGGTCTGAGGTAAGGACATAGAGCCAAACCTGAGGAATGGAGTCTAGACGAAGTATGTATCACAGCGGAGTCCCTCACTGATGACATCACACAGCAGGTTTACAGCAAAGCCGATACCGGAGATTACAGCATTGATTACAGGCTCATATGTATGTATGTTTATGTGATACTGTTTGGCAATTACATAGAATGCCTTATAATTGGGAGGATACTGATATATTTAATTAATACAGAAGCACATATGAGAAGATATGCATCCATGCAAATGAGATATATGGTGGATCCATGATACAGCTATTGTTATTTGTATATTAACTGCTCGTCTATATGTGCCTAGTGCTAGGGCCACCCTGCCACCACCCACCTCCTCCTCTCCACTCTCCTCCTCCACCTCCTCCACCACCTCCTGCTCGTCCTCCTCCTGCTCCTCCTCCACTCCTCTCCTCCACTCCCCAAGGCCACCTCTCTCTCCTCCTCGCCTCTCCTAATCTTTTCCTCCCTGCCTCTCCACTCCTCTCTCCTCCTTCCATTACAATTCAAAAAATAACAGTAAGTCAAAAAAAGTTTGGCTGTATATATTTGATGAAAAAACATTTTTGTGTATTATGTGTATTTAATAACTGTTGGGGGATCGGGTGTGGGTGATGGGATGGGGTAGTGTATGGAGTGACCTAGCTCTATGTGTCTCTATGTGTGTTCTTTAAATTATGTATATTGCTATTATTTGTAATCTGCAAAAATGTGTAAACAAGGATTAAGTGTAAAATCAGAAATAGTATAATTGAAATAAATTGAACAAAACCGCAAATTACTGCTCTCAAAACTCTGCTACTCTCTCTCTATCTAGAACCAACCTCCAACTCCGGGACCTGCGTGCTACTTCTGAAGAAAATACAACACTGGGCTGATGGAATGCAAATTTATAATCTCCCTCTGTCAACCAACTGCAGCTAAACCGCTTTCTATTGGCGGAGAGGCCTGTGTCGCACTACGTTATACCGTGATTGGATCGTGACAGCCGATAGCATCTCGGCCAGCCCATTAACAGTTTGCAGCCGCGGGAGGACTTAACGGGCTTGAGGCTTCGGCCAGTAATTTGTGCCCTTGCTCAACAGAAAAGCTCCAGATTCAGAGACGAACGGGAGCCTGCAACACACTTGCAGTCATACAGCCTACATCCCTTTGAGATGTGGGCTTGCAATTGAATAGGGCTTTATATTTTTTTTCACATTAATAGAAAGTAGGAGTACATTTAGGTGCATTAGTGTCAAATGCCACGGCAGATTCTGGTCTCTGAGAGCAAAAGATCCCTGGATTGTTGCCTCGCAATTCAAAACTATAACCATCTAGGCCTATCTAGGGGAAGTGTCTAATTTATTTCCACATTTTACTCTAGTTTTATAATATATCTAACAAACTGAAAAAGAGCTATTGTGTCCTATCATGAATTTGAAAAATGTGCAACTGCTCTCAGAGGGATTCTGTAAAATTTGTGAAATCAGCTAGAACACGTAAAAACATAGATAAATAAGTGTACTAAATGCTTTCCCCTTCTGGATCACTACCTTCTGGTGAAGTGGCTTGTGTATCTCAATAAAGCTGTGAGCAAAACCAGGTAGGGTCACCAAAGATGGGCAGGTCATAGCAGAGAGATCAGAGCTTGCAACCCACTTCAGTATCTTTGCCCGGAAAACCATAGGCCTCCTTCAATTCAGGGCCGTTAATCGCAACTAAATACACAATTTGCTACTTTTGAGATGCATGCTCGAGTAGCTCAACTTTTACTTTGCTATTCAATTGGCCCAGCCCGCAAGTTAGTCCCTTTTCACGAGAATCAGAAACCATACTCTCGACAGTAGCATTTGGGCTTAAACATTATCGTGATTGCAAGCCCGTAACTTATGGTTCAAGCCCAAAAAATCAAAGCATTTTAAAAGCAAATATAAACACAATCCAGCACTGTAAATGATGGGGAACACAATGGGTAACATTAGAATTAAAAGCACAACATTCATAAGCTCGCACATTGTCAAAATATACCGTAATACTTTATTTCATGTTTAATTTCCATTCAAAGTCCTATAGGCTTGAATGACCTCCAAGCCCGTAACTCGCTATTCAAGCCTGTAGGACTTTGAACAAAAATCGAGGTTAGATTCCAAGGTCCTACGGACTTGGAGGTTGAAGCCCGTAGGACTTTGGACAGAAAATAAACATGAAATAAAGTATTATATTTAGGCGATGTGCTCACATTGTGTTCCCCATCATTTACAGTGCAGGATTTAATTTATATTTGCATTTCACGTGCTACAGTTTATAAGTAAGACCTTTGCAAGACCTCCTTGGTACCAGTAACCTGTGGTTCGAGTTTAGCCATTTACGGGCTTGACGGAAGGGTAGATCGGAGCAATTGAATAGCAATTTGTGATTTTTGCGGCCACAACTCTTGCAGCCATGAAAGATCAAAGGCTTTGAGGGAAGTAACTTGAAATTTGAAGAATAGTAATGGATAGTAGCGTGCATCAAGTAACTCGGTCGGGGCCCGCAAGTAGGAGGCAATTCAATAGCTAAGTAACTTGCGGGCCCATTTCTCAGAAAAGAAGCAATTGAATAAGGCCCCATATGGATAAACACAACCAGAAACACAAACAGATGTGCCTGGCATGCTGCGTCCATATGGTCACTGTTGTGGAAAATACAAATATCTTTACATTATTTAGATATACGCACAGATTTTAGCAAAGTATGTGTTTTATTCTTATTGCATATCATATATAAATAAACTGTCATTGGCTGCTAGATGGGTTGTACCATGTGTCTTATGTAAACAAATATAAAACCTGTGTCTGGATATATTTCTGTCATTTTTGGGTGTATTGCTACAAATCCACATTTTTTTGTCTAATCACATATATAGTTGTCAGTGTTGGGAATGCTTACGATGTTGGTCACACTTTGCGAGGCAAGCCGTCGACCACGCAGGTCTTAGGCTGCAATGAGCAAAGCGAGGTGAGCAGTTGAGGCACGCGAGTACGAGGGTCGCAACTGCGAGCCAAGAGCGTAAAAACTCGAAAAACAAACAAAATAATAAAAAAAAACATTTATAACACACTCGCACAAGGGGAGAGCCAGGAAGCCTGGAAGTGAGGTTGCAAGCGAATTTGAGCCATATTTGGGGTTTTTCATCAATACAAAATCGGCTAAGCGAAGAAAAAAAATGTCGGATGAAAAACGTAAAAATTCTGAAACTGGATGAAAATGAGGCTGAGCAAAGCCAGGCACGGGAAACTTAGAAAATACACGCCGCCGAAGACAGTAACACACATGAACAACGCAGGACTTCGTCGAAATCACTAACACACTAACACAGTGCAAGACAGTAAAGACGAACACCAAGCAAGTAACACTTACCCAAACAACGCGAACCACGCACCTGATCATCGCGAGGCATGTAACATCCTCCATTTTGTACTGAACAAGCACCTAACTCAATTAAAATGCAACTTACAGCCTGAAATGGCAGAAAAGTGGTAAACTGCGCATGTGCACGTTTTTCCTCGCGCTGACACTCTATAAATACTGGAAAGTTTCCAGAAATTTCTCACTTTCTCCTCAGATGATGAACTGTCTGACTGAATGTTATCTGAGGACAAATTTTATTAAGAGATTGTTAACTCTTGATGAATTTCAACAAATACAGTGAAAGATAATAGGTAAAGTATTATTATTATTATTAAATTATTTATTAATTGATTAATTGAAAAAAAAACAGAAAAAATATATTTTAGGATGAAGTAATTTAAAACATGCTAAGTTTCCTATATGTTTTTTTTTAAAGATACATAGAAAAATGAGGTAAAGGTTTATTAGTTATTAATTTATTACATTGATATATTAACCTTAAAAAATATATATATAAATATATTTTCACTTCACGTTACTTAACACATTGTACAATGTATATCTATGTATTTTAGAACATATATTCATTACTGAAATATGATTTCAAAATTTGCAGCTGTCTGTCAATTTCACAGTCACACAGAATTTGCCTGCAGCGGCTGTTTATAAACAGACTGACACATGTGCATTAAGTCAAACATAGCAACTTCGAAAGATGATTTACGCTATCTTGCATTAAATTATTTTATTTTATATTTATTAAATATTATATTACTTTAAAATATTATTAAAATAGTTTAATTAATTAATTGATTAATTTGAAAAAAAAATTACAAAATGGAAAATAATAACTTTTAGGATTATGTAATTGTACAAATGAAAACTTACCTCTTTATCAGTTCAAACAAATATATAGAAAGAGAAGAGGTAAAGGCTTATTATTAATTAGTTTAGTAATTGATTTATTATTAGAAAAAATAATTCAATATTTATTTTACACAGACATACTTTAACACATTGTAAGCTGTATATGTTTGGACAGTATAACATGTAGTAATTACTTAAATAGTATTTCACACTTTGCAGGTGACAGTGAATTTCAAACTGACACAGATTTTGCCTTCAGGGGTGTCAAGACATCAATTTATAAGGACACAAGGTACAGTATATTTCATTACATAAATTGATATTATGTTTATAAGATATTATATTATGCTATAGCCTATTTTGTTTTATATGCTTCACACATTTAGAATGACGGCGCAGTATATTTCATTCAATAAATGTATTGCATAATTATTATATATTAGAGTACGTTGTGAGGTGTTTTGCAATTTCTGCTCCAAAATTATAAAATAAGAGGTCAAGAAAAAATAGAAAATCATTACTTTATTAAAAAAAACTAATTACCGTATATACTGATAATCTTCTTTCTTACTTGGCAGGTCAGTGACAACTTGACTGTGACACAGAAGATTACTGCAGTGACGGTTTCTGGACAGAAACTTCACTTACTATCAGGTACAGTAGATTTAATTTGCACACACCATTAATTAATAACTGCAAATATTATTATTTTCAACAGCAGTCATTAAAAAATTGCACCCATCACGGCCCTCCTTCACCCCTCCCTTGTGTCTCTTGGCCCACCCTCCCCTGTGTTTCTTTAACTCCCTACTCTCAGTCCTCTGTTTTTCTTTCCCCTGCTCTCACTCCTCTGTGTTTCTTGCAACCCCTCTCCACCCCCCTCCCTCCCGTGTCTCTTCCCCCCTCTCCCTCCCCCTCCCTCCTGTGTCTCTTCCCACCTCTCCCTCCCCTGTGTATAATACCCCACTCTACCCTGTGTCTCTGTCCTCCCCCCCACCTCTCCTGTGGCTCTTCCCACCCCCCTCTCCATCCCATGTGTCTATTCCCCCCCTCTCCCTACCCTGTGGCTCTTCCCCCCACCCTCTACCTCCAATCTGTCTTTTTCCAACCCCTCTCCCACCCCTCTGTCTCTTTGCCCCCCTATCTCTCTGCCCTACTCTCTCCCTTCTCTGTGTCTTTTGCCCCTTCTCTCCCCCCAGTGTCTCTTCTCCCTCCTGTGTCTCTTCCCCCTCCTCTCCCTTCGCTTTGCCTTAACCCCCAGAAGGTGCTCCTGTATAATGCATTCCCTATATTACATTGCACTCTCTATATTACACGGCCCTGCCTCTCTATCACACACTTCACTCTCCATCTCTCAGACACATGGACTACACTCTCACACACACACACACTACACTCACACACACTGCACTGTACCGCACACTCTGTCTATCACGCACTGCACTATCCCTCTCTATCACACACAGTTATCTCTATCTCTATCACAGCTTGCATTCTCTGTGCTCCTCCCAGTCACTCACCCGGCTCACTTTCCTTCACTGCCGCCACAGACCCGCAAGACTCATGTCATGGTCCAATACACTGCGCACGATTGCAAGAAAACATTCACAAAATTCACCTAAATAAAAAAAAAAACTTAAACTCAGTGATTAAACAATATTAAAGTGTTTCATTATCATAATGTGTAGGTTACAAATCAAGATTTACATTTCACATTACAGATTACAATGGCTGAAAAGATGGAAACCAGGCAGGAAGCCAAACAACTTAAGTCCAGGGAACGAAAAGAAATATCAAGACAGGAACAGTCGGAAGACACCAAGAAAAGAACACAAGAAGAAGAGCTTAAGAGAATCTATAAAAAAACACAGACTGCATTGAGAACAGTGGAAAAGTAAGTGGAAGAGGTAAGCTACATGAAATGATTAATTAACATCCAAATAGCTCATACACATAATCGATAAGTTATATAATTACAGAGTTCAATGGATGAGCAGCCAGAAACCAGCAAGCAATAAAAATAACGTCTGGCCAACGAACAAAAAAAACATGGAGAAACAAACTATCCGAGAACAAGAGTGTGAACGAATTTCACAAAAAAGACACATTGTTGATCCAAAAAGTCCACGTAAGAGAACTAGGAAATGTAAAAATATTGTGCAAGAAATAGGTGACGTATATGATAATGAAAGTAATGTAAATATAGATTCTCATGTTGACCTTGCTTCACAGGAAAATCCATTATTTACAGATATAAATGTAGACACTCACAATTGTGGTATGTTTGCTTTGTCAATTTTGTGGGGCTTATCATTTTCTAAGTGAAAGACCAAGAGATATTCATTAATTCATTAGTTGCTGTCAAAAGGGAAGTTAATATGGTGCTTAGAAGAGATCGACTTACTGATAAACAACGTTACAACTTACCCACAGCTAATGAGGTTGCAATGGTTTTTCAAAATGATGAGGGAGAACCACCTTTTCAGAGGGATATTAGAATGTATCCAAGAAATGAAGAGCAACCTTTCATTAATATCAAGCACCAATTAAGCACCAATTTGGATCCAATTACGTCCAATGTTGTATCCTAATGTGGAGGCCGGTTGATAACCAAAATGAATACTTCCCAGTTATCCAAACACTAAACTACATGTCAGAAGTAATATTTCCATGCTTGAATTTAAAGAGGCTCAAACTGCCATTAGGGATGAATTTAATCCCATTCTAAGTGCTGAAAAACTCACACAACAATGGATTATTGATTCTTACCTGCAAGTAGAAGCCAATAATTTAAATTTTAGCAAATATCAACAAAATAAACTATGCGTCGAACAGTATTGTGGCCTCATGGATTAGGTGGCTAAGATGGCTACAAACCAAAATCTGGCAGCTGGCAGAGCCATCATTTTACCATCTTCCTTCCAAGGATCTCCTCTCAATATGCAAGAAAGATACAATGATGCAATGGCTATTGTAACTAAATTTGGCAAAACTGATTTATTTATTACATTTAATCCTCAATGGCCAGAGATTGTTGAGAATTTAAAAGAGGGGCAGAATGCTTCTGATAGACCAGACTTAGTGGCTAGAGTTTCAAAATAAACTTAACAGCCTTAATACATACATCACCAACAATAATTTATTTGGAAAGTGTGTGGCTTATGTTTATACCATCGAATTCCAGAAAAGAGGCCTGCCACATGCACATATGCTTTTCATACTTTAAGAAAATGATAAAGTGAAGACTGCAGAGTAAGTGGATTCAGTAATTATTTCTGAACTACCACATCCACAAAAGCATGAAAAACTCTATGACATTGTAACACATCACATGATTCATGGACCATGTGAAGAGCTAAACCCAAACCCACCATGTATGAAAAATAAAAAATGCACTAAAGATTACCCAAAAGAGATCAAACCTTTGCGAACTGTGATGGATATCGATTGTATAGACGAAGAATAGGTCCAAACGCAATCATTAGAGGAAAAAATGTAGATGACATGTATGTGGTGCCATATAATCCATATCTATTAATTAAGTATAATGCACACATAAATGTGGAAGCTTGCACATCTATAAAAACAATTAAATATGTCTACAAATATATTTATAAAGGATATGATGCAGCAACTGTTGTCGTGAAAAATGGACCAAATGAACAAGACAATGAGTAACTACATGATGAACTTGCTTCTTATGTAGATGCTCGCTATGTCAGTGCACTAGAAGCAATGTGGAGGCTTTTGAAATTTGAAATGCATGATCGCTCACATGCAGTATATTGATTAGATGTACATTTGCCACAAAGACAATTAGTTTATTTCCATAGTGGCAATGAAGAAAATGCTCTGGCACAAAATGAACACCGACAAACCACACTTACTGCTTGGTTTACATTAACTGTAAGGGTATTGATGCAAGACAATACTTATACAATGAGATTACATATCATTATGTATTCGTCAATGGGTTATGGAAACAGAGAAAACAGAGTGGCAATAAAATTATACCCCAAATGTATACTGTAAGTCCAAGAGACATTGAACGTTTCTGCTTACGTTTACTACTTTTAAATGTTCCTGGTGTACAAAGTTTTGAAGAATTGAGAACTGTCAATGACAGACTTTATGACACATTTCAATTAGCTGCCAGACATAGCAACTTCCTTGCTGCTGAGACAGAATGGGAGAGATGTCTAGAGGGAGCAGCACTATGTAAAATGCCATGGCAGATTAGGGAACAGTTTGCAGTCATTTACATATTTTGCAATGTTCCACATGCATTAGCTTTGTGGGGAAACATTTAAAATACATATGTATGAAGACTTCTTGAAACGTTATAACAAGTCCATAGCAGAATTAAAAGCATTATGGGAAATTCAAGAAGTCTTATTACGTCATGGATTAAGTTGTGCAAGTTTGAATCTCCCAGATCCAGGAATTAGAGAGGATATAAACTTTGAGGAATATGACGCTGGTGTTGAAAAACAAAAAAAACAGAAGAAAAATTTGCCACTTTAAATGATTTGCAAAAGCATGATTTCTATGCCATACAACGAGCACTAGATGATGATTTGCTCAAAGAGCGTTATTTTTATCTAGATGGACCCGGTGGATCTGGAAAAACATATCTCTATAATTTGCTGATGAGTTCAAATAGAAGTAAAGGTGAAATTGCACTTCCCTTTGCAACGACTGGAATTGCTGCACTATTGTTAGAAGGTGACAAAACAGTACATAGTGGATTTAAGCTTCCAGTTCCAATTTTAGAAACATCAGTGTCCGATATTAGAATGAAATCACCTCAAGCAAATACATTTTAAAAAGCAAAATGAATTATCATAGATGAGGTAACTATGGTGTCGTGCTATGCTCTGCAATGTATTGATCGTTTATTGCGTGAAGTCATGGGTAATGATTACCCTTTTGGTGGAAAAGTCACATTGTTAGGTGGAGATTTCAAACAAACATTACTTGTGGTTGTACATGGAAAGAATTTACACACCTTCGATTACAACAAAATATGAGATCTGAAGGCCAAAATGAATTCAATGATTGGCTAATTCAAATTGGCGAAGGAAAAACCAACTTCATAAATAATTTACCTGATGATACTGTTGAAATCCCAGCAGACATGATTTTGTAAAAATTCACTCATATCAGCTGTATTCCCAAATAGAATAACTACAGAACATTCTTCGCACCTTGCACAGAAAGTAATATTAATATCCAAAAATAAAGATGCTTTGGATCTCAATAACAAAATATTGAAATGAATTGACGAACCACAAAAAAATATTATAGTGCAGATTCTGTTCTAGCTGATGACAAAGACAGTGAATATATTTTTACAATAGAATTTCTAAATACATTAACTCCCTCTGGAAAGCCACCACATGTTTTGCAACTCAAAAAAAAGAAGCATTTGTCATGTTACTGAGAAATATGAATAACAGAAAGGACTTTGTAAAGGGACCAGATTAACAGCCTTATTAAATTGCGATTCAGTAAATTTAAAAGGGCTCTTTTTAAGCACATAGCATATTTTATTTACAGAAGTTTTTAGTTAGTGAAGACATTGCTTTTCGATAGAAGTTCACTAACTAAAAACTTCTGTAAAAAAAATATGCTGTGTGCTTAAATAGAGCCCTTTTAAATTTACCGAATCGCAATTTAATAAGGCTATAATTGTTCAGGATTTACGAGACCATTTAATACATGTAGAAATTCTGAATGGGACCCATAAAGGTGAAGCAGTATTCATCCCGAGAATAGATTTGGCTCCAAGTGAGACCAGCTTGCCTTTTGTACTTTTGAGACAATTTCCCATTATCATGGCATTTGCTATGACCATTAATAAATCGCAAGGACAAACATTTAACTCGGTTGGCCTATTTTTAGAAGAACCAGTATTTGCCCATGGACAACTCTATGTGGCATTTCAAGAAGCAAAAATCAACAAGAAATTAAGATTTTCATTAAAAAAAACAAAGTCCCGGCGAATTATTAGATGATGGGCGAATATTTACTAAAAATATTGTCTACTATAAAGGTGTTGTAAAATCTATCAACAAAGGAACAACAACAAAACAACAGAAAAGATAAAATACAAAAGAATAGTGGTCATATCTCAAGTACTAACTTTTATGTGTCTTGCACTCTTTTGAGAAGGCCACTATTTAAAAACCAAATAAAACAGTGGTTATATCTCAAGGACTCACTTTGACATCTCTTGGGCTCTTTATAGAGGACCACTATTTAAAAACAAATAAATTCAACGGATAGTACAGTGGTTACATCCCAATGACAACATTATTCATCTGCTGGTACCGTGGGTACAAGAAAAATTAAAACAAGCCTTCAGAAAATTTGACAAAGTACTCAACAAAGTTTCCAAATGCCATTGTTAACAACCATTTTCAAAAAGAGAAGGTGTTTTCAAATATTACAGTTTGTAGTTTCATTGAATATAATTACTACTTGCATTCTATGTCATTAGAAGTTTAATTCAATGTATTTCAAGTTCGTTTATATAGATGTGGGTTATAGTCATTCTGATTATCACTTGCTTTTTAGTGAGTTATGACTTTCATTGAATGTATTTAGCTGTATAATTACAGATATAATATTGATCCAGGGAGTTATCCGATCGCCAGTATCTGGGGTCAGGAAGGAATTTATTTTGTTTCCAATTTGACACAATTGTCTATGTTTCACCTGGGTTTTTTCTGTTTGCCTTCCTCTGGATTCAAGATAAACATTTACACATGTGTTAAATAACATGTAATGCATAGTGCTTTCATTCTATGTTTTTCAAGTTTAAATGCCCAGTTGTTTTGACATTCATTAATTCAAATTAGAACTTGAATTGATTTTGTTATGCATTTCAATGTATTTATTTACGCATTTTGGACTTTTACTGTATAATTACTGAGATAGTATTGATCCAGGGAGTAATATGACCGCCAGTATCTTGGGTCAGAAAGGAATTTATTTTTGTACCCATTTGAGATAATTGGCTACGTGTGTGGGGGGGGGGGGGGGGTCTGTTTGTCTTCCTCTGAACATGTGCTGCTTAAGAAAGTTCAAACATTCTTACAATATTGATGTATAGGTTACAATAAAAAAAAAATACATTTTATCAAAGTATAGTTTCTGATTTGTTTACAGATAGTAATATATATCTAAGTTGCATATTGTAACAATAAACAAATGATCTACTACATTTTTTCTACAACATCACCTAGACAGAACAACAACAACAAATGTTTTTACAACTTTCTAAGCTCATCCTAAGCTTATACTGAAAGGAAGTCAAGCACAAACGTGCCTTCCTTTCCCTGCCTATTCTTCTTTAGAGTGAGAATCGCAAGTTGGCTTAATAGACAAAGGCAAACCCTGGGATGTTTTTTTCACTAAGTTCTTCCTTGATTGACTGGGATGTCTCAGTCATAGTGAAATTCAAAAGTCAGCTTCATGTGTCAAGAAAATCTTAATATTTATATGTATTTGCCATTAATCACAAGCTCTTATAGGTTTATATGTGGTGTTCTAATCAAATAATTAGCTACTGATACATTGCACTGTATAAATAAAGTGTAAATGTTTTATTTGAATTATTTCCTGAACTAATGTAACCACCAGTGTCTCCATCAGTGACTACAGAACAATGTGCCAGCATAATGTGTTCACTGATATTGAACAGATGTCTCTCTAGATAGCAGTTCTATAAATAATCTCACACATTTATATTTTTGCCACAAAAGTTATAATTAACTCTCCTGACTTCTTCAGTTGTTACCATGTCTTAATCATTACATTGGACAACAAAAAATAAATATTTTTCCTGTCACATAAATAAAAATAGGTGAACTTTATAATATTTTTGTGCACACCCAAGGTTTTAAATTGATTTACATATTTATTTAAACCATATTTTTATTACAAGAAAAACAAATTTGGTGTTGAGTCTAAAAAGTATTGTTTGATGATTTTCTGTTTTACTTTGTCCATGGAACATTTGTGTTTTAGTTTTTTAGTCGTATCCGACTCTTCGTAAACCTACGGACTGCTGCATGCCAGACACATCTTGTGTCTGGTTGTGCTTATCCATATAGTTTTTGGGCAAAGATACTGGAGAGGTTTGCCAGCTCCATCGCCAGTGGACTGCGATTTGTCAGACCTCTATGCTATGACCCTACATGGTATAGCTCACAGCTTCATTGAGGTTCACAAATACCTTCACCATTGCAAGGTAGCAATCCAGAAACGGTCTAACAACTGTAGTGTCCAGCAATAATCAGCCCGAACATTGTGATTTCATTTGCCCTGGTTCTGCTTTTCCATAGTAAATATATCCTGAGGAAAGTGATCTCCATGCTCATCCGATAATACCAATTTTTTTGGGGTAAAAATCCAAATGCAAGTTTAATTAATGCATTTTTGTGACATATTACATCCCAATACTTTGTGGACCTAGACAAGTTCCTTAGAGTTTTCTGGCTTTGTAGTTTTCCAAAAGGTTCTTTATTTATTTTTTATAAAGATTACCATGCAGCTCCTTAAAATTCATTCAGCAGACTTTTAAAATGTTCATCATTCATCACTTCCCTTATTTCACAACCAACAGATATTGCTTCTTTGACTTTAGACTCACTTATTCTTGGAAATGTATTTTTCAGAATGACAAAACTACTCTAACAAGTTTTTTCTTAAAAAAAGTTTAATGTGCAATAGTGGTATACATTTACTTTCTAACATTATGGGACAAACATATTTTGGTACCCCGATTCAGAATATTTTATCCTTTTAATATTGATCCCAAAAACTCAGCTTTATTTTAACATAAATTTACATCAACAAACAGGTCATTAAGATGAGAATTAGTAAAAGTAAGATTGGAATTCTTTTCCTTTTCTTTTGTGGCCACTGATAACCAAAGCTACTTGTCAGGTTTGTGACCACTTCAAAAGTCCACATACACTACCTGGGGGACTCCTTCAATATGTACCTGTTTCAACTAGGAAACAGACTCATATTGTGATATACTTTGTAGTTGATCTACCAGCTCATTGTGCATTTTTGTTTCTGTGTTAATGGAATAATGTTTCTGCATTGCACCATTGTATGTTCAACAACTGAACTCAGGTTCAAAATGTTCTCTTATCAAAATTGATTTTGTCTCGTGGTTTTTGATGTTTTTCCCTTTAAATGTAAAATGTACTGACTTGTGTTGTAACATTTCCAAGTAATCCTTTCACCCATGACACTGAAAAAAACAATAATCAGTGAAACAAAATGATATTCATTTTGCATTATTATACAGTTCTTTTTTCAGCAAATTATATATAATTCTGTAGATTTTTTGGTTGTTTGCAGCCTGACTTTGTGGGCCTGTATGTATAGGTGCATAAAAGAGAGCAATTGCTTATTCAAAAGTCTGGGTAGTTATAGTCCTCATTGAGAAAATATAACATCAGTAAAAAACACCATACGAGACACGTTAGCACACATTACGACCTCGCAAAAATCGGACGCAACACGCGAACATAAAAACATTTAAAACACAATAAATACACACAACACACACATAAAAAGCTTACCTACAGCAAGAGGAACCATCCAGCACCTCAAAAAAGCAACTTACACCTTCATTTAAATCAAAATAAAAGAGTTTAGACACTAATAAAATCGCTAAGCGAGAGAAAAAATGGCCGACGAACAAAACGAAAACGAGGCTACAGCACTCTCAACACGCAAAACACCACAACACACTCGCAAAACACCACAAGAAACTCGCAAAACACCACAAAAGACCTACGGATAATCCGCGAAGATGCATACCACACATTACCCGCCATTTTACGTAAATGCGGAAGTACACCACTACGCTAACGGTTTCGTCTCGCGCACGCCCACTATTACACTGCACACATTCATCACGCTTACACAGCAGCTCCCCACCACTAATGCTGCAGCAACATCAAAACACATTGACAGCTCTTCAACACAATGCTTCAAAATTCGGTAAAGTATATTTATTAATGTATTATAAATTTCATTATTACACACCAAACAGCATTAGCTCACTTACAATTTCATTGCCGTCATTTTTTGACGGCAATTCGCTAGTAGATTAATAATGCCCATACTGAGTCTCGGACACATTTAACATGTTATTTTTGATATCATCTCATATATCTTATCCAAATAGTTATTCATATTTGAACATTCCCACCACATATGAATAAACTTGTCTATGAGCATAGAGACAACATTTGATAAATTAATATATATTTAATATGTATTAGTACACTGTATATATGAAAACAATATATAAATAGATATACAAGGATATTTATTACAATGTATTATTGAAACAAAACAATAATAACAGTGAACATCCTGTACTTCAGTTATGATTACCAGACAAGCTGTGGATTAGATGGATATTCAAGGGATGATTTTTGGTCATGCAACCAGCACACTTGTGTTCCTTGCAGACTCCTAAGCAAGACAAAGAAATTAATATTTTCGTAAGGTTTTAAATGATTTAGGTGTAGATTATCAGATTATCATAAAGGAAGAGAGTCTGGATATTTCAGTGTAATAATTGTTTTTGCTGGTTAATATGACAAATTATACTTATCAGAAGTTAAAGAGAAAATGGATTCATGTCAATTTTCTTTTTAACTATATTTACAATAGATATGTTTCAGAAATTAGCAGTAATGCAAACTTAGTGCAAAGATCTTGTCTTCTCTTCCTAAATGCTTTTCCCTTTCAGGTAGTGTTAAAAGGTTGTATATCTTGGCAGGTTCACATAACAAGTTGTACAAAGTTTTAAAGGTTTAAAGACAGGAAGAAGACAGGGCTAGAAAAGTTAAAAATAGCCAAAATGGTGATTGACAGGAAATACACGTAGCATATATTCTTCACACAAACCATTGACATCATCACACAAGGCCTGGCTCTCTGTGGTCATATGTCCCCCAAAATAATCAGCAGCCTCTAGGATGCGAGGTCTCTATACAGGGCCATTGCAATATGTGTAGAGTTTGACTAAATCCCAGCTTATTGTCCTAAGGTCCCAGAATAATTTCCAAGCACAGAGCAGGAATGCTGCTCTCATGATAAGTATTCTTCCTTCCATGTTTTCCCATGGCATTTTGTTCAGATATTCATGTTCACATTTTCAGATCTAGGTCAATGAATCCGACGTGGGCCACTTTATATACATGTGAGCTTTGAGACCAGACTTAAATATATTACACTGACTGTACTACGCATTTACAGACACCACCTAACATTACTTATTCACACAAAAAAAGTAGAAAGTGGATTTGAATGTGTAAACCCTTAACTACCTAGCTGCAACAAAAACATTTTAACATCTTCATTTATTATTTATGACAATTACAAATAAAAATGTACATATTTTAAAACCAACCATTTGTGCAATTAAGGAACAACAACAAGTGTGCTATACAATTAAAAGACCAAAGAAGAACAAAGTATAAGAGAGAAAATAGAGAAGTGCCCTGGAATGAGAACCTTACTTCTATCAACTATACTTTATTGGATTTTAAACTTTTTCAAGTGTCATTAACTTAAAATAATATTTTGGCAAGTAATGAGACAACAAATAGTTCTCACCCGAATTGAGTATGTATGCATTTTTAATATAATAGAGTATTAGTGATAATGACTAACAGTGTGCATGTCTGTAAGCTGTGAGACATTCTCTGCAACACTACTAAATTACAAGCAGAAATCTCCCTATAAAAATTCACCCCAGAATTTTACAGCACGATAATTGATTTTTACACCAGCCTATCTGAGAATACGTTTCATTTCATTTAAATCTTTTTTTAAAGGGAAAAAAAAGCCTGATTCTGTAACAACATAAATGTTAAGTAATAAAGAAGACACAACTTCCACTTTTGTTATATAAACAACTGGCCTCTAACTTTGTTTATTTATTTAGTGCACAAATATAGGACCTAAACAATAATACAAATTAATAGATATTGGCTAGAAATTGTCTAATACAAATTACAATAATGTGTGCACTGCTTATGAGATTGATGTTTATAATGCTTACAGTTGCATCTCTATAAATTGTTTGCAACAAATCTGGGCTTTGGAAAAGTTATTACCAATGTATTAAAGGCATATTCAAGTGAGGTGGGTTATGATTGCATCCTGTAGAGGAACATTATAACCCACCTAGCAAAAATGTTTGCATGAAAAAAAGCAAACAATTTTTGCAAAAAAAAAAAGTTGTGCTGGGGGTGATGTAGACACCCTCAGAAACAGCCACTGCGCTATAGGGTACGATTGTGTAAAACCGTACCCAAGCTAACTGCGCATGCACAAGCTGCCTCTGATTACCTCCAAGCACAGCTCAGAGGTTTCGGAAGCCATCACTGGAGGGAGGAGGAAGGAGAAAGAGGGAGAAGGTGGGGGCAGTGGCAGACCGCGAGCTTGTGTGTGTCTGTGTGAGTGAGTGTGTGTGTCTGTGAGTGAGTTTGTCTGTGTGATTGTGTCTGTGTGAGTGTGTATGTCTGTGAGTGTTTGAGTGAGTCTATGTGAGTGAGTGCATGTGTCTGTGTGAGTGAGTGAGTATGTATGTCTGCGTGAGTGTGTATGTCTGTGTGAGTGAGTCTATGTCTGTGTGTATGTCTGTATGAGTGAGTGTGTGAGTGTGAGTGAGTCTGTGTGAGTGTGTGTGTATGCCTGTGTGAGTGAGTCTGTGTGTATGTGTATGTCTGAGTGAGTGTGTGTGTCTGTGTGAGTGAGCGAGTGCGTATGTCTGTGTCTGTGTGAGTGGGTGTGTCTGTGTAAATGAGTGTGCATGTCTGTGTGAATGTGTGTGTGTGAGAGCGAGTCTGTATGTCTGTGTGAGTGTGTATGTTTGCGTGAATGGGTGTGTCTGTGAGTGAGAGTGTGTCTGTGTGACTGTCTGTGTAACAGTTCATGTCTGAGTGTGTAAGTGTCTGAGTGTGAGTATCTGTGTGAGTGTGTCTGAGTGAGTCTGTGAGTGAGAGTGAGTCTGTGTGAGTGTGTGGTTGGGTAAGTGTGTGTGTGAGTGAGTGTGTGTGAGTGAGTCAGTGATTGAGTGAGAGTGAGTCTATGTGAGTGTGTGGGTGGTTGAGTGTCTGAGTGAGCAATTCACTGGGACTGGGCAAGGTCATGGGGCAATTCACTGGGGCTGGGGCAGGTGATGCGGGCAAGTCCCTGGGGCTGGGGGAGGTCACAGGGGAATTCACTAGGGCTGGTGGAGGTCATGGGGCAATTCACTGGTGCTGGTGATGGGGCAATTCACTTGGGCTGGGGAAGTTCAAGGGGGAATTCACTGGGGCTGGGGCAGGTGAGGGGGCAATATACTGGGGCTGGGGAGGTCACAGTGGCTATTCACTGGGGCTGGGGGTGGTCACGGGGTAATTCACTGGGGCTGGGGCAGTTGATGGGGCAATTCACTGGAGCTGGGGGAGGTCACAGGGCAATTCACTGGGGCTGAGGCAGATGATGGAGGAGATCACGGGGCAATTCACTGGGGCTGGGAGAGTTCACAGGGGCAATTCGCTGGGACTGGGAGAGGTCATGGGTGAATTCACTGGGGCAGGAGAGCAATTTACTGGAGCTGGGGCGGGTTATAGTGGCAATTCACTGGGGCGCTAATTGATTGACGTGTAAACTCCATGTTTTACTGACGTAATGATAACGGTCTCATTTACTATTGGCTGTTTGTAAATCGGTAGTTTCTACCTTGCTTAACTGATCATGATCAAGCCCGATGACATATGGGCAGTATAACGTAATCTACGGGCTTGCAATTAAATAAGTCCCTATATTCGTAGTGAAATCCAGAAAACTTCCATGCCCATTTAAATATAATGGACTGGAAAAAAATATATATAGCACTCATATTTTTAAAAATATGTAGCTATGTATACTCAAATATAGCTTTATTGTAACTAGTAAGAGTATATATTATTATTCCACACATTAAATTAAAAGTAAAGTCTTATGTTACATCTAAATAAAATGTGTAGTTCTTTTTCACATCTAATAATCCAACTAATATTCAGTTATAAGATTAGCAGCCCTATTAAATTCCCTCAACGTGTAAAACCGTAGCCCGTAACACAGCACGTTAGACTTGCGGCTATTAAATTGGCGGGTGCCAACGACTTGCGGGGTAATGGCCAAAAAAAAACAGCAATCAATGTGTTAATACACATATTGCATGTAATAGAATATCATATTTACTGATTTATTAATATTGCAATATGTCTGGAATGTGGGTCCGATCATAACTCGTAATTAAAATCTGTAAGGCTTTGAAATCTAACCTCCATTTTTCAGTGACATAAAGATGACGATCTCTGTTGCCATTCGCTCCATCTAAACTATAGGTTTGACTAATTGATCATGTTCGCGGGCGCATGTACAATGTGCGAAAAATGGTTTACAGGTTTGTGTCTCAAGCCTGCAACTTGTGGCATTGTCTATTTTAATAGCTCTGTAACGCAGCCGAATTTCAAGCCCGCAGCCTTTGCGGGTGTGCCGATGCCGCTACGGCATATTGGATTCAAATTTCCAATATGATGACCTACATACAGTACCTATGTACCCCCCCTTCCCAACATTTACCATTTGATTTACACAACATACTTAACGCTTTGAAAGTATCAAATATTTTTAATTTGTGTTGTGACACAAAAGTTATTTAATCACAAAACAGAATTTTCAGCCCCTATGCTTAGTAGAACCACCTTGGGCTGCAATAATTGCTGTGAGTCTTTTAGGGTAAGTCTCTACAAGTTTTGCCTATTCTTCTTGGTAAAAATCGCTCTAGTTCTGTCAGCAATTCCCAAGTCTTGACACAGATTATTAATCAGATTGAGGGCTGGGCATTCACTAAGCCATATAAAGACTTTGAGATTCTTGGTTTTTAGCTACTCCATCATAGCTTTGGCTGTGTTTGGGGTTATTGCCTCTACAGATGAAAAGCATCCCTACAACATGAAGCTGCCACCACCATCCTTCGCTGTGGGGTTGGTATTTCCACTTTTCCATAAAGCCCAGATATTTTTTCATAAATCAGCTGTAGATTTCTCCACTTCCTTCACAGCCTCTGGGTTGCTGCTATTATTAATGCAATCCATAGCCAGAGAGTGAGTTTTGATGGATGGCTTCACCACAATCATGATTGTGCTTTATTCTTTCCATTTACATTATCAGTCATATGACATCAATCATCGAATGGTTTGGATTCTGGCTATTGATAATCAGGCTCAAGTAAGAGGAATATGCCCAGTGTAAACCCTAACATGGGAAGGCGCCTAAATAATATTTTAGTGGAATTAGAACCATTAAAGGGCCATTTACCTCACTATGGGCCTCATTCAATTGCGATTTGGCCAATTGAATAGGGCTCTGTATAAGCACAGAGCATATTTTTTTACAGAAGTTTTTAGCTAGTGAAGACCTTGCTTTTGGATAGAAGTTCACTACTAACTAAAAACTTCTGTAAAAAAAAAACATGCTATGTGTTTATTTAGAGCCCTATTCAATTGGCCAAATCACAATCGAATGAGGCCCTATAAGTGCTCTTTATTGTGTGAAAGAGCACAACATTCTATCTTAAAGTGATCATTAAAAAAAAAAAATTAAACTAAGAACAATTTGCAGTCTTAGGTTTGTTTAGACACACTGCAGACTGCCCTATGATTTATAGCATCTGCTGGAACAGTTGTTCCAAAACTCTGTGAACAGATAGAATGATTGTTTTAGTCTCTTTCAGGAATATACTCAGCCATCAGTTAACCCCCAAGTAGCATATTTGTGAGATTCTAGAAGTCGTTTCCCTGCACAGATGAATTTGGGAAGGGTTAACCCTGTTTCTGATCTGCTCTGTGCAAGAAAGCTCTTGCTCTCAGTCTGCCTGGGGGACTTTCCTAATTCTCATGTAAACAGAACTTAATTTATGATTTTTGGGGGGAAAAGGGCACCTATTTCAAATATTCAAAAAGTATTTCAGCATATTTTCCAGAGTACATTGCAGTGGTGTGTAAGTTGTGCTGAATTAACTGGCCCTGGTAAAACATATTACAAGTATTGTGGGACACTAAGGTTTATAAGGGAGCAGTTATATTTTTTAGTGGACCAAGCATCTGTTATTTGGAAAAATATTTACCTACCACTATCAGATTTGGAGTTAATTAATGTATATTGGCTCCACTTATATTGAGGTTGAAAAACATTTTGCTACTTACTATTCAATAGCATGAATACTACTTTATAATTTGTTTTTGTTCCTCTTCTGTATAATTATTTTATTATATAATATACTACTTAGACAAGAAGTATACTATATACTTCACACTCCCATCTATCCAGCTAGATCTATAGTTCTCAACATTTACTTTGCTCAAGACCCTATTATTATTTAAGGCTAGTAACTTGCCCGTCATAAATGACGGTATCATAGCATGTTATCTTGAATTGTCTGTGCTCTCTCACTGTGCACTCTCTCTCTCTGTGCACGCTCTAGAGATGATGGGGGCACCAAGACACCTTGTCTGCAGGGAAGTGTTTACAATATTACCCTCCCTGTGGTGCAGGCTTCCTGACAGGAATGGCAACTCCTAACACTAATGTGTGAATTGTTTCTTTTTTCTGTACAAACAGATATCAAAAGACACCCTGGCAGGTACACAGAGCAGGAGTCCTAATATGGGCCTGTCGGCTGGCCCCCTCCCTAGTGGGAGGTCTGGTGATGGGTACATGCTGGTACTGAGAGTGGATAAATACTGTATAATCAATAAATGTTGATGTCAGTTGAACATACATAATTTGAGGTGTCTGAGGGAATATAATAATTGTAACCATTGGAATTGTTATTAAGGACTCTGCCTGCAACTCTGCTCCTAACCAATGGGAGTAATATTGCTTTCCTGTGTTTCTGTATCATGAGGACTGATTGCTCATGGACTGACTATGCAGGCTAGGCACTGAGACAGAACTCCAAATTCACAACCTAGAGGAATTCCTGTAAGCTAAAAGAAGTTGGTGTGGGGTGGCATATAGATCGTAATCTCTGGGTCGTGACAGCATTCCCTCTCGCTCTCAGTGTGCACTGTCTGTGTGCTCTTTCTCTGTCTGTGTGCACTCTCCCTCTGTACCTCTCTCTCCCTGTGTATCAATCTCGCTCTGTACCTCTCTTTCTCTCTGTGTATCCCTCCCTCTCTGTGCTCTCCCTCTCTCTGTGCGCTGTCTGTGTGCGCTTTATCTGTTTGTGTACGCTCTCGATCTATACCTCTCCCTCTCCCTCTCTGTATCGCTCTTGCTCTGTACCTCTCTCTCTATGTATCCCTCCCTCTCTATTCTCTGTCTCTCTGCGTTGTCTGTGTGCGCTCTATCTGTTTGTGTGCGCTCTCGCTGTGTACCTCTCTCTCTCTCTCTCTCTGTATTCCTCACTCTCTCTCTCTTACTATTTAGAGCTGGTTGGTTTGCTTCCTTATTCCCCACCTTTGAGGCAACATTTTTTGCCAATGCCAGGCACTAATCAGTCATTATACTATACACCTTCTTACTAACAAGAGTCCAAACGAGGCTATATGAGACTGCAATATTATTTGGGGTGGTAGTGAATTTTGTAGTACTGGTAGTGTGGATCCCAAGGGTTAGCAGTTATTGGGGACTAAGTTATATGCCATTAATCTACGGATTGGGAAAGTCTTCTGAAGTTTAGTCCTATACCACTTTTGTTTATATAACACCATAAGGTGTAATATTTTAACCTACAATGACCATATATATATATATATATATATATATATATTTATATTTATATATACTTTTATTTTTATTTTATTTTTTTTATATATATATTAGTACTGGTAAAGGGAAATCCTCATGATAGTGAGACTGTAAGTACCATGTGTATTCCACTAAGTAGGCAAAAGTGATCAAGGTTGATGGGCTATCATCTGCTGAATTCTCTAGATCTATATTTTGTTTAGGAAATGTATAAAAAGCCACAATCACAACGTTTAGGTATTAAAGAACCGGTTGTCCTGAGCAGAGTGTCTTGTATATCATTTTTATACAACGTTTTTTAATAAATATCAGATGAAATAATTCAATTTACAATGTATTAATATTAAAAACATTTTTTAAATAAGAAAATAAAAGCTACCTTTAACATTTGTTTTGGGGTCACTGAGGGAAGTTTGGTTTCTGATTTTGGTCACTTTTGGGATCTAATTAGAATGTATCTACAAATGTAAATATTAATTTTCCTCCAAATATATTATTCGTGTCTCCAGTGGAACCAGTTTTAACGTTTTTTTTATTCTCTTTCCTATAATTGTGTATTTTCTTTCAAGGTATATCTAAGTTTCCCTGTTTTTACCTCTATCTGATCTAACACATGCTGCTTATATCACACACATTACATTCAGTCATTCTATACACATATAAATGTATTTTATTTAAAAATAAAACTTATTTTCCACCCCCCCAAAGTTGCTTAAATAGGCACAGTGCACCTACCAATAGAAACACTGCATTTGGGTACGGATTTTAACCCTAAACTAACCTTCAAGCAAACAGCACACAATGCAGAGATCCACAGAACAATGGCTGGGCTCCTCTTTGCTTTCTTGAGCAGGGGAAAATCAGGAATACACATCCCATGATGTCTAGCTGCACAAACTGAAATCACAGATTGATACAATGCATTAGCTGCCTGTGATTGGACGAAGCAAATTATTAATTTAATGCTAACTTTAGCAGGGATTTACATGGGGATCCTCTCATCCCTGCACACCTTTTAGGGGTGGAGGGAAAGTGATCTATTGGAAGCTAATGCTGATGTTCAGATGTATTTTTTTTTAAAATATATAAACTAAATGGATTTTGTTCAAATACTAATTTCATATCTAATTAGTTACTAAACAAATGAATCCCTAGTGTATGTTCACTGGTAAATATCAGTAAGGGAGTCCTGTCACTGTATATATAAACATTATATACATCACTGTGAGGTACACATAAGATTGTGCCATGATGGGTATCTGAGCTGAGAGGTAATAACAGGAGCATCACATGATACTATTTCATATGAAAGACAGCCATGTATTCAGTACTGCTCAGTGTGTGTATGTATGCATGCATGCATGCATGCATGTATATATATATATATATATATATATATATATATATATATATATATATATATATATATATATATATATACATACATACACCTCACAGGTCTCTGTCATCCCCAGCCCCCTCCCCTATTATATGAAGATCTTCGAAAACCGATGGTATGGATTTTAGTGACGTCACAACAATGTACCTGGTCTCCAGCCGTCTGTATCGATGCTTTCGGCAAATCGCTTACTCCGGCCTGGGTCTCTCTCCCTGCTCCTCCCTTCTTCGCGTTTCCCCGGCGCCTGGCAACCGGGCGGCGCAGAGCGTGGAGCTGGTGGCAGCTCGAGACCGGAAACGGAGATCTGTAGCAGAGCAGGGAGAGGTGAGTGTGGATGTGTGCGTACATGGAATATGTCTGTGTGGGTTACAGCGGTGAGTGTATATCTGGACCTGTATGAGTGTACGCAGGGGCTTGCTGGGTATGTATTTCTGTTGTGGTTTCACTGTTTATTATTATAGGTGTGTAGTGTCATGAAGTAGGGTTGTATTGCACAGATACGATTATATATATATATATATATATATATATATATATATATATATATATATAACCTACCTACCCATTACACATATAAGCATACACACATATATAAGCATACACACATATATAAGCATACACATATGTATATATATATATATATATATATATATATATATATATATATATATATATACATACAGTATAAAGATGTGCAGGTAGTCAGGTAGTGTACAGAGGGGACGCTATAACACTATAATGAGGGTATATATGTATTATCTAGGACAGGCTGTTCACTCAAACAGATGAGGGTGGTACTCTTTAAGCTTCATTTGCATGTCTCTACCCAGAATCCTTATCCACAGTGGTAACACTGTACCACAAGAACAGCCTGAAACATTTACTCCCTGTTTATGTCCTTACATAGCTGTCATATCCCCTACTATTACCTTTGAGTCTTGGGATCTTTTCTGATATATATACGCACGGGAAGCCTCCTGGTGCTGGGTGCGCTCGTGTGCAGCGTCCCAATGTACTAGTACACCACAACCCCCTAAGACTCTTACCATAACCCCCTAAATCTCACTCCCTAACCCCCTACAACCACTTACCGGGCCTAACCTTAACCCGAAAACCCCTAACCCCTTACCGGGCACTTAGATACTACTAGATCGGGAAGTATGTACATATAACAGGATAGGTCCGATTCTTGTTGTGCTCTCCTGATATTGAATGTTTTGAGAGATGGATGTTTCAGACTTCTTATTTCTGTCTCTTTTACAGATTTATTTTCTCTATATACTGTGCTGCCCTCCATCTATTCAGAAGCAGACAACACAAGGTAATATGCAGCTTTATGGCCATTTAATATTCATAAAACACACCGCTCACACACTCTCAGATCACATACTCTCAGATCACATTTGTATCAACAGCTTTCCAGTAGAATTCCCCACAGATTTCAATGGAAACTGTTTTTGGAAAATGTTTTACATGTATCCAGTCCTATGTGATTACACACTGTATATATGTGTGATTTTGTGTGTATCAGCATATTTTTCTGGCGTATGTTTCCACTGGGGAAATAACTCATCTGAGGAAGTGATGCAGTAGCCACTCGTTTGTTTTACCATGGACACAATACCATAACTTTAGAGAAGAGAGAGAGGCAGGAGGTGGTATCTGATTACACTGAAACCAGTGACTTGTCAGGTACAAAGTGTGTGTAAACTTCACATAGGGGTGACGAGGTGTTAGATAGGAAGGCTTGGGATCCAGTGTGAGTGATAAGGACCGACACAAGTTATATAGGGGTGATATGTGAGAGTGGGTAGCACCTGTCCCTTTATTGGTAATTTATTATTGATACATTTGTTCTTGCTAATCGGTACAAGTGCACATCAGTATGCTCTTGTGCCTCTTATCTTATATGATATACAGAAGTCTGCATTTTTATATTGGATGCCAAAAGCTGCAGTAGAGAGAGAGCCCATGAGGATGAAACTTAGAAGCCATAGAAACAATGCAGAGAGTAGTCAGATTATATCGGATGACACTGATGGACTAGTGCAGAGCTCCCGTCTCATCAGCACTGGGCCGATGATTGAGGCAGAACGGCCAGTGTTCAAAGTGATGGAGTGGAGTAATAGAAACTTCTTTTAGACAGTACACACACTATATGTTTGAGAGCACACAACTGCATGTGTAGAAATATGTAATAGTGTGTAAATATGCACCTTTGTGATATCACCTGCGTTATATAATTATTATCACTTTATCTTTTTCCTGATTGGATTGTTATAAATGAACAAGTCATTATGACTTAACTAGTTTTCTTATGCAAACAGGTAATACAATTGTTTAGTTAAGCAAGTAAATAAATTAACAACAAGTATTATATCAATCGTTTCCAGAATCTTACTGAGTTTGCATTTATTAAATGACACACATGGTTATTAATCCAAGTTGCAGAGTGTCAATATTCATTGAATAGCTGTATCAACATCCAAGGGAATCTTTGTTTGCCTGTGTCACTAGTGGAAGCTCACCTGAGGGTTAAGCATGGTGGTTTACTACCTTAGTTGTAATTCAACCTTAACCGTGCCTTTGCCTTATGCCAAATGTAAAAGGAATTACAATGTTTCTTGCAGTAAATCTACAAATGCTTCAAATCCTATAAAACTGTTATGTTTAACACATGTTCACCTCTCCGTTTCATTTATATGGACTGTTTGGCCCAACATGCCTTCTTCATCAGCAGCTTACCCAATCCCCTTCAGTTGTGCCCCATTCCTTAGGCATACTTGTAAGCACCTTCATTGTGCAACTAGAACTGTTACTTTCATTTAGATTGTGTGACTTAAAGCCCAATGGCAGTGTGTGTTACTGTATAATACTGTTACTCTAGAACAAGGTGTGGCTCAGTGCAGATCAATATATAGCTCTTATTGTCATCTTCAAATGTGGAGTCAGGTCTAAGCTGCAACAGAACAAGCATTATGGAATCACTCATTGAGTGCACTTATTACACGTTCAGGGCAATCAGAATATAGCTGTGAAATCACATCACAGACAATTTGCTTATCCAGTCTTCCCTGCTATTCATATCAGTTTCCTTTTCTAACACATAAGCTTCATCGAGCAATCAAATATGAAATAAACAAGTTCCATAAGATGCACGTTTTGAACTTTAAGTGTAAGATATGTAGGCGTTATTGCCCCTGCATTTGTTTAAGTAATATTAGTAGTACTTAAAGGGACAGTTAAATCAGCACAACTTGGATCACACCACTGTAACATACTCATAAAACATATTGAAATACTTTTTCAGTGTTTTAAATAGGTGCATTTTTTCACATAAAAAAATCCTAAAAGAAGTGTATGTTTACATGGGCTCTGGCCCACAGGCAGTCTGGCAGCAAGAGCTCCATGCTCAGAGCAGACAGAGAGAGTGTTTTAACCTTTCTCAAATACATCTGTGCAGAGAAATGACTGCTTCAAACTGCTAAATATGTGACTTAGGAGTTAACCGGTAGCTGAATGCATTCCTGAACCCAAGGAAAAGCTATAAATCTATGTGGGCAGTATTTTCTACCGCTCGCTACGGCATATGTTGTTAATCATGGGCAGTCAGGAGTCTGTTTGTAAACAGACATTACATTTTCACGCTGATATTCGTGTAATAAAATTATCTACTGTTTTTTTTGTTTTTTAACATAGACTTTTGTGCTCTTTCACACCAGGAAGAGCACGTATGGTGAGGTAACTATCCCTTTAATGTACATTTTTCCATTATGTCTTTGCAAATGCTGGGAATGCTATGAAGGTTGTTGTTTGGTCCTTTAATCGTAATAGGTAGGAGAGCACTGGTACAGTCTGTGTACTACAAATCATATTTGTCGCTGACATATTAACTTCTCATGATCCTTCTCTGTTCTTATATTTTTGTCTTTATCAGTGCTTGTGATGGGTAACTCCTCCATCAACCTATGGTTATATTGTTGACATGTTACCTCTTCCATACAAGATTTTTTTCCTGTTTACATACCTCTCTGGAGCACATCATCACACCCTATAATTCACTTTATAAAATACATTTTAACACATGTTTGCCCACCCATTTCATTTATGTAGACTGTTTAGCCCAAAATGCCTCTCTTCACCAGCAGCTTACCCAATCCCCTTCGGTTGTGCCCCATTCCTTATAAAATATTAACTCTCAAGATTTATTTATATAATTTCTTCTAAGTGTTCTGTGATCCTTCTTCTTTCCCTTTTTTTATTTAATATAATTTGGACAATTTTGCCTGTGTGGGTATTGTTGGTCCCAGGATCGTTACAAGGTTTAGCATTAGTGAGCACAAAGCCTTGGTGCCATCACCAGAATGTAATGATATCTATGCTCAGATGCGGCCTAATCAAAGTAATAACCTGATTACATTCACAGTTCTAAATTGGAGAGATATTTAAATCTGGGCCTGTTAGTTGCTCATGAGGACTGTCATTAAACACTCCTGAGGATACATTTCCTATGCTGCTGGAGATAATCCTGTGGATTTACATTTCAAAGCGGACATAGATGATTTGGATGATATAAAGTGACAGAGTATGAAACGTTCATTTGTATAAGGCATGCCCATCTTTCGTTGAGCCTATGGACTGTTTAACCAGACTTTGTTGATGACATATATGAATTACGATGTTTATCCTGGATATGTCTAGTGTGTGGATATAGCTTTTTTTTTTTGTTTTTTGTTTTTTATTTATTTATTTTTTTTAAATTCACTAGACCTTTTCAGAATTCTTAGTGCAGATTTTTTTATAGACTACATTTGCATCAGGATTAAAATACCATTGCTGTATTCATTTTCCATGCAAAACGTTTGTTTAAATCACTTATCCAGTTGATATTATTCAGTACGTTGTTAATCTTTCCTTGTATATACACTCTGACTCTCCCCAAAAAAACTCTCTGTCCGGCACAAGTTCTTTTCACTTCTTGTCTTTCTACTGTATTCACACATGCTTTTAGAAATAGACTTTATGAACCTGCTTATTTCTAGTAGTGCTTTGCTGAGGTGTAACTTACTTTACAGATCCTGAGTCACAGCAGCTGATATGATCGCAAGGTAACATGGAAGGGTAAGGAGGAAGCCTGTGTCTAGTTCCTGGGTCTACAATGTAGTCATCGGCTAAACAAATTTACCTTACCATGACAACTCTTCTATCAAGCCACCTCTACGCTGCTCCTGCTACAGACAATGCTGAACTTGAATTGTAGACACAGTATGCCCAATGCTAGAGAAACCAGGAATGTATTGATCTGCATGTAAGGCCTCTGTAAAAAAAGGTTCATGATTAAGGTGGCTTAATAACTTTATTTAAAGTATTGTTCATATGTCATGAAAGCCCATATCCCTTGTTAATAACTAAACAAGTTATATTTGTAATCCCTTTTGTAGTGCCTATACAGTATGGTATCAGTTGTTTATTTAAGGGGATATCTAAGTTTGCTGGATTATGAATGCATCTAATGGAGGAGAATCAGTAATGTGTGAAAAAAAAAACGTTTGCATGAAAAAAATCCAAAATATACATTTAAACACTCTTGAAGTCTGCTGAATTTCTTGCATTTGCAAACAGTTGGCTTTCAAAGTTGACAACCCCAGCCAATCTCTTCTAAAATTAGCATAAGTCATATCAAAGGCAGCATGGTATCCATTTTGTTTTGGAATGATTTGTTATGGCCAATTAGGTTAGCTGAAACTCTTGAATTAACTCTGGTTTCCTGTCTGTGGTGCAAAGCAGCATGGGATATGTAGCAAAGCAGCTGGGAAATGTAGTGTATCACTGACATGTGACAGGAAGCTGCAAGGAGATTGACTGAGCAAGCAAGAGCAGGTACATAGTGGGTTAATATTGCTCTCTGATTATACACCCCCTGGAAGTGTCAACATAATCTTTAGAGGGATTTTTAGATATTGATAAAAAATAAAATGTCTTATGAAATGTGCTGCATACACATACGCTGCTTTTTGCCTATAGAGTGCAGAAATGTATTAATCCACCTCACTTAGATATCACTTTAACAGCCGGTCAGCAATTAAATCTGTTGTTCAATAAACAGATTTGTTTTAGACTCTAGAAGATCTACATCAGGTCTCTACTCCCCTATCTGGTGTTCAGTGGAGAGGAGAGGATCTTTGAATAGGCTTTCTTGCAAGGAGTCTTTATCTACATATTTCCCTGGAGTGTCTGTTGCAGGCAAACCTACACTGGTTAGACATTTGTAACAAATTAACAACATTAGTAGTTTAGGTGACTGATTGTATCATGCAGACTCCAACTTAGACAGCTAGTGTGTGTATAGTTTGAAGGGGCAGGTTATCCTAGTAGGCCAATTAGATCTATTGTCAATTGACACTTTAAAGAAGAAATTTGTAATAGAAGTGAATATAGATCCTATGTGTCCCCGATTTACCCCACTCATCTCATGTTTCTAATCCATTTACAAACAAAAAACAATTGTCCCTCATTATTATTATTATTATTATTACAACAACATTTAATACAGTAGTTAATAATGAAACGCTGTAATTTTTATTTGAAACTGTGTGGAAATATTTTGTCCCTTATCAAGTAAACATTTTCAAAACAAAATAATACATATTACATGTCACAAACAACAATTTGCCAGTCAGAGTTGGGTGAAGTTTTCTGTCGGTCCTCTAGGCTAAGGGATTCACTGTACTGGTGGTACCATGTTCAGTTCTGGGTATATTCACTGTACTGTAGAGCTGGCTGTTTTACTGTACTGGGTACATTATGGTTGTGGGTAACAGCTCGCTATAGTGGTTATACTTGTGTTAAACTTATTTGTATGTATTGTTTTGTGATAGTTCAAGGTATACTGTGTAGCCTGGTCTATGTAGGTGTAATCAAATTATTGTTTGCAAAAACTGATATAAGACATTCTTTGTGGAGTGGAAAACAATGCTTCAAATGGGATCTTTTATCAAGGTAGGCCTGCTGTGGAGAGTTGCAAACAACCAGATACAAAAATCAGTTGCATATCTTGTATCAGTTCTGAGTAGTTAGATCAAGTGATCTTAATTGTGGTATTGTTTAGTGGCACCAGTGTTTAATTACTTTTAGTTAATGTTTAGTACAGTTTTTTATTTTTGCTATAAATATTGTGTACCCTGCACAATAAAGAGATCTTATGTTTAGGGTGTAGGTGGTAGAGCTATGGTATTTTCCTTGATGCTGCCATTTCATGCTCTGTTTGTGGCTGTCTGATCCGATGAAATGCTACCACAATGCGTCTGTCTACTCCAGCTGGTGAGGAGTTAATGTTATACTTTAGTGGTTCTTAAAACCTGATTGTTTGAACTCTACAATGTTCCTTCAATTTAAGGCCAATGAGGTGTATAACAATATAAATTACTTTTAGTGCTGCGGTTCTGTTTCGCATGGTTATACTATAACCATACCTCTGTACTTTATAATTTACTAGCGACTTGCCCGTCAAAAAATGACGGCAATGTTATGTATATGTTTGTCAAGTTGTTTAGTTATTAACATATATTTTTGACACTTGTAAGTATTTTAATATGAACGTGTATTTTTGTAAAATGTTGATGTAATGGTTTTTTAAAATGTAATTAGTATCTGAAGAATTGTTAACTTGAATATACATTGAATGAATAGGAAAGCCAAAAGTAAAAAGCCTTTTTTAAACGTTGCAAATTTTAAGATGAAGTTTAAAATATATGTAAGCAATAACCATCAAAGTATATATTTTTAAACTTGAACTTTATTTTTTATGTAAGTTTAGAAGTTGACAAAACATTGGTATAATTTTGAACATTATAAACATGAACATAGTGAATACATTTTGTAAAGTAATTTTTTATTAAAAGTATTAACATTTGAATGTAAAAACAATTGACATTTAAATTAATCAGTATTAAAATTCAATTTCTATCACAATAATTGTTAACTTGAATATACATTGAATGTAGAGGAAGGCATACAGTCAAACTCTTCTTAAAACGTACGTAATTAAACTAATTTATTACTGAGCACATAAATTGGCGATAAACATTAATGTAGGTAGTAATCTTAAGATAACAGACAATATTTACATTGTGACTTAAAAGGTGCTTGACCTCTTAACATCCACTTTGTAATATGTTGAATTAAATAACTTGAAAATATATTTTTTAAACTTGTAACATTAGAAACATTAACATAGTGACTTAACATTTTTACATAATTTTTACTAACAATGCAAGGCAAGTATTTTGTGAGACGAATCATTCATAAACATGACTTCCATTAATTATGACTGAATTAAACAACCAATTGTTATGTATTTTGCAATGCTTTTAAAAAATCTTGGCATCTTTAATTAGTATCCTTCAAAGTTATAGTACTTCATAGTAGACAATGTTTTTAGTAAAAATACGTCCATCTTCTAATAAATCACCTTGACTTTCATTGTTTTCAATGTAAACTTTAATAGCCTGTGGATTTTTGCACCTTGACAACGCAACGTACAATTGACCATGTGCAAAAACTGGTTCTTCCAAGAAAATACCCACAGATTTGAAAGTTTGACCTTGTGATTTATTAATGGTCATGGCAAATGCCATAATAATGGGAAATTGTCTTCTTTGAAGTATAAAAGGGAGACTACTTTCACTTGGTGCTAAATCTATTCTTGGTATGAAAACTCTCTCTCCTCTATGGGTCCCAGTTAAAATTTCAGCATCTATAAAATGGTCCTTTAATTGTTGAACAATTAATCTTGTGCCATTGCATAGGCCTTTTTTGGGATTCATATTTCGCAGTAACATGATAATTGCACCTTTCTTTAGCTGCAAAATATGTGGTGGCATTCCAGAAGGAGTTAAAGAGTTTATGAATTCAGTCGAAAAGTTAGCCTGACTTTCATTGTCATCAGCAAGTACAGAATCAGCACTGTGATAATTTCTTTGTGGTGCATAAATTTTTTTTAAGATTTTATTATTGAGGATTAATGCATCTTTATTTTTACACGTCAGTATGACTTGGTTGGCAAGCTCGGAATATTCTTCGTTATTTATGCTCCCTTCAAATATAGCCGATATAATATCTTGTTGACAAATCATATGAGGTGGGATCTCTACAGTGTCGTCAGGTAAATGTAGTATTTTTTCTGTTCTGCCTTCTCCAATTTTAATAAGCCAATCATTGAAATCAGTTTGGCCTTCTGATCTCATATTTTGTTGCAGTTGAAGATGGGTAAAATGTTTCCATACTGTACTTGACTTTATACATGTTTCGATAATGTCAGTTCGATTGCCATGTACAACAACAGGTAATGTTTGTCTAAAATCGCCACCCAACAACATTACCTTTCCACCAAATGGAAAAATATTATCCATGACTTCACGAAGCAAACGGTCAATACATTGGAGGGCATAGCATGACATCATTGTGGCCTCATCTATTATAATTAATTTACATTTCTTCAATTTCTTTGCTTGTAAGGATGTCATGCGAATATCTGACACAGAATTTTCTAAAATAGGCACTGGCAGTTTAAATCCACTATGAACAGTTCTTCCACCTTCTAATAAAAGTGCAGCAATTCCAGTAGTGGAAAACGCCATTGCTATTTGACTTTGTGCTCGTACTGAACTCATTAATAAATTATACAGATAGGTTTTTCCTGATCCGCCAGGTCCATCAAGATAGAAATAACGCTCTGTCACCATGTCATCATCTATAGCATTTTTAATGGCATGAAATGCTTGCAATTGTAGTGTATTTAAAGTTGCAAGTCTTTCTTCTGTTCTTTCTGCTTGTAGTTGAATGTCATAGTCTTCAAAGTTAATGTCATCTATAAGACCTGGATCAGGCAAATTAAAACTTGCACAACTTAATCCATGAGTTAAAAAGACTTCTTGGATTTCCATTAACGCTTTTAAGTGTGCAATGGGTTCATTGTATCGTCGCATAAAGTCTTCAGCCATATTACTTTTAAAAGTCTCCCACAAAGCTAATGCATTTGGAGCATTTGAGAAGATACAAATAAAAGCAAATTGTTCTCTCATCTGTCGCGGCATTTGACATTGTGCTGCTTCTTCTAAGCATCTTTCCCACTCTGTATCATCAGCGAGTAAGTTTCTATGTCTTGCAGCTAAATGGAAGGATTCATATACAATGTCATTAACAGTTCTTAAGTGTTCAAAACTTTGTGCTCCAGGAACATTTAAAAGTAATATCCGTAAGCAAAAACGTTCAACATCTCTTGGACTGACTGTGTAAATTCTTGGAATAATTTTATTGCCTCTGGTTTTTCTTGGTCTCCATAATCCATTCACAAAAACATAGTGATATGGAATTTCAATATATAAGTATTGTGTTGCTTCAGCATCAGTGGAATTTAATGCAAACCATGCAGTTAGTGTAGTGTGACGATCTTCACTTTGGGCCAATGCATTCATTTCATTTCCAGCATGGAAATAGACTAAATGTCGTTGTGGCAAATGTACTGCTAACCTATATACTGCATGTGATCTATCATGCATTTCAAATTTTAAAAGCCGCCACATAGCTTCTGGCGCACTGACATAGCGAGCATCTACATGAGATGCAAGTTCATCATGTACTAACTCACTACTTTCAGGGTTGTCTGCACTTTTGACGACTACAGTAGCTGCATCGTAACCTTTGTAAATATATTTATAGACATATTTAATTGATTTGATGGAAGTGCAGGCTTCTACGTTGATGTGGGCGTTGTACTTCATGAGTAAATGTGGATTGTAGGGTACTACATATCTATTGTCCACTTTTTTCCCACGAATAATGGCACTATCTCCTTCTCTTCTTTTATAAAGTGGATATCCATCACAATTGGCATAGGTTTTGTCTCTATAATCTTTGGGAAATTCTTTGGAACATTTATTATTTTCCATACATGGTGATTGTGGATTAAGGTCACCACAGGGTCCATGAATCATGCGATGAGTAACAATCTCATATAGTCTACCATATAGTTCTGGATCTGGTAGTTCAGCAACAATGACTGCATCCACTTTGTCTGAAGTATCTAATTTATCTTTTTCTTGAAGTATTATTAGAAGATGTGCATGTGGAAGGCCTCTTTTTTGAAATTCAATGGTATATACATAAGCAAGACATTTGCCAAATAACTGATTTATAGTGAAGTCACGTATTAATTCATTTAATTTAATCTTAAAAACTCTGGCTACTAAATCTGGTCGATCTGAAGCAGTTTGTCCAAGAAGTAGATTTAGTGTAATTTCTGGCCATTGTGGATTACATGTAAATGTCACAAATAAATCGGGTTTGCCAAATTTTGTCACAATAGCCATAGCATCATTGTATCTTTCTCTCATATTCCGAGGAGATCCTTGAAAGGAAGATGGTAAAATGATGGCTTTGCCAGCTGTCATGTCTCTGCTTGTAGCCACGTCAGCAACATAGTCCATGAGTCCAGAATATTGTTCTACACGGAGTTTATCTTGTTGATATTTGATAAAGTTTAAATTATTTGCCTCAACTTGCAAATATGAATCAATAATCCATTGTTGTGTTAGTTTCCCACCACATAAAATTGGATTAAATACATTGCGAATGGCAATTTGAGCTACTTTAAATTCAAGCATAGAAACATTATTTCGGATTCTGCCTTTAGCATTTGGGTAACTGGGAAGAGTTAATTTTGGTTGCCAACCTGCTTCTCCGTGTGGGAAAAAGATGGGATATGTCATTGGATCTAAATTTGGACTTAAGATACTCATATTAATAAACGGTTGGTCCTCATTTCTAGGATATATTCGTATGTCTCTTTGAAATGGTGGTTCTCCTTCATCATTGTGAAACACCATTGCAACCTCATTTGTTGTTGGCAAGTTATAACGACGTTTATCAGTATGTCTGTCTCTTTTAAGCACCATATTAACCTTCGGCATTGGTAATTGATGTGTTTGTGAATGAAGTAGTTGTTCATTTTCTACTTCTGCCAATTTTTTATAAGCTTTACTGTAGGGATTGTTGTCCATAATATTATTTAGCTCTATGAAAACAGTGGGTAAGCATTTTTTATTTTCTTCCATCTGCATACGTTGGTCAACAGCTTCCATTGTATCTAGGACATATAGTTGAGCGAATTTTCTTTTATTTCCTTCCTCTGGATGTAAATGGGAAGTGCGATGATAAATTTGTCCTTGGACTTTAAAACAGTAAGGACCATGTCCTGGTACATTAGCAGCCAATGTTGCCCCCATAGATGCAAATGATATGGCACTATTGTAGGATCTTATGTTTGTCTTAAAATTTTTGTAATTTGGAAAAGTAGGTTCAGTCAGAATATTTAGTAAATAGGTTGGAAATTGTTTTCTTTGTGGAAGTTTGAACTTTCCTTTTTGACAACAACTAATAAATTGTCCATCTCGGGGTCTCTCCTGTTTAAAATAATAAGCCTCACAAAATTGACATTGAGTAGTCATGTCCCCACAACTATGAACCTCTACTGCTAAAGACTTCATTAAAGGACAATTTGCAATGCATATTGGATGTTGACTTTGATATTCATCAGATGAAAAGTCATGAAATGTTTCAACAACAGGTTCTAAATGTTTAGTTTTTTTCGTACATTTTCTTGGTATATGTTGGACTTGTTCGGTTGAAATTTCCTGTAAGTTTTTAGTAAGAGTTTGTAAATGCTTTTTTTTGGTAGTTTTTTTTTTTGGTCTGTCTTGACTGGTATGTTGTAAAATGTCATCTGATGTTTTAGGAACAGTTTGTAAATGCTTTATTATTTTTTTATTTATTTTGGTTGTATGTTTCATTTTTGCAGCGGATATTCTTTTATTTGCAAGTCTTTTGCGTTCTTTTTCTCTTCTAATTTCTTTCTCCTCCGGTGTCTGCTGGGCGGCCCATCTCTCTTGTCTTTCTCTAGTTTGACGTCTTTTCTTCTCTTCTTTGGTCTCGTTATCAGCCATATTAATCTGTAAACGGAAACAAATAAATGTAATTGTGTATATTTAAATTTGTAATTCCTGTTAAAGATGATTGTGCACAATTGTTGAAATAAAAGGCAAATCATGAATGTATCATTGATATTTAGTTAAATTTATAATTCCTGTCTTCAGTGGCTCAGAATTTTTCCAATGGAATACTGCTGTAAATAAGCATGTAACATATTTATTTAAAAGAATGGTTGTATTTATTAAAAACTTTGTTTGTGGATAGATATTTACCACTGCAAAACTTCTTTGCTGAAAAAAAAAGTGATGTGGTTATTGAGCTATGTATTGCATAGTAGCAATTTAAATAAAATAAGGGAGATAGTAAATTAATTAATTTATTTTTCTGTTGAGACGGATGCAACTGAAACCAGTTTCTTTAGTGTTATTCTTTAGTAGTTATTATAGTTTACCTTGGTTGAAGTGTGATTTAAATCCGAATGTTTGTTGCTCCTCGTTTCAAAATCGTTGTCCAATGGTGTGGTCCTCTGTCGGAAGTCCTCGTCCGATGGTGTGGTCCTGTCGCGATAGCCCCTGTCCGATATTGTGGTCCTGTGGCGATATTCCTCGTCCGATGTTGTTGTCCGTTGGTGAAAGTCCTCGTCCGATGGTGTGGTCCTGTGTTGAAATTCCTCGTCTGCTGGTCTGGTCCTGTGTTGAAATTCCTCGTCTGCTGGTCTGGTCCGAGTCCTCGTCCGATGGTCCGGTCCGGTCCTGTGGAAAAAGTCCTCGTCCGATTGTCTTCACGCAGTATCTGTTGTAATGTAAAATAGAAAATGTTGTTTGAGTGAAATGTCTTTTAAATAAGTAAAAAATGTATTAATTTTGCTGTATTGTATCAGTTATGTTTATTTTTTTTAAAAAAATTTTTTTTAACTTTCTGTACAATCCCAAGACTTTTGTTATTCTTATTTAAGGTTCTTAGTAAGGCTTGTGGGTTGTGATATATTACATAAGAATATGAATTTATTTTGCTATGTGTTTATGTTAGTTTTTGTACAATCCTGTTTTGTGCGCACCACTTGTGGTATACTTATTTAACCTTTATTTGGATGGTTATAGTTAGTGAAACATGAAATAATATAATTAATGTAGTTTGCTATGTGTTTGTGTTAGTTATTGACAATCCTGTTTGGTGCACATCACTTGTGCAAAACTAATTTCTTCTTGATTGTACAGGTTATAATTTGTTAAACATTAAAGAAGAATGTTAATATAGTTTGCTATGAGTTTGTGTGCTTTTTTATACAATGCTATTAGGTGCACAACACTTTTGTTATTCTTATTTTTGGTTATTTGTAAGGCTTATAGGTTGTTAAACATTTAGTCCCTCATTCAATTGCGATTTTGCCAATTGAATACGGCTCTAAATAAGCACATAATATATATTTTTTAAAGAAGTTTTTAGGTAGTGAAAACCGTGCTTTTGGATAGATGCTTAATAACTAAAAACTTCTTTAAAAAATATATGTGATGTGCTTATTTAGACCCCTATTCAATTGGCAAAATTGCAATTGAATGAGGGCCTTAATAAGAAATTCTGTTTTGTGTGTAGCAGTTTGTGTGTCATTGAATTGCGATTTGGCTAATTGAATTGTGCTGTAAATGAGCACATAGCATATTAGCATATTAGTTAAAATAATTTTGTAGTCATTGAAAAACTGTATTTTTGATATTTTTTTATTAACTAAAACCTTAGTTTTAAGCTATTGTTATGTTGTTATTTAGAGCCCTATTCAATTGGGCAAATTGCAATTGAATGAGGGCCTTTGTGTGTACCATATGTTGCATAGTTTGGCCCTCATGCAATTGCATTTTTTACAATATAATAGTACTGTAAGGCCGTAATTGAATTGCAATGTAGAAATTTGAATAGGGTTCTAAATAAGCACATCACATATATTTGTTAAAATAGCCATATTTAATTTTCCAAAATAGCAATTGAATAAGGGCCTTTGGTTACTGCATTTGTTATATTGTGAGCTACTTATTCAATTGTGTTTTGGCCAATGGAATAGAGCTCAATATCATCACAGAGCATATGTTTGTACGGAATTTTGTATTTAGTGAACTTGTATCCAAAAGGAACATGTTCACAAAAGAAAAATTTCCTAAAAAATATGCTCTGTGCTTATATAGAGCCCTATTGAAATGGGCAAATCACATTTCAGTGAGGCCCTTGGCCATTAAAGACATATAGGTCCTCATTGAATTGCAATTTTGCCAATTGAAGAGGGCTCTATATAATTACATAACATATTTATTGAGCAAAGTTTTTAGTTATTGAAAACCTTGATTGTGGTTAGAATTTCAGTAACTAAAAAGTTCTGTATAAAAAAAATGTTATGTGCTTATATAGAGCCCTATTCAAATGAGGAAGTTGCAATTGAATAAGGCTCATGGTTATTTCTTGTTTATACTTAATACTTTACCTTGATAGAAGTTTTGAATGACAGACGGTCCCCTCCTGCCAATCTTAATCCGCCGGTCTTCTTTTAGTGTCTGTTTGAAAAAGAAAGTGAAATAGTTATTTGTATAATTATAATTTGTCATGTAGCAAAGCATGGCCTTTTGAGCATGTAATGTGTTCTTGTATCTTACCTCTTCAAATTTGTTGGTGTTCTTTAAAAGGGATTGTGCTTCACAGTGCACGGTGCAAATTGTTGAGAGACGCTGTTGATGCAGAGTCTGTTTGAATATGAAACGAAATAGAAAGATTCAGCTTTATCTGATGTATTGAATTGCAGTAAATTAATTCAATTAACCTTAATTTTTGTTGGGGGCTACACACATATCTCACATACATGAAGCACATTACATAGTTTAATGTAATTATTTTGTGTACGTGTGACATATCAGTATACATGAGTCAAATTTAAATGGTTAAATTAACATTATATTTATTTTTTCCAACACACATAAATGTGTGTGTGTGAGATGTAACTATAGATGATACACATATATGTGCATGTGACATATCAGTATACATGACATATAATGTCATTAAAATGTAGTTGTTTACTGATTTTGTTGTAAGCTAATTTTGTTGCATTGGTAATACACATAAATGTGCGTGTCACATGTCACTATACATTATAGACATATATGTCGGTGTCAGATGTCACTATGAAGGGGCAATACACAGAAATGTGCGTGTCACATGTCACTATACATTATAGACATATATGTGCGTGTCACATGTCACTATACATTATACACATATACGTGCGTGTCACATGTCACTATGAAGGGGCAATACACAGAAATGTGTGTGTCAAATGTCACTATACATTATAGACATATATGTGCGTGTCACATGTAACTATACATTATAGACATATATGTGCGTGTCAGATGTCACTATACATAAAGCTCTGTTTAATTTTGTTTGGGAGCCTATACACATAAATGTGCCATACATGATGACTACATAAATCCTAGTTTATTTTTTTATTTGTTTGACCTGACCTGATAATAAAATGTAATATATTATAGCTTACCTGTCAGTTGTAATTTGCACAATGTAAAGTAGTAAATTAGTAAAGAATTGTCTTCTCAAGTAAAAGCATCAGTTATCTCAGAAGTCACTCCGTTGATCACCTGAGGAGAAATGTATGTTTTAGTTGGAAATAGGCAGTATTTATAAACTTGTAGAAAGTTCTGGAAAGTGAGACCGTTAGAACGCAATACGCATGCGCTATTTGCGTTCCAGCTTACAATTTGCGTTCCATCCGCCATTTTAGGCGTATTACTGTTCAAAATGGTGTTTAATATGATTGTGATACGTTCCGCATAGTATGTGTTTCATTATTGCGAGTAAGTGTAGTGTAGTTACGTCTGAAGCCTCGTTTTCGTTTTGTTCGTCGGCCATTTTTTCTCTCGCTTAGCGATGGTATTAGTGTCTAAAGTGTTTATTTTGATTTAAATGTAGGTGTAACTTGTTTTTTTGAGGTGCTGGCTGGTTCCTCTTGCTGTAGGTAAGCTTTTTATGTGTTTGTTGTGTGTCTTTGTTAAGTTTTAAATGTTTGTATGTCGGCGTGTTGCGTCCGATGTTTGCGAACTCGTAATGTGTGGTAACGTGTCTCGTATGGTGTTTGCGTGTGTAGCATGGTGTTTGCGTGTGTAGCCTCGTTTTCGTTTTATTCGTCGGCCATTTTTTTTGTCGCTTAACAAAGTATTTAGTGTCGAAACTCTTTTATTTTGAGTGCAATTAAGTTCTAAGTTGCATTTTTGAGGTCCTGGGTGCTTCCTGTTTGTGTAGGTAAGGTTTTTATGTATGTGCTGTGTGTATGTATTGTGTTTGTAATTTTGTAATGTTCGCGAGTTGCGTCCGAGTGTTGCGAGGCCGTAATGTGTGTGAACGTGTGTCGTATGTTGTTTGCGAGTGTCGTAATGTGTTTCAACGTGTGTCGTATGTTGTTTGCGAGTGTCGTAATGTGTTTCAACGTGTGTCGTATGTTGTTTGCGAGTGTCGTAATGTGTTTCAACGTGTGTCGTATGTTGTTTGCGAGTGTCGTAATGTGTTTGGACGTAAACTTTTTTTTTCAAGGGTCGCAGTTGCTGCAACTGAAGACCTCGCTTTGCGAGGTCCTCAGGTGCTGGCATGGAGCGCCTGCGGCGCTCCAAGCCAGCAACTGAGGCCCTCGCTTCGCGAGGGTCCTCAGTTGCTGGCAAGGAGCGCCTGCGGCGCTCCATGCCAGCAACTGAGGCCCTCGCTTCGCGAGGGTCCTCAGTTGCTGGCAAGGAGCGCCTTCGGCGCTCCATGCCAGCAACTGAGAACCTGGCACAGTGCCCTCGCTACGCGAGGCCCGCGACTCGCTGCGCGAGTCGCGGCCCTCGCTTCGCGAGGCCCGCGACTCGCTACGCGAGCCCGCAGCGTTAGCAACAACTCGTACGCTCACAACTATATATGTGATTTATTTTTTGCTGTGACCTCATAGACTGTAACACACCAGGACATCTTTATGTCCATGGTCATGCTGATCTACTTGGTATTCATGGCGGCGATACTGGAGTGGGTTGCCATTTCCTTCTCCAGTGGGCCACAGCATACAGCTCCTAGTATTCATAGGTGGTCTCCCATCCAAGTACTGACCAGGCCCGACCCTACTTGGCTTCAGAGTGGTGTGACCTCTTGGTTACCTGACTGGGAATCAAATCTAGGTTGCTGTGGTGACAGCACCGAATCCTAACCACTGGACCACCAGGGAACCCTCTTTATCATATAGTTATTGGATATTTCCTTTTTTGTTCGTTTTTTTTTTTTTTTTTTTTTTTAGGATCCTATTTTTGTTTAATTTCAGATGATTGGAAATATTGAAGCCTAATGGGCTAACACCCTGAACTTTTAAAGCCAAGAAAAATATTTTGCAAATGAATATAACCCATGCCAAGCAGTTGCTACGCCTTTGCAGTTATATAAACTATCATAGATACAACAGTTACTATTTTAAGAAATGCAAGTTCACGGCTCAATTTTAAGTTGTACAAAGCAAATCACATATCCATGTTACACTTCACAAATAAGTATTTGTCTTCTGCATGTCATTAAACAAAATTTACATTTTATATATAGAAGATTGTCCAAGACTATATCCTGTGGGTTTGGATTTTTACTCTGAATTTGTTCACCATATATGAAAAGAGATAACTAGAGGTAATGTACTTACCGCATATTTATCTCTTATCTGAATATTTTGACATGAAATACATTTTTAATATACTTTTGATTCTTAATATTTACTGTACTATTTAAGGCTAAATAATGTAACATTCTGGCATATCTGCAGAAAATTAACATATTGCGTTTAAATGTGGTGAGCATGCTAATACTCTGCACCTTGTTTTCTATGATTGATTACCCCAGTTTTATTGTGCGTTATCTTTACCTTCAATTAGTTTTCAACTCAACTGAAATATAAGAAATATAAGGGGAAACTATCCAACCGCCTAGTTGTCTGTACTCCTAATATGCTGTAGACGGAGTCTCCATCATCCGACTCCCGGTTCTCCAACCTAGTGAATCCGCATGCACTGTATTGTACTATACTTGCATGTACATACCTGCTGTTTTCCCTTTGGGATATAATTACAGTAAATTACCAACAGTAAAGTAAAACATTATAGTTTATTTCATTCTGCAGTGTTTGTCTTACTGTGTATTTTCACCCCTCTAACACTAGTTTCTGGATTATGCAACATTTTGATTATCCAACAAACAGCATGGTGGTCCCATTTAGGTTGTATAGTCTCCGTAAGACTGTATTACCATTAGTACACTGCATCTATATAAACAAACTCCTCTTTGGCCCCATTTTTTGTTTTCTTTTACCTAATCTTTAGATTTTTATTTCTTTTTTGTGCTGGGGAGGAGTGAATTGAGTAAATAAAAACATTGTAAACATTTTTTCCATAATGCAAATAAAATTGAGCGAGGGAACCAATATTTTATATTATAAATAAGTTGCTCTGCCAACTGCCGCTACACTGTAGTAATGAAGTAACTGGCCCTTTAAATGTTCTCTGCCTCTTTTTAATAGTATGCTTCTAATGTTTTCTGTGCTTAAGACATGATGCCAACTTAATATGATTCATAAAGTGCTCTGCACCAGACAACTTGGCTCTGACTAGAGTAAGGGAGAGGTTGTGGAAATAGTCTGTTCCTAAGAGATTATAGTGTCAATCTCTGTGTTGTTTGGATAATGTCTAGGTGTAAAATACTGTCTTTAGTTTCACATCTCATAAGGATATGTTGGAGAGATCATAATAATCTAGCAGAATTAAAGATGGCTTCTTCCATTCAAGACACATGCATGTACATGACCAACCTATTGGTAGTGACTACTATATTTAGTTCTTTACAGGTATGTGGCTTCTTATTTTGTTTAAAAAATAGTTATATATATATATATATATATATATATATATATATATATATATATATATATATATATATATATATATATATATATGTTTGTTTAATTGTCTTGGTTTTCTATATAACATTATTTTTTACCACAATCTACAGGTAGCTCTTAAATAATAAAAAAAAAGACTACAATATTTAGTAGATAATCTAAGGCTTTGTGAAATAACAATACAATCTTCCAAAATGTAAGTAACTTTACTGTAATATTTGAATATGTATTTAAAAAGACATAATCTTAAATTACTTTAACATGTTTTGCTTGCTCTGTATGGGAAAAGCATATAGTCATTTTCCTGGCAGTTTACAAGTCAGACCATTGGAATGTGCTGTGATTATCATAACCTTCCAGATACATTAAATGCGCGCACACACACACACTGCATAGGGCTAACAGCCCTTTCAAACATTAGCCACAGTTGACCCTTAGGTTACAGCCAAAGGATTACTTACAAAGTTGCTTAAACATTGATAACAAAAGGTCGTTACAGAGGTAACTGTTAAATCTATGGTATCTTAAACAGTTGTTAATTCCTAAGTAAGTATTTTCCAATTTTAGAATTAGAGCATTTATATTTCTGTTAGTTGAACAAAATGCTTTTGATTGGTCATGTTAATCTATGTTTTATTTATATATATATATATATATATATATATATATATATATATATATATATATATATATATATATATAGACACTCTGCTACAATGAATTAATTGTACAGCCTGTATAACAGTGTAAATTTGCTGTCCCCTCAAAATAACGCAACACACAGCCATTACTGTCTAAACCGTTGGCAACAAAAGTGAGTACACCCCTAAGTGGAAATGTCCAAATTGGGCCCAAAGTGTCAGTATTTTGTGTGGCCACCATTATTTTCCAGCATTGCCTTAACCCTCATGGACATGGAGTACACCAGAGCTTCACAGATTGCCACTGGAGTCCTCTTCCACTCCTCCATGATGGCATCATGGAGCTGGTGGATGTTAGAGACCTTGCACTCCCCCACCTTCCCTTTTGAGGATGCCCCACAGATGCTCAATAGGGTTTAAGTCTGGAGACATGCTTGGCCAGTCCATCACCTTTAGGTTCAGCTTCTTTAGCAAGGCAGTGGTCATCTTGGAGGTGTGTTTGGGGTTGTTGTCATGTTTGAATACTGAACTGCGGCCCAGTTTCCGAAGGGAGGGCATCTTGCTTTGCTTCAGTATGGCACAGTACATGTTGGCATTTATGGTTCCCTCAATGAACTGTAGCTTCTCAGTGCCGGCAGCACTCATGCAGGCCCAGACCATGACACTCCCACCACCATGCTTGACTGTAGGCAAGACACACTTGTCTTTGTATTCCTCACCTGGTTGCCGCCACACACGCTTGACACCATCTGCACCAAATAAGTTTTTCTTGGTCTCATCGGACCACAGGACATGGTTCCAATAATCCATGTTCTTAGTCTGCTTGTCTTCAGCAAACTGTTTGCAGGCTTTCTTGTGCATTATCTTTAGAAGAGGCTTCCTTCTGGGGCGACAGCCATGCAGACCAATTTGATGCAGTGTGTGACGTATGGTCTGATCACTGACAGGCTGACCCCCCACCCCTTCAACCTCTGCAGCAATGCTTGCAGCACTCATACATCTATTTCCCAAAGACAAACTCTGGATATGATGCTGAGCACGTGCACTCAACTTCTTAGGTCGACGATGGCGAGGTCTGTTCTGAGTGGAACCGAGATGCAGCTCAGTTTCAGGGTCTTGGCAATCTTAGGCCATCTTTATGTAGAGCAACATGGAGCCATGAGGTGCCATGTTGAACTTCCAGTGACCAGTGTGAGAGCAATAACACTAAATGTAACACACCTGCTCCCCATTCACACCTGAGACCTTGTAACACTAACGAGTCATATGACACCAGGGAGGGAAAATGGTTAATTGGGCCCAATTTGGACATTTCCACATAGGTGTGTACTCACTTTGGTTACCAATGGTTTAGACATTAATGGCTGTGTGTTGAGTTATTTTGAGGGGGCAGCAAATTTACATAGTTATACAGGCTGTACACTTACTACTTTACACTGTAGCAGAGTGTTCACTTCAGTGTTGTCACATGAAAATATATATAATTAATTATTTACAAAAATGTAAAGGAAAAAAACAAAACACACAATGGTACATTATCAAATATCATCTTTCAGATGGAAAAAGCAAAACCTATTTTCCTTTAATCGCATCCTACCCCATGCATTGACAGGAAAGGGAACATGTGTAGAGAGCCAGCAGTAACATTTTAAAAGATGTGGATCCTGACATTTGTCAATCTTTGTCTTAGCCCTTTTCTCTAAAAAGCAATCTGTCTTGATTGTAAAGCAATTGTTTTTAGCCTGAACAGTTATCCTTACAAACCGTTGAGGGACAAAACTCTATCACCGATTTCTAACATTGTCTTGGACCAGTTTTAATTTTTTTTTGTTAAATGCACTTGTCCATTAATAGCCTACTTCACATTTTAAGCATTTTAAAACTGTACCATACTTCATTGCTTATTGTATTTCACTGACTTTTGTGTTGCTCTACCAAGCTTTGTAGCCATTTTGTCTTAATGTGTGATGTTTGCTTTACCATTTGTTCACTATGCTGAAATAAAAATATACACTCTTTGATTTTTACAGGGTGTAACTGAAATACCAGAACAAGAATCATTTTGGTTTTGAACACCCAACTGCCAAAATGTTAGAGGAGGATATGGAAGTTGCCATCAAGGTGGTGGTGGTAGGAAATGGAGCTGTTGGCAAATCAAGCATGATCCAGAGGTACTGCAAAGGCATTTTTACAAAGGATTACAAGAAGACCATTGGAGTTGACTTCTTGGAAAGACAAATTCAGTAAGTTTAAAAAAAAAAAATCATTTGTTTTACTTTTGTTAATGCTACCTTTATGATTTTAAAAACGTAGCTATTCTAATTTGTTTATCTACATGCACTAATGCCTATTCACAGTGGAATATATTCATACAGAACATTCTACATGACACCAGCAGTAGAAGAATATGGATTCTCACATTTGCTCTTGTTCAATAGTAAATGGGTTTTAGTAAAATTATTGGACCAAAAAGTTTTCAAACAAAAACCTTTTTGGAGTTTAAAAGTTCTATATCAAATGTTATATATAAAATGCCCTCCCAATGTAGGTAAGTCAGATATCACGACCCAGATAAACAGGACCTTCTACCTCTCTGGGGAATCTGAGACGAAAACGTGTGTTCAGGCCGGTGTTGCGTCTTTGTGACGTCACACCATAGGGCAACAGTCTACTAAACTTAAGTAATTATTCAACGTAGGGCAGTTTTTTGGAGAACAATTGTGCCCTCTATCTTGCTGGTATCATAATATTACATTTTGGTCATACACTCAAGTGATTTCAGGGACATTTTTGGTGCTTGGACCTTAGTGTGTTCAGTTCGCTCCCAAGAGATAGAATAGGAGATAAAGCACATATTTTCCTTAACTTATACACCACATACTTTCTATCCTTGTGATTCTTCCTACTATCTTTCAATAACATGAAGCCATCTTTGGGGCTAGCCTGTCAATATTTAGAATACAGATATATTTAATTTGCAACCTATGCGTTACTTTGTAACTTAGGTGTCTGTGATCTTTAAATACATTTATACCTCTTTTTCTATGGTGCTGGCAACACACTGGGAATTAAGTTGTTTTCTCAGGCATGTGCTTTTATCTCCTTTGGATTTAGGAATAATTTCTTATCCACTCACTTCCAGCAATAATAATTACTAGCGCACTAAATATTTATCTAGCCATGAGGCTGTTGCACCTGGTAGTATTCTGTTTTGTGTTTTCATACGCCATTTATTTTTTAAGAATTAATAAGTTATGTTTTATTCTTAACAGAGTTGCTCTGCATACCTCACTCCTTAGTCAGTGTAATATACTTATATCAGCTTGATATTCTTTATCTTCAGAATTTTTCTCATTGCAGTTATAGTATAACTGTAAGATCAGTTTCGCTCACTATTGGTTACCCTGGCAGTATTTGATTGGGCTTTACTCTAGATTTTTCATGACCCCCTACCTGTTTTATTCTGCCTTACCTCACGGAACAAGAGAATGGTTCAAGATCAGGAAAGGTGTGAGACAAGGTTGTATATTTTTACCCTATTTATTCAACTTCTACCCGGAATATACCATGTGTAAGGCCGAGTTGGATGTCTCCAAAGCCGGAATCAATAATGCGGCAAGAAATATCAACAACCTCAGATACTACTTTGATGGCTGAAATTGAGGAGGAACTAGACGACCTATTGACCAGGGAGAAAGAAGAGAGTGCAAAAGCTGGCCTGCTGCTCAACATTAAAAGCTGAAGATCATGGCAACCTCAGTTCCTTGGGAAGAAATGGCTGCAGTGATGGATTTTATTCTCCACATGGTGACTGCAGCCATGCAATCAAAAGATGTTTGCTTCTCGGGAAGAAAGCTATGGTAAGTCTGGATAAGCTAATAAAGAGGTATTACACTATCAACAAAGGATTAATTAGCACTATGTTATTCCCGCCGTAGCATTGATGCCTTTGAATTGTGGTGTTGCTGAAAACTGCTACTTGGTCTGCAAGAAGATCTAATAAATCAGTCACTGGAAAGTATGATCATGAGGCTGAAGCTCAAATATTTTGGCCACATCATGAGAAGACAGGAATCTTTAGAGAAGACTCTGATGCTGGGAAAGATTGGAGGCACACAAAGAAGGGGGCAGGCGGAGTTGGATAGATGAGATCATTGAAGCCATGGACGTGAGCTTGGTGGAGCTCAGAGGAACAGTGATTGACAGAGATGTGCCTGGCGTGTTGCTGTCCATAGGGTCACAGAAAGTCTGACTCGACTGAACTGAACAACCGCCTCCAGTAGGATGCTACCCAAACTTTTTTTTTACTTGATACATAATGTTTTTTTGTTCATTCATTAGTTTTCAGCCTTTTCTCATCTTTATCGTGTATTCTCTATCTTCCAACATGGCTGATTTCCTTATTTCAGCATGAGGAAGGCTTGCTTTGCAACCTCAGGGGGCTTTCTCTCTCTTTTTTTTTTTTTTTTGTTTTTCTTTCCCTGTGTCTGCCTCTTCCCAGCAGCCAGGATTTGCTGGCAGGCTGCCAAAGTACATCTGATGTACTCAAGTTGCTGCTTTCCTGGAAGGTAAGAATCAATTTTATTGTGTTTGCTTTATTTTGGCAGTTATTGTTTCAGGTGACAGATAAAAAAAAGTGTATTATGAATTTTCCCATTAATGCCCAGAGTTTATATAATAACATACATAACTTGGATGCCTTCATTCGATTATTTCCAGATATGACAGCATCTATACATATTTCAAGTTTTAGCACAAGAGCTCTGTATATTATGAGTTGTTTAGTCGGTGAGTTGTTTCCGATCTCCATGACCCTGTGGACAGCAGCACGCCAGGCACATCTATTAGCCACTGCCTCCTCTGAGCTCCCTCAAGCTCATGTTCATTGCTTCAATTACCCCCTCTATCCATCACCACCTCTACTGTTTCCATTCTTTGTGTGCCTTCAATCATTCCCAGCATCAGTCTTCTCTAAGAAAATATGGTGTTCTCATGATATAACCAAATAATTTGAGCTTTAGCCTCATGATCACACCTTCCAGTGAACAGGTTGGCTTCCTTTCCTGTAGTATGGATTGATTGGATATTTGCAGTCCAAAGAAATCTAAGTTGTGTTTGAGAAATCTACAATTCAAAGACCATAGCTTTTCTCCACAGAAGCAAAGTGCACGACAGCAGTCACCATCTGCAGATATCTTGGAGCCTAGGAAAAGAAAATATGTCACTGCCTCCACTGCTTCCCCATCTAATGACACAAACTACTGTTCAATGTTCTTCAGGAGTTCTATCTACCGTTTCTAGTCCCTAAAATCTATTCTTTACCTCTGCTGTAGATTTGCTGGTGTATGGGTGGAAGGGGATGTTCTCTAAAACCAGAGAATCATCTTAATAGAATTGTACTAATTTCTGACCTGCTGTATTTTATACTCCAAGGCCAAATTTGTCAGTTATTCCAGGTAACTATTGCTTCCAATCACCTATGATGAGAGTAACATTTTTTTCTTGGTATTATATTTAGAACATATTGAATATGCTTGTAGAATTCTCTCTTTGTAGAAGCCTCTTCAGCATCCATGGTTTCAGCATAGTTTACGTTTTATTATGTTAAATGATCTGCCCTAAATGTAAATGTAAATCATTCTGTCATTTATTGGGTTCTAACCAAACACTGCTTTGGCCACCCTTTGTTTTAGGAGGGCTACTCCCTTTCTTCTGCAGGATTCTTGACCAGGATGTAAGATGTGGTGGTTGTCGGATTCAAAATGTCCCATTCCAGTCTATTTGAGTTCGCTCATTTCCGAAATATCAATGTTTGTTCTCACGTTTGACAACATTGAGTTTAACTTGGTTAACAGTTATAACATTCCAGGTTCCCTCAACTCTGACCAGTTTCCCAGTCCTGGCTGCTGAAAAACATCCCCACAGCATGATGCTGCCACCACCACCATGTTTCACTGTGGGGATGGTGTTCTTTAAGTGATGTGTTGGGTTTGTGCCAGACATAGCGTTTTCTTTGGACAAAAAGTTAAATTTTAGTCTCATTATACCAGAGCACCTTTCTCCATACATTTTGGTAAACTCCCACATGCCTTTACGCAAACTCAAAACGTGCCATTTTGTTTTTTGCTTAAAGTAATGACTTTCTTTAGGCCACTTTGCCATAAAGCCCAACTCTATTGAGCGTACGGCTTATTGTCGTCCTATGAACAGATACTCCAGTCTCTGCTGTGAAACACTGCAGCTCCAGGGTTACCTTAGGTCTCTGTGCGGCCTCTCGGATTACTGCCCTCCTTGCCCGGTCCATGAGTTTTGGTGGGCTGCCGTCTCTTGGCAGGTTTGCTGTTGTGCCATGTTCTTTCCATTTGGTTATGAGCGATTTTGATGGTGCTCTTGGGCGTCGTCAAAAAATGTGGATATTTTTTTATAACCTAACCCTGACTTGTACTTCTCAACAACATTGCCTCTTACTTGTTTGGAGAGTTTCTTGGTCTTCATGACAGTGTTTGGTTAGTGGTGACTCTGCTTAGGTGTTGCAGCCTCTGGGGCCTTTCAAAAAAAGTGTGTATATGTAATGACAGATCATGTGACACTTAGATTGCCCACAGCTGGACATCGTTTCACTAATTATGTGACTTCTGAAGGTAATTGGTTGCACCAGAGCTTTTTATGGGCTTCATAACAAAGGGGGTGAATGCATACGCACATGCAAATTTTCTGTTTTTTATTTCTAAAAAATAGTTTTATGTATATATTTTTCTCATTTCACTTCACCAGCTTATACTATTGTGTTCTGATCCATCACATAAAATTCAGATTAACAAAACATTGAACTTAAGGCTGTAATGTAACAAAATAGGTAAAAAGTCAATAAGGGTGAATACTTTTGCAAGGCACTATATATAGACTGCAGTCTGGATCTTGTGGCTTCTGAAAACACAACATTTTGGCTAAAATAACATTAAGCTAATGCTGTTACTCCCTCCCAATCTAGTATATGCTTTGATATACAGTATTTCTCTTAAGTTATGCTGCTTAGAAGCTGGAAATAAAATACTGACTTTTACATACCAAAGATTATGCTTCCATTAAGTCTTCTAAGCAGCATACATATTTATTTCTCCATATATAACATTCTTTAAGTGTTTTTCTGAGTTTATTTGAAGTAACACTGATGGTCAAGGGGTAGAGAAGGGTGTTGGTTTTTGTTTGCCCTTAAGAGGCATAACCTAAACTCTTAAGTTATGCAGCCTAGAACTCTTCGAGAAAAAGGAATTTTCGGTAAGTAAAATTCAATATTTTATACCTTCTATGTATTTGTAGTAATATGCTTCAATAATGCTAGTGACTGGGGTATTATGATTATAATAAAGCATAAATGTTTTGAAACGGTAAAAAGAAAATGGTTTCGTGAGGTAAAGCAAGTACATCAACATGCAGACCTTTGATGAGCTTATTTATTATAATTATTAATTTGGTTTAGAAGATAACAATATGTTAAGGCAACAAAATCGGAGGCAATCAGTCTGAGAATGAATTACACATTAGTAGGTTTGTTCTATAGGTCTGGTTGCCTACTCAGACAGCAACCTCTTTTAGCTCACTTGTGCCCTTCACAGAGAGAAATATCCTGTAGTATATCAGTCTGGTCTCACTCAAGAGTGATCAAGCCCCGAAATACCAGGCAATTCTACCCTGAACAGGAGAAACAGCAAACTCAGAGATGTGCGTTTCAGCCTCTCTTAGGCATCATCGGTGAGGTGTAGCTGAATCCCCAAAAGGGATGTCTGGAGCCCCCTATCCTCCTTATGGTGACAAAACCCCTAAGAGTACTTTGCATATGCAACAACAAAGTCAGAGGACCTCAGTCTGAGAACAACAGAGTAGAATTGCCTGGTATTTCGGGTCTGGATCACTCTTTTGAGTGAGACCAGACTGATATACTAAAGGGTATTTCTGTGTTTAAAGGGAACAAGTGAGCTAAAGGAGGCTACTCTGACTGGATTATAATACCTACTTAGGTTATATCTGACATAGGCCCCAATCTTACACCATCAGCCAAAGAAGCACAGTGATCTATTCTCACATGATTCTTTCCATCACAGTTAAAACAAGCAAGGATTCTCCCAGCTCCTGTATCTACCATCTTCAAACACATCCTTAATATCGTTCTATAAAGAGCAAAAAGTGTGGGAATGAGACCAAACTTGGATTGGATTTGTATAAGTGAAAATGCAGCTCAGAGGCTTATGACTAACACTAGCATATTCTTGTTTTCTTTTCAGGATGAATGATGAAGATGTGAGGCTGATGTTGTGGGATACAGCTGGGCAAGAGGAATTTGATGCAATAACAAAAGCTTATTACAGAGGTAACTCAAATCTCCTATAGCTAATGTACCTTTTTACTATAGTAATCCATAATATATAAAGGACAATGGACCATATGCATTAGGCTTCACATGCCATTTTTACTTTAGTACATTTCACCTCAGCAGTAACACAGCATATGCAGGGGAGGCATTTCTCAAAATGTATGTGTGTGTCTGTCTCTCAACATTAATTAGCTTATGGTGGGTGTGTTCACATTTGAATGTCTAAATAAGTTAAACTTATTTTCTGCTGAGAATTCCCAGAAATAAAGTTATTGCACTGCACTCTGGGAAACTGGGCAGACACTCTCCTATAAGTCCACAATGCGTTTCCACTCTTTAACCCAATGCCATTATATACACTGCCCCTTTTAGGCATGTACTCACTGTATTAATCAGCTTTCGAAGCATAAAATTGGATGGGTTATGCAGAAGTTAGGAAATCTACCCACAGACAGCTGTTTCAATCTTAAATGGATCTCATCAGTGTGGGGCTGGTTCCTAACTTGTGCATTAGATTTTGTGGGAAGGCTTTTAACCACATCATCCTTTAGCATATTGGGGGCAAATGAGGGATCGTCATGTACTGTATAGGGAACAGCAGGGTAAGACAGCAAGCATATGCCTAAAAGGTATTGTGTATAAAGTGGTGCTGAATTAAAGAGTGCATTGTGGATTCAGTTGCATGCCAGTTTCCCAGAGAGCAGTGCAATAACTGTATTTTGTGGCAATTCTGAGCAGGTAATAAGTTTAACTTTTAAACATTCAACTTAGAACACAATTGTACTAGCATTTCCTCTGTTTTGGTGGCACTGTTACCAGTTCTCATGTGCTCTGGAATTGCCGCCTCTGCCTTGTGATCCTGGCTAGTTTTTAATTATTTCATTTTTAGAAATCATAAACAAGAGAGAGTACTTACGATCTTGTCTTCACTGGCAGTGCAAAAAGGAGCACAGGGATCAATTACCAATATGATCTGTCCAGTCACAAAATAAATGGCACATTTGTTTTATTTAAGGAATACTGTGGTCATGCTAATAGATGTTTTGATGCTTTGTAATGATATAGAAAACTCTCAGGAGACTTCACATAATCCCCTTAGGAGATATTTTGTTAATTAATGCAAACCGTAAATCAAGAGAGCTTCCTCCACAGTCATTAAACATGTATAATTCAGAATCAACATGAGCAAGAAATTGTTTATTACTTTCTCAACGTTAGTAAAGTAATATGTTTACTGAAAACTGAGCTTTGTTGAAATTATCTGCTTCTCTTCGCAAGATGAAACTCTTGGATATTACCCAGAGTACACTTACTTAATTTGACTAGTTAATGAGATGAAGCAACTTTATTAAAATAAACATAAAATACTGTATCTGTCTTGTGCCTGTTGAGTTTTCAGTCGCTTTGGGCTCATTTGTACCAGATACAAATGTGTAAAATCGGCTGCCTGTAATGGGAATGTCCATGAAATATTAGGCACATCAGTAAATTCAAATGCACACTAATCCCATATTGAGGATATGTACTAGAATTGTTAATGTATATGCTATATTATGACAGTAAATAGTATGCTGTAGTTGTATCTGTCATTTATTTTTATTTTTTTCTAGAAGTGGGAAGAGACAAAAAACATTCCTCTGCTTCTATTTTAGTTTTTTAATTTATAAAAAAATGTTTTGCTCCTAATCTATTCTAGCTCTTTGAATAAGAATAATGAAATATATGGGACTGAGATTTTACAGTAAAGTCTTGCTACCAAATCTAATAGTATATTGTAGTATATTGAAAAATATTCGGACTAATTATTTAATCATATTGTGAATAAAGCTTTGGTAGTTTTTGACGATGAATGTGTCTGGGTAAAGCCTAGCACAGATTTTACTTGCATCCTAGTAGGTTACCATCCCCTTCTAGATCGCTACATTGTCATGCTGAAGGGGCTTGTGTGCCTCAATGAAGCTGCAAGCTATACCATATAGGGTCACCCAAGATGGGCAGGTCATAGCAGAGAGGTGAGAAAAATTGCAGTCCACTGGAGAAGGAACTGGCAACCCACTCCAGTATCTTTGCCACTAAAACCATATAGATAAGGACAGCCAGAAACACAGGCCTGGCATGCTGCCTCCATATGGTCACCAAGAGTCAGACATGACTGAAGGACTCAAGAACAGGTTATCATGGCTCTCCTTTTCTAATATGTAGGTGCCCAAGCCTGTGTGCTGGTGTTCTCTACCACAGACCGGGAGTCATTTGAAGCAGTGCCCAGCTGGAAGGAGAAAGTAACAGCCGAAGTCGGAGATATTCCAACCGTTCTTGTTCAGAATAAAATTGATCTGCTTGATGATACGGTTATTAAGAAGTAAGATTTTACTTTCCTATTTCTTTTTTTATTTATAATGGCAATCCATTACATTCAAATTGGCAAACCGTTTTATGTTTTAGTTGATGTCCTGCACATTATTTTTATAACTTTTTTTTTTTTTGTGTGAAGTCCAACTGAATAAAATAAATGAAAAATTGATAAACTGGACATTCAAGTGAACATAGATTTGTGAATAATTAGTGGGATTCTGTTGTGACCATAATAATTTATGATTTATATTCATAGTCAATGTCATATCAACTTCAATTTATTTCCACTTTAGTGAAGAAGCGGAAGGCTTGGCAAAAAGATTAAAACTCCGTTTTTATCGGACATCTGTGAAAGAAGATTTAAATGTTACTGAAGGTGGGTTTCTAACACAACATACTTGCATTGTTCTCCTATTCAGATTACCAAAACATCCATAACCTGCACACAACTTCAGTTGGCCTTCCTTTTAGGTTGGGCAGTTCCATATTAAATTTATTAAGATTCTAGCCCTCTACAAACCTGCATACTAATGAGGAGAGAGTCTTTTTGCAAGATGATATATTGGACTGTCTCTAAAAAGTATGGTAACAACAAAGTAGATATCTTACATCTTTGTTAGTGACAATTAGCTTCCCTGTGCCAGAGCAAGATGGCCCAGTTTGTTTCTGCCCTGTAGCTTTCCTCTCCTACCAGTAAACCACCCCTGACAAAGCAGAGGCCTGGTCTGGATATATGGAAATGTACATTTTAGAACGGATACTTTTTTTTAGCTTGCACTGTAATAATTATCTATATTTAAATTTGTTTTTCTCCAGGATTTCTGCTAGTGCAACATGTTTGTAATTCATATGATTGTGTTTTTAATTAGCACTTTCAATTTGCTCCTAAATATTTTACCGAAGTATTTTATATCTCTATGAATAGATCCATTCAAAATTCCTAGAAATAGCCTGTCTGACTAATGTAAAATCTTCCTGGCTCCTAAGTGTTAGGTGAGATTCTACATCGCTTATTGGCATCATATTTGCACAAACCTATTTAGTTTCTCTGGAGAGAAAATCCAGTGCAGATTATGAACTCACAGAAACTGTGCAGACAGAGTTTGTATTAAAACCTATTTCTTTTTCAGTATTTAAATATTTGGCTGACAAATATCTTCTGAGGCTAAAACAGCAATCGGCAGAAGATTCAGAGGTTGTACATTCGAGTGGCAACAAAATTGGTATGTGTATGGTACAATCTTGCCAGAATAACCAGTAATCTAAGGGAAAATTCACATATTACCCAGTTATTGTAAGTTAGGGATTTATAAAAATGTGGAAACCTTAAAGCAACATTAAAAGCATTTTTTGTTAGTTGCAGATGAGGGTATTTTGGTAATGCATAGACTATACACATATGTATTATTTATTTATTTTTAATCCCATGCTTTTGAAAGCAGAAAAACAAATTACATAATTTAAAAAAAAAATTGTAACTGATCCTTGGGGCTTGTCAGGCAATGAGCATTAATATTATTAACTTTTTATTTGTAATGCACCAACATATTCTGTAGCACTATTAAGGATGTATGATCATATTTGTTTGTCAATGAAAGCCACCTATGCTGTATGCATTTTGTGTTAGTTTCAATGAAGTTTGAACAGATTTTACTTAATATCGTTCATGCAAAATGCAACTTTGGTAATATTTTAAATTCATTCTGTAAATAAATAAATGAGAAAAAAATGTGCTCTATGTCCCTTTAATTTCCCTAACAGTTTAACTACCTAACCACACAAAAGTGGTTTTATAAATAATATATTCATTTTCCTTGTGCATTAAATGAAATATGATCACCTTTTATTGGCCATTGTTACTTCTAGGATTTGTTTACCTCAGTCTTGCCCCTTAAATCGGTGTGGTTTAAATTTGTTTAAATTGAATATATATATATATATATATATATATATATATATATATATATATATATATATATATATATAAAGTACATCTGCGTTCACATCTGAATGTCAAAAGCAAGTTAAAAAACCTGCTTCCAGCTCATAGTTCCAAGAAAAATTGTTATTACACTGCATTCTGGGAAGTTGAGAAGTTGAGCTGGGACACACAAATATGTCCACAAATGCCTCGCTCTTCATTCCGTAGCCATTATCAAACATGGCTTCCTCTTATATATATATATATATATATATATATATATATATATATATTGTTTTAAAATGGAACATTGTGTACAAGGAAACATACACACTTACTGGCACAATATCATTAGAAACCTATAGTTTCTAATGATTATTATTTCTGTTTAAAACATCTACTTCACCCTACTTCCACTGTAACTCAACAAAAACAAAGTTGATAATCCAGTTGACAATTGTATCTTATTTCTAATATAATTATTTCTACTATTCATTCCAGTAATTTATTTATGACTATATGAACATTTTTAAATATCTATTCCATTTTCTGAAGATTGAGATGAGCTAATATCATCTCATGTATTTGTGGACTAACATAATATTTTCCTTTTTGATGGTTTTCTCCACGTAGTCTATTGGGACTATTCCAGATTGTATGATGTCTTCGCTAGTTGAAGATTTCTCTGGCTTCTACTGAATTGCTTTACTTTATAACCACTATAAGCAACAATCTTTTCAGCAAAGCCCTTATTTCAAAACTGGATGCAGAGGACAATTAGAAACTTTAGTATATTTAAAGGACTCAGTAAAATGGGTAAAAAGTGTTTTAAGAAAAGTACATAATGTCATATGGATCTGTTTCTTTACATAAATGACAGTCATTTTATACCAATGTGTTTCTCTACTCAGGAGTATTTAACACCGCGGGGGGCAGCCATTCCGGGCAGAAATCAAGCACACTTAATGGAGGTGAAGTGATCAGCCTGCGGCCAAATAAACAGAGGACCAAGAAAACCAAAAGCCCTTTCAGCAGTTGTAACTTACTTTAGATCTGATTTATTTATGCTAACAAAAAATGGTTATAAGTCGGGAACTATAGTGCAATCCAATTATAAAAGAAAGAAAGAAGAAAAAAAAATAGGAGTGCAGACACTTCTAGAAACACCAGCTAGTTTTGTAGCTGAATTTGAGCCTCTTGACATAACACAGTGAGGGACAGTATGTTACATGAACAGAATGAAGTGGCCTTGTTGGGAAAATAAGTGTCACTTATAATCATTTATTGAATGGAGCTTCATCAAGATGAATGCTACAGTAATATGTTTAACAAAATTTGCTGAATTTAAAAATTCAGTACATATTACAGATCATGTAGGGATCAAGATTAATTACTTTTTGTAAAACATTTTGACACTTTTTGTTGCTACCAGTTCAGAAGAAATGAATTACTGGTACAATATAACATTTCTGCATATAATTAGGAATATATTTAATGTATGGTCTTTAATTGAGTGTGTTAAAACTTTAATTGTCCTTTACAGAATGAAAAAAAAAATGTTTTTAGCAGTTGATTTGAAATCAAAGAATTAGCTGATGAACTGTGTTGTTCAGTGTGTCCCCATTTTTGGGCCTTACAACTATAACTGTGCATGGTGCCAAAAACTGTACATTTTATGCTTTGACACTAAGCTGCTAATATAAAGTAATTTTTATTTAACATATTCCTTTTTGTTTTACTACTTGACTGTTTTAAATTCGTCATAACTGTTATTTTGCTGCATTCCAGTCAGACTTTAATCACTTGTTCTACATTAGACCAGAGGTGAATACTATTATACAATAAGCCTTTTTCATTTGGCCTTAAACTATTTTTGTATATGAATATTCACATGTCCCTTTGTAATGGGACAAAACTTTCTCTATGTGAGAAACCGTTGTCCTGTTGGAAAGTTACTAAATCTGTCCAGTACTATTCGTTAAAGATTTGCCTTGTTTTACATTTAATTAATCACTGATCTGCACACCTCAGTTTGAGGGCTTTGGTACGAATTGGTTCGAGAAAACAATGGTTATTCACAGAATTATTTGGTTCATATACTTTCAAAAAATAATAGATGCCTTCTGGTGATCATATATAATAATGTGTTAATGAATATATCCACTTTGAGGAGTACCGGAAATATATATATATCATATGTAGGCAATTGCACACAAGTATTTTCTGCCATGGTGGTTCTAAACTTGTAATTGGTCTTAAAACACCAGGCAGAAGAAAATTGTGTGTGTTTTCCTATATTTTTTACACTATTTAGCATTTGTAATTGTGACGACATCAAGTGATTGAAACAATATTGGGAAGATTGCAAATGCCTAAAAGCGAAGACAAACCTCAACTCAGGTGCACTTTAACTACAGATTTTACAACATGTTTTAAGAATGTTCATTGTGACCTGCATGTTAATATAAAGAGTGCAGAGCAGATTTTCAATGCGCACACAACTTTTTGCATGTACAAGAAGAAAAGTTTGTTCACCATAAGTGGTACAGAAAAGGAAAGCTTAGTAGTAATTCCTATTATATGCGCTGGATTCATGTAATGCATACAAGGGGAATCCCACTATCCTTCTTTTAATGTGGTGGCTTGCTTGAATGGTTTGGATCCAAATCCATGTTCAGTTGTCTGTGGGTTGAAAATTGAATATTTGTTTATCATCTTGTTTAAATAAAACAATTTGACAAATTGGTCTACTTTATCTATATGTTTTTCTTTTACTTTAAAATGTTCCTATTGCAAATATAAAGGAATCTTTATAAAGCTGCTTTAAAATCTTTAATAATTATATAACCTATAAGACTATACATAAATGGTAGGTCCCCGCATTACAGATGGTCTACAAGAGATGAGGACAAGGAAGTATTTTGGAGATGTTTTTTAGGTGAAAATGACAATATTTAGTGATTGATTGTATGTGAGGAATTAAAGATAGTTGGATTCAGTAGAACCCCAATACATCGGCTCTGAGAGGTGGGGTGACAATGACTTTGTCAACGGTGAGCGATTTTTATATGAGGAGTGAAAGCTGTGCAAGAGAGTGGGTAGATTAGGAGCTCCGTCTTTGACATATTGAGTTTGAGTTGATGGGCAGACATCCAGGAGCATATGCGAGAGAGGCAGTTGGTAACATGAGCTAGAAGAGAGGGGATAGTTCTGGTGCAGAGAGGTAGATTTGGGTATCGTTTACATATAGATGGTGTTGAAACCCAAAATAATTTATTAGGGTACCAAGCCTTGGACAAAACCATGAGGTATGCCAACAGTCAGAGGCTGAGGAGAAGAGGGGCCACAGAAGGGCACACTACATTATTGATTCCTTAGATATGATGTGAACCAAGTGAGAGCAGTGTCATGGATGGCCAGAGACTGGAGCGTTTGGAAAAGAATAGAGTGGTCAAAGGTAGCGATGAGATGGAGGAGAATAAGAATAGAGAAGTGACCCTTTGCCTCGAAGGTGAGCAAGTCATTAGTAACTTTAGTGCTAGCTATCCCTGTGGAGTGTTGGACCAGATGCCAGACTAGAAGAGGAGTTGGAGAAAATAAATAGAGAGGTATATGTAGATACGTTCAGTTTAGAAACCAGTGGAAACAAAGAGACGGCAGTAATTAGATGGGAGAAGCTGGATCAGATGATGGTTTCTTAAGAATGGGTGTAAATATGGTATGTTTTCAAGGTGATGGAAACTTGCCAGTGTTTAGGGAAAGGATGAATAGATGTGTGAGAGTGGTCAACTGTAATGGAATAGGATCATGTGGGCAAGTTGTAACTAGAGGTTGATAAAGGAATAGAGACTTCATCCTCCGTTACAGGGTCAAAGGCGTCCATTGTGAATGCGGGAATGGGTAAGGGTAAATGCCTGGTGTTATCTATTTATTGAGAGGAGGGTGAGTTAGGGCCACACTGAGAGGGGAGTTTGTTACACATATTTTCAATGTTATTATTTATGTGACTAGCAAAGTGGTGGAGGGCAGAGGAGGATGTTGAATGTGGTGAACAAATGTTTGGAATTGAAGGCTAAATTAGATACTCGTGATGAGTAGAGCATAGGATAAACTTGTAAGGAAGTCAGCTAAAGTGCAGAATGTGTTAAATCAGATAACCGATGCAATCACTTCAATAAAATATAATTAAAGGTCCCCTAATTTTCTGGGGTATTCATGATCACATTTGAGGAGCAGCTACAGTTCGCTGCATTTGGTCTTAAATATCATACCTAAGTATCTTGAACTAGAGCAGAATCAGTGACTTCTTTATCAAAGCTAAAGATGCCCCATTTTAACATCCAATAAACACAATAACATTAGGCATGTATAGAATGCACAATTTGTGTTCTATAATAGTTTCCTTCTATATATGGAACTACAGATGCTCCTTTATAACCTTGAAGGGCACTGTAGTTTCTCCAGCAGTATTACATATTTGTGAATGTATCTAATCCAAAGTATGATGTATTCTCTATAAGACAGGGGTCATAAATATGTGGCTAAATACAGCTTAATATATGACACTCTTGATGAGCCATCAAAATAGGATGCCTGGAGGTCAAGAAGAAGCTACCATTTTCCAGGAAGACAACTACCAGAAAAAGGCACCTACTATTATATTATTCTTGATGTCATCTCTTCTAAAACTCCGCTTTCTTGGAAATTAGTAATAAAATTATATTTCCAGTCCTACCGAAGAGTGAGTATATACAAGAGCTCTATTTCAAGCATTTGCTCTAACATTAGGTGTAATTTGGCTATGTGCATATAAAAAGTTGCCCCTGTTACAGTATATCACCTTAGCCCCAAAGAAGTTTACTCTATCTGATACAGATGGCGCCATTGCACGTAAACAAGTGTGCAGGAAGGCAATATATGCAAAGTTGATGATGATAAAATATAAAAGCATATATTGCCATATGGGCACTGGACAAAAGCAAATGTGTTCTAATAGGAGGAACTCTAATCCTTGTATTACCCACAATGCTTTTCCTTTACCCGAAACAATGTGAGTAAAAAAAAAAAAAATACCTAAGATGTTCTCCTGATTCAATGAAGCTTTTGAAGTGATCACCAGCTCAGCAGAGCTAATAGCCGGTGGCAGTTGTCACATTTTTAGGATAAGTTAAACAAATGTACTACAACAGTGGTTACCAAACTTTATTCTGATTGACCACTTAAAAGCTGTATATGGTCTTGATGGACCACCTAAAGATGCCTGCTTTTTGACAACCATAATGCAATGGGTACTATTCGAATATACAGTGCCCCCACCTTGATTTCCTATATTAACGCATATTCTCACACTGGATGTTTCCAGATTTTTACACAAAATCTAATCTTGGATAAAGCAAACCGGAATATACATTTTTATTTTTTAGTTATTTTGCTTACTTATTTAATATTATATGTACTAAATATGTACTAATATGTACTAAATATTATGCACTAGCCAGTCATATGTTACTAAAATGCTGCTGAGACATTGTGATTGGCTATCATAACTAGTACTATAGAAACATTGTATGTATGAGCCACAAGGTGCTGATCTTTACAGGGACTGTTTGAAATGTTTAGCAGTTTAAGCACTTGTTAATAAAATGTTTACATATGTGAACAAGTAATACACACACACATATTAAATGGTTGGTTGTGCATATATAACTGTATTGACTGCAACACAATTGTCTCTATAATTCAATCCCAGACATTCACATCACTATGTAGCTATTATCAATGGCAGACAACAGGACTTTCTCCATAAGATTTTTTCAGCAGAATTAATGGTTGATTCTAGTATCACATAGTATTCCAGGTTTGGAGGAAGCAAAGTATCCTCACGAGTCACGACATCACACTACCACCATCATGTTTGACAGTATTTATTTTTAATGTGGAATACTGTTTTTCCTTAAGTCAGACACAATTGATCCATGACCATTCCGGTCCATAGAACATTCTCCTTAAAAACTTAGTGATCATCCATGAGTGTCTAGGCAAAGATTTATGAATTTCTTGTTAAGCAGAGGTTTCTGCCTTGTGGATTTCCCATTAAGCCAATTTGTGCAGAATGTATTATGATTGTAGTGTTATGAACAATGACCTTAGCTGAGGCAAGAGAAGCCTGCAGTTTTTTGGGGGGTTTTGTTTTTGGATCCTCTCTGACTTCTTGGATGATTTTACATTGCACCTTGGATACATTATGACAGATCCTGTCACTCCTGGATAGATTCACTACTTTTCCAGATGTTTTTCATTCGAATATTATGGGTTTTGTTGAAGTCCCAAAGCCTTTGAAATGCTTTTTCTAGACTGATGGACATAAACATCAATCATGTGCATGTTGAATTTGACTCTGAAGGTGACGGTCAAAATAAATGAGGTTTATATTGGATTTTGGCTACAAATCTAAAAACATTCAGTGTGACACATATGGATTAATAGATCAGAAGTGGAGGCAAATCCGGACACTGTAGGACTTAGGACTCAAAGCACGTAAGATGGACTGCAGGGTTTGCAAAAATAAGACATTAACGGCCAAACCAACGAACTGGAAAAGCATGCAAAAACACACAAATATGCCTTGAATTAACTTACACACTCACACAACGCACAGGGGGAGAGCCAGGCAGCCTGTGAGTGAGGTTGCAAGTTAATTTGAGGCATATTTTGTCTTTTTTAATGATAGAAAATTGCAGAAGCGGGGGGGGGGGGGGGAATGGCAGCCGAAAAAACATAACAATTCTGAAACAGGATGAAAACGAGACTCAGCAAGGCCAGGCATGCAGAACTTAGAAAATACACAACGACAAAGACAGTAACACTTACACGAACAACAGGCACGCGGGACTTTGATAATAAAATCAACGGCAGTCAGAGCGCGCCACGTAAATGATGCTCAGAGGAGCAAATGCCTCACATTGTGTGGCAAACAGCATTGCCAGCCTTATGATTTTATTCCTGTCATTTTTAACGGGCAATTTCCTAGTGTAATTAGATTTCTTATGGCTGTTATATGCTCGGACAGGTTTCTTCAAAGTTGTGATGAATATTATTTTATTCACATTTGGTTCAGTACACTATCCAGTATGGACAAGAAATCGATTGACTATATGTGTAATCAGACCCTTTAGCCATTTAACTTATAGCAAATTTAATGTGGTTTTCCTGTATATCTCATGTGTTGAGTAATACAGACAACTTGAATAATATATTGGTAATGGTTTACTAGAGATTGTCTCTTCAAAAAATACTGATCACGTTACATTTTTTTCATGATATCAACCAATTATAAGGAAATGTTTTTTTCTAAAATGTATTTTGTGTCAATGTAGTTATATATATTTCACTGTTTGAACTCTTTTAAGCATGATGGTCCAGTTCTCTCCCCTTATATTCATTTTGCTAATTACCTTCTGCTTTCTAAAACTCTTGTCACCTCCTCTCACTCCCGCCTCTAGGTCTTTTCTCGTGCTGCCCCTAGTCTCTGGAACTCCTTGCCTCACTCCCCCAGATTATCCTCTTGCCTCAAAACATTTAAAACCTCACTTAAAACGCATCTTTTTAAAGAGGCGTATCACCTTCCACCCTAACACACTTATCACCTCTCTCTCCCTCTTTTACCACTCACTATCCCTTAGATTGTAAGTCTGCGAGTTTCTACCCTAAGTACTTTGGGAATTCACCATGGACATTGGATTCCTAGTTTAAAGACAGGGCCCTCCTTCCTTTGCTAAATGTTAATCTGTATTTAACTTTGTCTGAACTTAATTTATGTACAGCGCTACGGAATAAGTCTGCGCGTTATAAATAAACAATAATAATATATGAGTTGCTAGTCATATGTTTTATTGTGAAATACAGTTGTTTCTAGTCTAGAGATTCCCACTACATATATAGAAGATTTCTTTGAGATAACTGAAATGATTTTGAGAGAAAAACGTATTATCGTGAGGAATTGTTCAGATTTGTAGTTTTAACATGTGCCCATTGTCCTTGTCACATGTTTTGCTTTAAGGTAAGCCAATACATTCTCAAGATTTTGTGTCTTCCTCCGCTGTTTCTATTAGGTTTCATACCTCCATTAATGTTTTGAAAGCTAGTGGTTGTACTTTTCATTGAATCCAGCAAAATATGTATGTTTTGATGTACAACTTTTAAGGCTTTATTATGTTGCAAAGATCTCACTCAGCTTCTTTATTTTATCTTTTTTATTTTTATTTAGGTATTTAAAAAAAATAATCTATTGTACATATGACATTGCATTATATTCCACACAAGATAGACATCCATGCATTAACAAACATAAGCAAGGATAATACTGTATCTTTTAATGTTCAACTGATGGATGCTTTCCTCTTTATTTTTTAAATGAGCTTATAAAATTAATTATTATTTTTAAGATGACAGTGGTACTGTTTGGAAAGTTTCAGCGAATAAAAACTAACCCTTTAAAGTACTAGCAAAGTCTATTAAAATATTCTCAAAATAGATTGTGTTGTCAGATTCCGCATTATGTTGTCAGATTGTTACATACCTCATAAACAGTTTAATCAAAACTGAAATGGTGTTTATATTGTTATGTTTGTTTTTTTCTTATCTCATATGATTATATAAGGCATGGGGTATATTATCTTGTTATTTTTACTTCTACTTAGTAGATGCTATTTGTTAGCCATATTAAACGTAATAAAGAAAAGTGTTATTTCCTCCTACAGAGCTGTGAAGAGGCGATGAAAGATTAGCAAAATATGTGTACTGCTAGGTATGCTGTATGTGTTTGTCATTCCTTCCCATCTTATGGTGAAAATAATTGTCTTAGGATATACTTCTCTTTCACACTCTATTACTTACTACACCCATTTACACCACTTTACCCACTTTATATTTCACCCATGCTACCTTTAACTAAATCTCTTTAGTATGACACATTATCTCCTCTTGCTTCTTGAAGAACCTCCTCCTAATCAATTTCTTCTACCTCCTTCCCAGGTCATCTCCCCTTTGAATATAGTATATAAACTAGGAAATGCATCCTAATCAACAAGTAGAGCCAAAAAGGCTGAGACTTCAGCTATTATAGTCTGCCTTGATACGGCACACGTGGCTATTAGATACAGATGTGTGTGAGAAAATGAACAGTACTCCACATCAATTAAATATATAAGATTTGTCCAGTGGTTAGGAGTCTGTGCATTCACAGCTGTGACCTGGGTTTGATTCCATTCAGGGAACCAAGAGGTCACACCACCCTGAAGATGAGTAGGGTTTGGCCTGGTCAGTACTTGGATGGGAGACCACCTAGGTATACCAGGAGCTGTATGCTGTGGCCCACTTAAGACAGAACTGGCAACCCACTCCAGTATCTCTGCCATGAAAGGCAAGTGGATTAGCATGATCATGGACATAAAGATGTGCGTAGTGTGTTGCAGTCCATGTGGTCATGGTAAGTCAGACACGACTGAATGACACAACAACAACATTTGCAGGTAAAGTTTCAAATTGTTAATGTATTTTATGCAGTCCTTTTCCTATATCATATTAATATGTTGTTTGTGTGTTTCCCACAACTGCTCAAATGAACTCACTGGTTTGTTACAGTCATAATAATTAGCCTAGACCTTCTGTCCAACTCCAGCATTTCCAGAAAAGGGGACATTGCTAATCACTTTCCCTATGAGTGGCATCTTTGTTCCCTTGATGATTAAGCATTGCTAACTTCATTTATTTCATTTCCTAGAGCTTCATACAATATACCTTCTAGTTTTCCCTAACCATAACAAATTCTGTCTTGTATTTAACCCTTTCACTGGCAGTGGGTGCAGCAATGTGTTGCTTTCCTCCCTGCCATTGAAAGGATTTATCCAATATAAAAAACAAGTAGTGTGTTTTTTTATATAAAATGTACAGCTATTACTTATACTAAAGTGAAAAAGCAGAGACTTCATCATTTAAAATTATAGATATTCACAAGTAATTTATTAATTGAAAGTTATTTGAAATTTGCATTTTCCTACAGTAAACTTGAATTTGGCATTTTCTACATGCCAGGTTCCCTTCTGCATTGCTACATTGTGGTGCAGGGGCTTGTATACTTCAAAGCTGTGAGCTATACCATGTAGGCTCACCCAAGATTTTACAGTAAAGTCTTGCTACCAAATCTAATAGTATATTGTAGTATATTGAAAAATATTATGACTAATAATTTTATCAGATAGTGAATAAAGCTGGTAGTTTTTGATGATGAATGTGCCTGGATAAAGCACTGATGTACTCATTTAAATTGCATCCTGGTAGGTTATCATCCCCTTCTGGATCGCTACTTTGTCATGGTGTAGTGGCTTGTGTACCTCAATGGAGCTGTGAGCTATACCATGTAGAGTCACCCAAGATAGGCAGATCATAGCAGAGAGTTCAGAAAAATTGTGGTTCACTGGAGAAGGAGCTTGCAACCCACTCCAGTATCTTTGATAAGAAAGCCATATGGATAAGCACAACCAGAAACACAGACAGTGCCTGGTGTGCTTTGTCCATGTGATCACCCATCGTAGGACATGAGTGAAGGATAGAACAACAATAACCTGCCAAGTAGCTTTACTGACAACCTACTGCATGCATAGTGAAATACCTAATGAAGAGATAATTGGCAATAATTGCTATTTAAATGCTGGAGTAATTGGGTCTGGAGATGTAAATACGGATCTGCCTCTATCTACATAGTAGGCAGGGCTTGCCTAGATCCCATGTGTTATCAAGGCTTGTTAGTCTATATACAAACATGTTAATCTGCATTTGTTGTTCCGAATCACTCCCTCTAATTGTCCTGTAAATACAAGCTTACTGAGGCCCTCGTTCAATTCCAAATTGGCCAATTGAATAGGGCTCTAAATAAGCACATAACATAGTTTTTTTAAAATAAGTTTTTAGTTATTAAGCATCTATCCAAAAGCAAGGTTTTCACTAACTAAAAACTTATTTAAAAAAACTATGTTATGTGCTTATTTAGAGCCCTATTCAATTGGCCAAATTGGAATTGAATGAGGGCCTGAGAAAAGAAAGTCAGTCCTGATCAGTTAGGGGTCAACAAAACATCAAAGGGATATTCCAACAATAAGCTGGTGTCATCTTAAAAGATAAGAATGTTAAAAACAGTCTTTCCATTATACTAGCCATTTGTCTATTTAGTTAAGAATTTCTGAAATATGCAGCACGGATCATGCAGCTCCTTTATGATAATGCATTCCTGAAAGTGTTTTATAAGGTTGTGGGGGACATGATGTTTGCCACCACAGAGACAGCCAAGCAAAACGTATTCCTAATTGGCACATTAAAGCAGCCAATTAGTATTTGGGAACTCATATTCATGACAATAAAGCAGTGACAATGATCTCAGTGATGATTCATTTTAAAATCAAATAGATAGTATAATTTATGTCTTGTCTGTCAAGCAATTTAAGAATAATTAAAACAATAATTTGGTGTAACAGTCCCTTTAAATATGTCTTGGCATTAAATGGCTTAAACAACATTAAGATAGACAGCTTCCTTTTGATACTTCAGAACACTAAGTGCATCTGTGCAGATTGCTGTTGTTGTGATACCCACACAAGTAATTCCAACTAAATATTAAATTATAGGCACGGTCACAAATACATGTCATTGGAAAACCACCTGGGTAGGATACATTATACAGAGCTATTGCTTCCTACTGTTACATATAAAAATAGGAAAAAAAATAAAAGCTTTGCAAAACACTTTAGTTTTCTGAGCCATGCTTCACATGTACTGTATTTTCAAGGGTTTGTGTCTCCCTCTGCTGGCTCTATTAGATTTCAGATTTTGACAGATCTTCCAATTTGTCTGTTGAAAAGTCAATTTTAATATTTATATTGATATGATAATTTATATTTTTTTCTATGTTTACTTTTCATTTGTGCAATAACTGGGACCTTTGATGTGTCATCTTTAAAGGATCACAAGGATCATTGTATTTTGGGAAACACTTGACAATTGTGAAGCATTTAACAACATTACCCCAGCAGCTGTGTAAGACATGAACAGAAAATACATTATTAATCAGTGGCACAGCTAGAGAATGTAGGGCCTTCGTGCAAAAAAGAATGTGCGCCCCCCTGGGTTGTAAAAATTGTTTTGCAGTGTGCCCCGCAAGGACAAAATTACTCAGTTCTCCTCCCCAATATCAATTCCCATAACTGCCCCCTCCCAAAGACCCCTTCTCCTAATAGCAAACCTTCCCAAGACCCTTTCCCATTCCAGTTCTATCCCGAAGACCCTCCCCATAGTTTACTCTTACCCTTCTGCCTGTGCAAAGCTCCATCCACTGCCTGCAGCACAGCACCAGGATGTATGCGGTCTTTTCTGCAACATCCTCTACATATATATATATATATATATATATACATCACCTCCACACACCACCCACCCCTCTTGACAAAAAAATAGCTCCTTTTGCTCCTCCCTCACATAAACCATCCCCCCCCCCATGTACTTTGAGACCCAGGGGGGGCGTGGCAGGTTGGGCCGGGGTGAAGGCCCCATGTGGCTCCTAAACTACAGAAAAAAAATAAATGCAAAAAGAAAATTAAAGAGGAGGGCCCTTGTTCACTGCACCACTGGTATATCTGTCTGTGTTATTAATTATAACAGGCTGCTTGTTTTTGAGGGTTTCCCTGGTAAAATGTATTATGAGCTGTTATTGTTTTTGAACAAAGGGAAACAGTGAATAAATATATAAAAGAGAAAAGCAAGGAGTTTGTGAGGGAAAATGCTATAGTCGTGAGCAAGAGCAGGTAATGGGAGTGGAGTAAAGAGGCACACCAGAGCAAGGAGCAGGGTAGTGTTGGGAGATAAAGGTAAAGATGTATCAATTTCACTGATATTAATGTCTTTGGATGTTAAGGCCATGGTTTAAAATGTAATGGGGCAGGCAACAAGTGAGAAGGTGTCTAAGGAAGTGCTACAGACAGAGGTCGGAGATATAGGTGGTGCAAGTGGTGCGTTGCACAAGGGCCCATGCGTCTTGTGGGACCCAGCGTAACACACCACTTGTGCATCTTTGCACAGAGGCCGTGCCCCCACTCTACAATCTGTCTCACTGTGCCTGCAGCCCCAGCACTGCAAGGAACTCCCAGGAAACAGGTACAGGGGCGGTGGGGAGCATTGCTGGGCTGGGGAGGTGAGTCAGGGCAAGCCATGGTAGGGGAGACTGCGTAGTCAGGCCCAAGAGATCAGGGAAGGGGTCTATGTGTGAGGGAGGGCAGGAAAAAATGGAGGATCAGGGCTATATATAACAGAGCCAATGCAAAGGCATTTTGACGTGTTGTAGTCATATCATCATAGTTACATAGTAATTAAGGTTGAAAAAAGACTTTTAGCCCATCAAGTTCAATCTTTTAAGATCTCCTCTGATCTGCAATATGCTGATTAGTTGTTAATTGATCCAGAGGAAGGCAAACAAAAAACCCCCAGTGAAACTTTGCCAATTGTCTCAAAAGGGGAAAAAAATGAATTCCTTCCTGACCCCAGATACTGGCGATCGGATTCCTCCCTGGATCAATACTCCCTCTCTAATTAACCAATATAACCCTGAATGCCCTTTTTAATAAAAAATATATCCATTCTTTTTTTAAAGTTATCTATCAAATCTGCTGTCACCACCTGCCATGGTAGAGAATTCCACAGATTAACCATCCTTACTGTGAAGAACCCTTTTCTTTCTTTAAGGTGGATTTTTTTTTTACTTCTAACCTCCAAGGATGTCCTCTTGTCAGTTAAAAACCTCTTGGCACAAAAAGTTCTTTTGACAAATCTTTATACTGACCCTGGATGTATTTACTGTATATAGGGTAATAGGTTGGGTTGAGATTGGCACAAAGACATTCACAGACAGGGGGTTAGGTCACAAAAGCAGATACTTCAAAGAACAAGCACATGCCCAAAAGGTAACCAGTACATAGGTAGGCAGTGCATATGGACCTCTTCACAGTACTATTGGACACAATACAGCAGCAATCATCCAGTGTAAGTACATCAGAAGATGGTTCACCCATGAGAAAAAGATAATCCACTCCACCAAGACTATACGCCCTACTGTACTACTAATAGGGTTGACAAGCTTCCATAAAGGTTATTAGTCTAAATTGATTTTATTTTTATTTTTTCCCCTTTCAGATACCTCTGAAATGGAACATCATGCTAGTTAGTGAAGATCGTTGTTCAAAAGCAATTACCCCTAAAAAAAACAAAAGCCTCCTAATTTGTTTATAGGAACTTAATCCCCTTAGATATTTGTTTTACTTGTCAACTAACCATGGCTTTAATGCTACTTTGGTTAATGAGAGCATCAAAAATACATTATATTTTCTTAAAGCCACATGATATGCTCATGAGACCCTCTGTTTCCACCACTGCACAATAAAGATTCATGAAAAATTGTTATTCCTTTAGTATATACTACATCCAATCCCCGTCACCTCCCCAGCTTAGTGACATCAGTAAAATCACATTTTTGTCATATACAAATGGATTGTGTTGCTGGTCCCTAGAGATATACATGAAAATGGGAACCTTGGGAGTTGTCATGGACCCCTTTACAGTGCCTGGATCCTGGTGCATTGAGCCACCATAGAGGACATACCACCCCATTGGAAAATGGGTCGAAGAACAATATTGGCATAGGTGGATGGTGGGAGGAATAGCCCCAAGACATGGTGCCATGGTGTACCACCATGCTTCATGTAGTATTATGGCATATGTATCTGCCTTATCCTGTATACTGTATGTAATACCCCATTTAATATTAGTGTATTCTGTGTTATGTTTAAACTGTGACTGAGTAATCATGATGTGATTAAAACAGGGTGTGCTGAGTCTGCAGTGATCAGATACCTATATTGTACTGTTATCTTTTCTGGTCCATTGTTAACAAATGAAGTTAATCCCATCTGATATGTGCTAGAGACGGCAAGATGTGCATTGGAGATTATCCTATTGCTCTCAGGAAGCTACTGTTAAACCCCATGTGGAATTTATCTCTTGTGTTTGTCTGCCTCACCCTCTCATTGTTGTGCTGTGTACACTCCCTCTGTATCTATCCCTATAAATACTGCTGTCATTTCAAAAATAAATCAGTTCACTCTGAGGCGCCTATAAATTGTATGTTCTCTTATTTTGTTCCTGGTGGCTGCGATACGAAAACCTATCGCCACCTTATAAGTAACCTGTCCTGGTCACTACCACAGGAAGGTTACTGGGACTCCTGAAAGCGCTGATTACTGATCGAGAGACTCTGACTGATACAGAAGCCAGATATCAGGGTGCTGGTGCTGAGATTTCAAAGAACACAACGGTCCTTGTGGGTAGATAACCTGTAGTCTATAGCAGGTGGCTCTGGGCTTGTATAGCCCCTACTTTCAGATCATCACAAAAGTATATTGTTGATCAGGAAAAGGCTCATCATAGCAGTGGAGGGTTGAGTCCTATTACCTTTAAATAGCTACCTAATGATTTATGCACAATATCATGTGTGTGTATGTATGTATATATATATATATATATATATATATATATATATATATATATATATAGTAATGCTAAAGACTTGATAAAGAGAAGTATATTCTCGAAAGCTTGTCAGAATAAATTAATATGTTTGTCCAATACAAAAGGTATCAGCATACACTGCAATACTCTTATTATTAAACTATATATATATATATATATATATATATATATATATATATATATACACACACACACACACACACACACACAGAGACAGACACTCACACACAGGGACAGACAATCATATTTTTAAATGCTAAGATAAACAAAAATAGTTCATGCAAAACAAAAAAAAAATATTACACTACTAATTCTCCTCTATCAGCTACATTTATAACCCAGCTCACTTACATATGCCTTTAATAGATATTGTACATAGTACAGTGCCTTGCAGAAGTATTCAGCCACCCCCACCCCCCTCCTTGGCATTTTTCGTGTTGTGTTCCCTTACAACCTGGAAGTAACATGTATTGTTTGAGGATTTGCAGAACATGCCCACAACTTTGAAGATGTTTTTTTTATTGTGAAGCAAACAACAAATAGGACAAAATAACAGATAAAGTCAATGTGCATCACTATTCACCCTCCTAAAGTCCATACTAGAGCGACCTTTTGCAGCAATCATAGCTCTAAGTCACTTTGGATAAGTCTCTATGAGCTTGCCACATGTTACCACTGGGATTTTTGCCCATTCTTCCTTGCAAAACTGCTCCAGTTCCTTCAACTTGGATGGTTTGCGCTTGTGAACATCAATCTTTAAGTCTGACCACAGATAATTTATTGGATGAGGTCTGGGCTTTGACTAAGTCATTACAACACATTTACATGTTTCCCCTTAAACCACTCAAGTGTTGCTTTAGCAGTTTGTTTGGGGTCATTGTCCTGCTGGAAGGTGAACCTCCGTCCTAGTCTCAAATCACGCACAGAGTGGTACAGGTTTTGCTCAAGAATATCCCTGTATTTAGCATCATCCATCTTTCCCTCAACTCTGATCCGTTTCATGGTTTCCGACTGCTAAAAAACATCCCCACAGCATGATGCTGCCACCACCATGTTTCACTGTGGGTATGGTGTTCTTTGGGTGATGTGATGTGGTGGGTTTGCACCAGACATAGCGTTTTCTTTGATGGCCGAAACGTTACATTTTAGTCTCATCAGAACAGAGCACAGTCCTCCATACATTTTGTGAGTCTCCCACATGCCTTTTCCCAAACTAATGGCTTTCTTCTGGCCACTCTGCCATAAAGCCCAACTCTATGGCTTATTGTCGTCCTATGTACAGATACTCTACAGGGAGTGCAGAATTATTAAGCAAGTTGTATTTTTGAGGATTAATTTTATTATTGAACAACAACCATGTTCTCAATGAACCCAAAAAACTAATTAATATCAAAGCTGAATATTTTTGGAAGTAGTTTTTAGTTTATTTTTATTTTTAGCTATTTTAGGGGGATATCTGTGTGTGCAGGTGACTATTACTGTGCATAATTATTAGGCAACTTAACAAAAAACAAATATATACCCATTTCAATTATTTATTTTTACCATTGAAACCAATATAACATCTCAACATTCACAAATATACATTTCTGACATTCAAAAACAAAACAAAAACAAATCAGTGACCAATATAGCCACCTTTCTTTGCAAGGACACTCAAAAGCCTGCCATCCATGGATTCTGTCAGTGTTTTGATCTGTTCACCATCAACATTGCGTGCAGCAGCAACCACAGCCTCCCAGACACTGTTTAGAGAGGTGTACTGTTTTCCCTCCTTGTAAATCTCACATTTGATGATGGACCACAGTTTCTTAATGGGGTTCAGATCAGGTGAACAAGGAGGCCATGTCATTAGATTTTCTTCTTTTATACCCTTTCTTGCCAGCCACGCTGTGGAGTACTTGGACGCGTGTGATGGAGCATTGTCCTGCATGAAAATCATGTTTTTCTTGAAGGATGCAGACTTCTTCCTGTACCACTGCTTGAAGAAGGTGTCTTCCAGGAACTGGCAGTAGGACTGGGAGTTGAGCTTGACTCCATCCTCAACCCGAAAAGGCCCCACAAGCTCATCTTTGATGATACCAGCCCAAACCAGTACTCCACCTCCACCTTGCTGGCGTCTGAGTCGGACTGGAGCTCTCTGCCCTTTACCAATCCAGCCACGGGCCCATCCATCTGGCCATCAAGACTCACTCTCATTTCATCAGTCCATAAAACCTTAGAAAAATCAGTCTTGAGATATTTCTTGGCACAGTCTTGACGTTTCAGCTTGTGTGTCTTGTTCAGTGGTGGTCGTCTTTCAGCCTTTCTTACCTTGGCCATGTCTCTGAGTATTGCACACCTTGTGCTTTTGGGCACTCCAGTTATGTTGCAGCTCTGAAATATGGCCAAACTGGTGGCAAGTGGCATCGTGGCAGCTGCACGCTTGACTTTTCTCAGTTCATGGGCAGTTATTCTGCGCCTTGGTTTTTCCACACGCTTCTTGCGACCCTGTTGACTATTTTGAATGAAACGCTTGATTGTTCGATGATCACGCTTCAGAAGCTTTGCAATTTTAAGAGTGCTGCATCCCTCTGCAAGATATCTCACTATTTTTGACTTTGCTGAGCCTGTCAAGTCCTTCTTTTGACCCATTTTGCCAAAGGAAAGGAAGTTGCCTAATAATTATGCACACCTGATATTGGGTGTTGATGTCATTAGACCACACCCCTTCTCATTACAGAGATGCACATCACCTAATATGCTTAATTGGTAGTAGGCTTTCGAGCCTATACAGCTTGGAGTAAGACAACATGCATAAAGAGGATGATGTGGTCAAAATACTCATTTGCCTAATAATTCTGCACTCCCTGTAGTCTCTGCTGTGGAACTCTGCAGCTCCTCCAGGGTTATCTTAGGTCTCTGTGCTGCCTCTCTGATTAATGCCCTCATTGCCCGGTCTGTGAGTTTTGGTAGGCGGCCCTCTCTTGACAGGTTTTCTGTGGCCCCATGTTCTTTCCATTTGGTTATGATAGATTTGATGGTGCTCCTGGGGATCATCAAATATTTGGATATTTTTTTATAACCTAACCCTGACAACATTGTTCTTTACTTGTTTGGAAAGTTCCTTGGTCTTCATGGCAGTGCTTGGCTAGTGGTGTCTCTTGCTTAGGTGTTGCAGCCTCTGGGGCCTTTCAAAAAAGGTGTGTATATGTAATGACAGATCATGTGACACTTAGATTGCACACAGGTGGACATCATTTCACTAATTATGTGACTTCTGAAGGTAATTGGTTGCACAAGAGCTTTTTATGGGCTTCATAAAAAGGGGGTTAATACATCCGCACATGACAATTTTCTGTTTTCTATTTCTAAAAAATAGTTTTATGTATATATTTTTTTATTTCACTTCACCAACTTAGACTAATGTGTTCTGATCCATCACATAAAATTCAGATTAACAAGACATTGAACTTAAGGCTGTAATGGAACAAAATAGGTAAAAAGTCAAGGAGGGTGAATACTTTTGCAAGGCCCTGTACATACATATGCAAGTATTATTGTTATCTCTAAATTTTGTATTAATATATAACACTCAGAGTAGAGAAAAAGATTTGTGAAAATTAAAGATTTTAAAATAAAGGGAGAGGAATCCATAGGTCTATGATATGTGATGATATTAGAGAGTGTACGCTGATGACATTTGTCTAACACAGTAATGAAGAACACTTATGTTAAACAGTAAGCATTACCTCAGGAAACATTATTAGAAGTGGCCTCCTGTTAATAGACAATGAAAACCACGATCACGAAAGGATTGGCTATTAAATATCAGAATATGAAGCCAAGTCATTGCTATGGATGTGTGTGTGTGTGTGTATATATATATATATATATATATATATATATATATATATATATATAGTATCTCACAAAAGTGAGTACACCCCTCACATTTTTGTAAATATTTTATTATATATTTTCATGTGACAACACTGAAGAAATGACACTCTGCTACAATGTAAAGTAGTAAGTGTAGAGCCTGTATAACAGTGTAAATTTGCTGTCCCCTCAAAATAACTCAACACGCAGCCATTAATGTCTAAACTGTTGGCAACAGAAGTGAGTACACCCCTAATTGGAAATGTCCAAATTGGGCCCAAAGTGTCAATATTTTGAGTGGCCGCCATTATTTTCCAGCTGAAGGTAAAGGTGATGAACTGACACAAGACCTACACCCTATTCAGCATCTGTGGGGCATCCTTAAACGGAAGGTGAGGAAGTGCAAGGTCTCTAACATCCATCAGCTCCGTGATGCCATCATGGAGGAGTGGAGGAGGACTCCAGTGGCAACATGTGAAGCTCTGTTGAACTCCATGCCCATGAGGGTTAAAGCAGTGCTGGAAAATAATCGTGGCTACACAAAATATTGACACTTTGGGCCCAATCTGGACATTTCCACTTAGGGGTGTACCCACTGTTGTTGCCAACGGTTTAGACATTAATGGCTGTGTGTTGAGTTTTTTGGGGGGGATAGCAAATTTACAGTGTTAAACAGGCGGTACACTTACTACATTGTAGCAAAGTGTCATTTCTTCAGTGTTGTCACATGAAAATATATAATAAAATATTTACAAAAATGTGAGGGGTGTTCTCACTTTTGTGAGATACTGTATGTAGGCTCTCTTTACATTAAGTAAAATTTTCCTCCCAGTCCTCTGTATCTAACATTTCCTTAACGTCTTTCTCCCACTTTTTAATATATGATATGTTATGATCGCTTCTTCAATCGGGCTCGTCCAGAACCTAGTTCTGACCCACCCATCGATATGTGATAGTTCTTGCTATTATCCCTGCTTAGCAGAGATGAACCAGACCAGTATTGGACCCTTAGAATGACCACATGACCACATGACCACAAGAATTATCAGGCAGAGCAGCAGAGTTAATCTTCCTTTAGGCAGATGTAGAATTATTAGCTCTATTGATCAGAGCTAACCCTTTTCCCCCAATAATGAGCACGCACTTAATTATGCAAGACCACAATTGAGTAACCTTTATTTTTTATCCAACATTTTTATACCATTCAGTCACCCCTCCATCATAAAGTCACACCACATGGTGACAGTTCCTTTTAGCTAATCGTTATGCTTTCTGTGGCTCATCTGCCAATTATTTGATGTGGGCAGTAATTAAAAGATACTCCCTTTGATCTACATGGCAGGATGTTTCTGCTCTAAGAACTCAGTGGGGATCCAGTTGCCTGAGAAGATGTAATTAACACAGTAGTGTCACTATTTGGTTTTCTCTTGTCACGAAAGGGGGTGAAACCCCTATCATCCTGTTCAGGAGACGGCTGTCATGACCCTAACATATAAAGCCCTCAACAACAGTGCACCCCCTTATATCTCTGCTCTTGTTTCTAAATACTCTCCCAACCGCCCCCTTCATTCTGCTAACTACCTTCTTCTTTCCTCCTCTCATCACCTCCTCTCACTCCCATCTTCAATATTTTTCTCGGGCTGCCCCTACTATTTGGAACTCCTTTCCCGGCTCCATTAGATTATCTTCCTGCCTCAAAACCTTGAAAAAATTACTAAGGACACACCTGTTTAAAAAATCTTATCACCTTCAGCCTTAACATGTACAACTGCACACTCCACAGCTTAATAACACCTACACTGACAATCTACAGTACAACACACAGACACCTCCACGTGACGAAACAAATTGCTTTAATGTTGCCATCTTGCATTTGTCACCCTCTTGTATGACACCTAAACCCTTAGATTGTAAGTTTTCAATCTTGTGTCCGTGCCTAGGCCATAGCTCAAAAACAGGGCCCTCCATTCTTTATAAGGTGTTAAGTTTGTTTTTTGCCATGTACTAAACCTCTGTACAGCGCTATGGAATATGTTAGCGCGATTTAATAAAGATAATAATAAAAATAATAATGACCCTAACTTACAAAGCCCTCAATAATAGCGTTCCCCCTTACATCTCTGCTCTCATCTCCAAATACTCACCTACCCGTCCTCTTCGTCGTGCTAATGACCTTCTTCTTTCTACAACTCCAGACTTCAGGACTTTTCTTGTGCTGCCCCTATTCTCTGGAACTCCTTGCCTTGCTCCACCAGATTATCCTCCTGCCTCAAAAGATTCAAAACCTCACTAAAAACGCATCTCTTTAAAGAAGCGTATCACCTTGCACCCTAACACGCTCATCACCTCTCTCTCCCTCCTTTACCACACACACAATACCTTTAGGTTGTAAGTCTGCGAGTTTTAATCCTGCAGGGTGCTTTGCAGAAAGCACCATGGACACTGGATCCCAAGCTCAAAGAAAGGGCCCACCTTGCTTTGCTATGTGTTAATTTGTATTTACAGTATCTTTGTCTGGAACTTAACTTATGTACAGCGCTACGGAATATGTTGGCGCGTTATAAATCAACAATAACAGTAATAATAATATTTATGTATTAAAGTAACAGCAATCTCCTGCAATTAATATGACATGTGTAGGTGAGTATCAGTTCATTAAACATTTGGTAAGATTTCTGTCGGGTCCCGGGTCTTTGAAGAAGCAAATGAGTGTATTGCCCTATGAACGTCAATATATAAATTATAGTTTACTTAAAAAACATCGCTGATGATATGTCTGGTGAGTTCAGCACCAAATTATTTAATTTATTGTAGTATGATTTAAGCATACAGTGGTACCTTGGTGCTTGTAATTAATTTGTTCAAGACGGCCAAATGAGTGCCAAAAATGATGAGTACCAAACAAACTTCTCCCATAAAGATTAATGTAAATCTGTTTTTGAGCAAAATGCATTTTACATTTTATTTTTAATTGATGGTGTTATTTTTTTCATTCAAAACCTTAAAACTAAACAGAAATAGATTTAAAAAAAAAAAATTACTTAAAATAAAATGTAATGTCACTGTACTTGTACTGAGAGGAGTTGAGGGCCCAATGGGATGGTGTCAGAGTAGAGGAGGAGGAAAGAGGTTATAGCTTGGAAGGGGAGTCCTCTTCAAATTAAACACCAGGCACTTGCACATAGGGGTTTTTCTCTTTTCTGTCTCTTAACACCACTGAATCCTGCTGGAGACTCTGATGTAGGGAGTTTCACTAAAAACCTATCAAGAGAAACTTGTTTCTGTCTACGTTTCTAAAGTGAGACATTGTTGGCTTGCTTGAGCTTTGTCAGGGTGTTACTTTTCAACACAATTTTGTTATTCAACCCATTTAGAACATATTTATTTTATCAGTGCAATTGCCTCTGTCTGTTACTGCTCCCTTTGAAGTTGTTGCATCTCTTTAGTGCTGAGCTCTTATCTGTGCTCCTCCACTGATTTTTAAATGTCTTCATTACTGACCTCCAGGCCCATGCACTTGCCCAGAGTTGCAATGTCCTCCACTAAGGTTGGGAGTTAGGTTCAGCCTCGAAGTTCCTCAGAGTTACAGCTTTTGGCCACAATTTCCTCCATGGTCTTTTGTAGAGACTTCATGCCAGGCCTCATCTATCAGAGTGACACAGTAATATTGATGGTCCTTCCAGAACTCTCTAAATATCAACTCGGTATCTCAGGTCACATCAAAGTATCTCTGGAAGAAGGCCTTGGTATACAGTTACTTATTATTATTATTATTATTATTATCATTTATCTGTAACGCGCCGACATATTCCGTAGCGCTGTACAAGGGGAGAGAACAGGGAAAAATACAATATTAACAACAACTGAGGGCCCTGTTTTGAGCTTAGAGTCTTTGTAGAAAGTGCTTTTTCCCAAAGCACCCTACAAGACTGAAAACTCCCTACTTACAATCTAAAGGGAATGGAAGAGGCAGAAGTCTGGGGAAGAAAAGTAAGGAATAGCAGGGTCAGGATGTGACAGTTTGCTTAGGTGGGAAGATGTAAGAACTTGGAAATAAGTGGTGGAGGGTACATTTTAGACAATAAGGAGCAAATTGAAATACATGGATTAAGGACAGAGTTAATAACCTTGCTGCTGAAAAGAGTAGAGGAGAGGTGGGACTGAGGGGTAAGGGTTAGGAGATAGAACTCCAGCACCAGAATAAGCAGGGAGATGAGATGAGTTTTCTGCTTATGATCTTTAGAACATGAATGAAATAGTGATTGAAAAAAGGAGGAGCTTGTGGGAGCAGAGCAGAGGGGAGGAAAATAGGGAAGGAGAGATATTAATGGTGTTGGAGACATAATGTGGTGCAAATGAGGAGGATAGTCTAAGAAAAACGCTAGAGCTTAAGGTGAAGAAGAAAGTGAAAGGGAACATAGTGGCTAGGAGAGTAATCTAAGATGAGGAAGTAGGGATAGTAATCATGTGCAGTTGATAGATCAGGTGCAAGTAGTTTGAGTGATTCAATAAATTAAAGTAAACCAGGGTTGGGTAAGCAGAGGTGAGATAGAACCAGGGACAGCTGGACAAGACAGAGATGTGTAAATTAGGTGAAGAGGAGTAATTAGGCAAAGGAAGTCACAGGATGTGCATCAGATTAAAACTATACATCAAAGAAGGCTTACATTCACACAAAAAAACAATGTGCTTAAATATAATATCAGAAAAATTAATATAATAATCTATATGAAGAGGAGGTAGCAGCAGATACGAAGATATGATTGCTTGTAGATACCTTACTTGAAGAGTGCAGCTTTGCTGGTCTGTATTCAGGGGAAGCAGAGGTGAGATTGACCCAGGGACAAGTTGAGATGATGTGCTGGTCCATAGGCTGGTTCAGAGGATTTGTGTTAGGGGGAAAGAACTTCACATTTATAAAATGGAGGTCCTCCAAAAGATGCCCAGAGGCTGTTCTTTTTCCTGCAATTTTTTTTTTACACTTTGTTCATCTATTCGATAAAGAACTGCCTTTGCCGTTGGCCCCCGCATTACACCTTTTCTCTCTTGAAAACTGGTGATCAGTGTGATAGATTAGTAGAGGTTTTAGTTTTAAATCCTCATTAGCATTCCCACACATCAACAGTTAGCCTGTCCTTCATTGGCTTGTGCCCTGGAAATGGCTTCTTCTATTGAGTGATGTAGGTTCTGTTTCTTCCAAAATAAACCAGTCTTATCAGAACTGAAGATTTGGGTAATAAATGCTAAGACTCTACATAGTCCCTAAACTCACTGACAAAGGTTTCAGCAGCTTCTTTGTTGGCACTAGCTGCCTCTCTATACCTCGCCACACTGTGAATGCCAGTTCTCTTTTTAAAATTATCAACCCAACCATGACTGGCTTTAAAAACTGCACTGCTTTTACCATTTTTTTAGTATCATGTTTTATCAGATCAGCATGCAATTGTTTCACTTTCTCGCAAATTATTGCCTGGGAAATATCACCTGCTCTTTTTCATTAATCCAAATGTACAACAATTTCTCCACTTTCTCCAATCTCCAATGTCTGTGACCTTTGCTTAGTCACAGCATTCACACCTCAAGCCACATTAGCTCCTTTAAAAGCCCCCTTATTTTTCACTATCGTAGAGATCGTTGTTCTAGACATTTTGTGCTTGGCAGCAAGATCAGACATGGCTATCATGCTAATACTAAGCTATCATCTCTTTTTTCTGTTCTATCATGGTTCTCACTATTTTTCTTATCTGTTGAGTGGTACCACTAGGCTTCTTTAAACTCATGATTGTTTGTTAACACAAGCTACACTTTGGTTCTTGTAAGCCCAAGCTACTCTTGGGTTCTTTTAAGCACAAGATACACTTTGGTTCTTGTAAGCACAGGCTACTCTTGGGTTCTTGTAAGCACAAACTACACTTTGGTTCTTGTAAGCAAGAGCTATTCTTTTGTTCTACACCAGTACTGTAACTTCCTGGAGAGACAGGATACAGAGCAGCGTTTTGACACAAACAGGAAGCACGACAAGTGCCTAACAAGCACTGAATGCGAAAAAATATGCTGCTTGGAAAAATGCGTTGAATATCTAATTCAACAGGTATGGAAGCAAAAGGGTAGCAAGGTATCACTATATTGCCAATATCATTTTTGCCCCTAACTGGATCATGGATGGCTGATTTTGAGATTTAATATTACAAAGGTGTTTAGCCAAAATAGGATTTGCTTTGTTGCCGATCTCACAATATATATGTCTATGTATTTGTTCTAGTGTTTTCTATATATTTTATCATCTACCATAGAATTGTTCGAATGCTGATAATATCCAAGCCTGGATAAACGTGTATTCAGAATTAAAGAAATATCAAAATGGTCAGACATCATATCCCAGCCTTTGCAATCATTTTATGGCCAATTGTTAACTAAGAACATGTCTCTTCTCTAGTATGAGTTATGAGGAGTCTCTCAGAGGAATGGAAGATTTTTCCGCTATCATGTAATGTGTGACCTGTCATTTATTTTAATAGGTGCTGCCCATGTGGACCATATTCCTGTCAATGCTCGGTTTAAACCCATGTTAAAATCACTCACAATCACATAATCACATATAGTTTTTGCTACTTGTAATCAGGTGTTTTTCCTGTTTATTACAGTGTATGAATACTTTAATTAGGCTATACTCAGTATACTGCTTCTATTCCTTGACTCTGAGGTCACTGTGCCAATCAGAGGTATATTATCCTTGAAGATGTCGCAGAAAATGGCGAAGAAACATGTTTGATTTAAATTTATTTTTGCATTCAACAATTTGATATTTTTGGGATTCGATTAATCGAATATTATTAAACAAATAAATGATTCTTGAATATAATTTCTCTTAAAGTTTGTAGTTATATAGTCATTATTACTATTATGTTGATATAATCCACTATCCCACGCTATTCAGGCTCAAAAGGGCATAATAACACCCTACTGCATAGGAGTAAATAGAGGAAGACTCATCACTGAGGAGTGCGTCCGGGTGGAACAGGAATCAACAAACGCTTAATATTATAATGTGATGACGCTGAATGGAGGATCTCCCAGGGAGTCTATGAACCATACACTAATATTACCATTCTCTTGTAAAAAGTAAAATATATACTAAACTATTATCAATTCAACATATTAGATATTGTAAGATTGCCAGATATACCATTACTTCTCATGTTGCAATCATGAATGATGGAATACTTCCGTTGCTTATTTAGAGCATTCAGCTCATTAGGGAAAACTTATATAAGGACTTAATGGTATATAGCATCCTAAAAGGATTAAATTGTGATTGGGGGATAATCCCAAAATTACTCTACTGAGTCATGTTGGTGTTAATGTAACCGGACTTAACTTGCATATGTTTCCTATGGCTGTATAATAGTATACATAATTGTAGAAAGATAAGTCATATCAAAAACTTTCACATAGAAACCATTATTATACTTGTGTAAACAAACAGCATTGGAAACCTGCCCCGTTAAAAGTCATGTATATAGCATATTTAAATTATAGGTCTGAAATTATAGAAGTCTGACTATTAATTTAAATCATATTCAAAATGTAAGAGATAAGCATATTCAACTTGTACTTGTCTAATACTCTATATTAGCTAAACTATATGATTACTCAGCAGAATGTTTGTGTACAAACTCTTCCCTGTATTTGCTTAGATGGCTATAACCCATTTCATATAAATTAAGAAGCAAAGGATACAACCTATTCTTAAGATATTTGTTTAACCAGATTGTTCATTTCTGAGAACCTGTCAAAGACAGCTTTCACAATCAGGGGGTCATGAGAGAGAGGATAATCAAGGTGCTCCGTAAGTGGTTGAAGGTGTCTCCTCAGCCACTTGTGGAGTTGATACTCGTACATTGTGTCTCTCCTGAGGAGCAGGTCTGGACTAGCTTACTTGCAAATGAGGCACATTCATTGTAAGACCATCTTTGAAAATTATGAATCGAAATGGTATGCCTCAGGCTTAGCAAAAACATTTTTTTTCTGTCAAGACTCCACATTCTTATCACTTAGTAAGAGTGGTGGGAGGAAAATCCTGCAATAGTTGTAGCTGCATATCCTTAAATATGAGTTGTTTTCAGGGACCCCTTTTTTCTGAGTGTTGGGCCATTGAGCCACTATAAAAGCACAGACTGTTTGGATCTAGCAATGGATTATCTGCATAAACACCTCAATTGTCTTTATAAATCTGCTTTGTTCCATTGTTTGCCACATCAAGTTAATCACGTGTGATATGTGCTAGAGACGGCAGGATGTGTTTTGGAGGTTAAGCCTGTTACTCTCAGGAAACTACTGTTAGACCCCATGTGGAGTTGTTCTCTTGTGATTGTCTGCCACCCCCCTCTTTGTTACATTGTGTACACCCCCTTCTATGCTATACATATTGCTGTAATTTCAAAAATAAATCAGTTCACTCTTAGGCATATAGAAATTGTGTGTTCTCGTATTTTGTCCCTGGTGGCTACGATACCAAACCTATCTCCACCCTCTAAGTAACCTGTCCTGGTCACTAACACAGGAAGGTTACTGGGACTCCTGGAAGTGCTGATTCCTTGTGGAGAGACTCTGACTGATACAGAAGCCAGATATCAGGATGCTGATGCCGAGATTTTAAAGAAATCAATGGTCCTTGTGGGCAGGTAACCTGTAGTCTATAGCAGGTGGCTCTAGGCTTGTATAGCCCATACTCTTGGATAGTCACAGTTGTTCCTTATTACAACATGCCTTTAATACTAGTTCCTTAAAAATGTAGTAGTGAAATTTTAATACAATAGCTCTATGCTTGTTCTCTAACACTCCAGGGGGTTAAATATGCCATAAGCTCTGTCAATCAATAGTTGTAATAAATCTGGAACTAGAAACTGGAGTAGCCTATCGAGTTTCCTCTGTTTTCACAGTTTTATTCATTGTTCAAATTGGATCTTATTTTCCTATTTTAGAGATCTTCAACTTGATCTCCCAGCTCTATTACCACTATTACCTCAAGGGTCCCCTTTGGCCTTGCCAAGCTTCTCTTCAGCAATATTTTTGTCAGCCATTAGAAATTCTAGTTGGTCAATCCAGGTACCTAAAAAGACTAATTCCTTTTTTGATTTCTTGAGTGCTTTTGGGGGCTTCTGATTTAACAGTTTTTTTTTATAAATGTCATCAATAAGTCTACTAAGTAACTTTTAGTAGTGTAGCCTTCTGATATCTTCTCATTCAAATCATATCTCCTCTCTCTATGAGCAGTGGCCCCTGGGATATTGGTTAGATTCCTATTGCACTATCACAAATGTTTTGTAGAGCAGTTGAAGATTGGTGGAGGTGATTCTTCCTTATCTAAAACATTACGCCATATGATCCTAAAATGGGTATAATACAATATTCAATCATTCCTTTACTGACCACAAGATGGTGATCTTGTATTATAAATCTGTTTCTGGTAAGTGTGTGTGTGTGGGGGGGGAGCCTGGGCTATAGAGTAATTTTAAATCACAATTGATCAAAATAAAATGTATGAATGCAGCAGGTTAGCAAGAATTGCAAGAATTGTCCAAGAGGATATAAAACAATAGGACTTTTCTGGAGATATGACTTCAGGGTCTAACAAATATCACACAAAAAATACTTGATTTGTGCTTAATTTTGTATGTTTAAAATTAATTTCTTATCAGATGTAAGAGTGCATGTGGATAATGTTTTCCCTCAATTGCTTTTAATTATTTTCACTAGGATTATTAATGGGTAGGTTTATAAGGTGCAATCCTTATATGTATTTATGTATATATATTTTTCTAACAGAAGTCTGTGCTCCTATGATGGCATATATTAAAGAAAACCATGATCCTGGTCATGGGTGCAGGAATGTTTGTATGTACAAAACAACTGTATGTATATATTTTACTGCTTGTGTATACAATGAGCTGTATCCCCTCCCCCAGAAGTATTCTGGTTCCTACCCCTGATACTGGTAAGAACACTCCAAGTTGACTCCTTCTGAAATAGATGCCTAGGTTTAATATTTTTGATAAGAAGTAAAGGAGAAATTAGAGACTGTCTTGGTTGCTTTCAATCAGATATTAAAGGGCTGCAGTTAACAAACCATCTTCCTCAAAATCCTGTCAAGTATATTAGCGAAAAAGACTATTTCACTAGTTTCTAAGAAATATTAATCCAAGATTGTTGGGACTTTCTGGAAACTGAATTGGGTTATTTTATCTCCCAGCACACTTTTTTTTCTAATCAAAACCTGGATTCTTTAATCTATGTGGTACATGTGTATTGAAGTAAGTAAAGCAAGATAGATCATTTTTGAGGCTATAGAAAACAGATTAAATGTTTTCCTATGAATGACTTTATTCATAATTTGGTTAAAGAAGAATGGAACTTTCCAGAAAGGAAAATGGCTACACCAAAATGTTACAGCATTATTGGTCTTGGAGTGTTCAGAAAAGTAGTTTGTAACATTTCCTCCAAAGGTAGGTATTACTGTTGCAAGAGTGACTAAATGCACAGCAATTCCTCTAGAGTAGTGACGGCAACTAGGACCTATGAGGGTCAACAATCCAGGATTTCAATCTCACCCTGCATGAGCCCGGGAGAAGCAATCAGAAAGAAAGACAGAAACTCAGGAGAAAAATGGAGTACAAAGAGATAATTAAATCCTAGACTGTTGGCAACCCTCATACGGCCAAATTGTCCACCACTGCTCTAGAAGATGCTTCAGTAATTAAAGACCCAGAGGTCAAAAGGATAGAATGCACAATGTGGAGATCCTTTCAAGTGTCTGGGACAGCTTTAAAGGCTTCCACATTAGCAGCTCTTACCCACACCTCTGCTTTAGTCTGTAAGCTCTTTGGAGCAGGGACTTCAACTCTCCTTTTATCCATATGTTTAATATTGCTCTTATTGCAAGTCCTGTACTTATGGTATTATCTGATTGGTTCATACCTCATGGTACACAGACATCTACTTCAGGGATACAGCTTTATTGTACTCTTTGAGCAGGCACATCAACTCTTCTTCAACGCTTCATATATTAAGATGTTTGTTTAGTCTAAGATGCATTTACAGTACAAAGTACACTTTGTAATTTCTGTAACCCTCATAGGTCGCACTTTTGAACTATTGATATTAAAGTGTGTAAATGTTTTTGATCATTCAGGTTCAACATTAATGAACCAGCAAGCAATAATGTGATCCTTTCCCCATCCATTACCCACATTCCTTATTCAGTACCCATTCTCCCTTATATTGCTATGCAAAACCTCAAAAGAAGCATTTACATTAAAATAAATAAAAACAAGGACTTATCTTTAGCATGTTATGGGTTTCACGAAGACCAGGTGTCCTCAACCTTTTAATACCTACCGTCCACTTTTGATGGTATCATTCCATTACCGCCCACCAGCGCTGCAGAAAATCAATTTACCCTATCTCATTTCTGGTTACATAAATCATATGACCCTAGCTATTTATTGCCCTGTACTTACTATATAATAATCCGGTACTGACTGCTGTCCCGAGGCTCTCTGACCAGCCAAGTTTGGTGCTGCAGGTCTCCGGTGTGTGACTTCACTCGCCTGCGATGCCACCTAGCGATGACCCACACACCATGAGAGCTTGAATCACCCACTATTACGAGATAGGCTCCAGGTTGACTACACTGATGTAGACTAATATTAAAAAATGACATACATGTAACTTCTACACATAAGTCAGTTTCATTTAAAATACATTATTAAGATGTTTCTCAGTAATATTTGGGTAGTTCATTTTAACCCATATCTGAAATATTCAATTTCTAAAATGTTCCTATTTTTACTCCTCTCCTCCTTCTACTTGAGTAACTTGATTCCATGTTCCAAGCTGAGGTCATGAAAGAACACCCAGGAAGAAATGTTTTACATGAGCTGAGAGAAAGGTGGATATGTTAAGTGCTGAAAATTTTCTGGAAGATAAGAAATACAATGAAACACTGAAAGTGAAATGTGAGCAAGAAAATGTGAACACTAGTGAGTCTTAAAATTCTTTCCAGTGTAGTGTTCCTAATCTCCAGTACTTGAGGATCGCTAACAGTATGGTCGGATTTAGGTTTTATGCTGCCCAGGCCATTCAGATTTGTGCCACGAACGCCTCAATTGCAGCTCCTCCTTTCCCATTTCTATATCACAAATCATATATTTTTGGGGGTTGTGTATATGTATTGTATTTCAGAAAGTGTCACATACCCTTTCAGACAGAAACATCACTGCATACATAGATTCTGTGGATAAACAAACATATTTCAATGTACTGTACTGCATCTTCAGGCAGTCTGCTGCTCCCGGAAATGTGCATCCCCAAGCCTAGACCATGTGGGCAAAGTCTGAAACACAACCCTGAATTTAATACTACTATTATGGTACCAGGAAGGATACAGAGCTCTCAACTTTATTCATTCCTGGGTGGCTTTCTTTGGTTTGCTCATTATCACCAGACCTCTTTTCACAGTCAGATCATATTTTAAAGATATCACTGATAGTGATTAGTATAGACAGTCAAAATGATAAACATTTGGCAGACTCACATATTTCTGCTCAAGCTGAATTGTTATTATTATTATCGTTTATTTGTAACGCTCCAGCATATTCTGCAGCGCTATTCATAGGTTACGTTCAAGGTATAAACAATACCAATATTAATAGGTTGCAAAGGATGAAGGGTCCTGTCTTTGAGCTTAGAAACCAGTGTCCAAAGGGCTTCCCCAAAGCACATTGCAAGATTGAAAACTCCCAAACTTACAATCTAAAGGGTTTGGATGTGGTATAGGAGAGTGAAAGATAAGTGGGCAAGTTAAGGTGGATGGTGGTAGGCTTCTTTAAACAGATGCATTTTTATTGAGGATTTGAAGCTTTTGAGGCAGGGAGATAGTCTAGTGGAGCGAGGCCAGGAGTTCCAGAGAATAGGGGCATGAGAAAAGTCCTGAAGGTGTGAATGAGAGGCGGTGATAAGAGAGGTGGAAAGAATAAGATAGTGGGGGAGTATTTTTTAAGACCAGTCTATTAGTAACCTTGAAGACGATGGGCATTGCTGCTATGTTTTTTAAGATTATTCCTCCTACAATTTCTAAAGATGAAAAAGGCATAATTCAACATGACAAAAATGTACATAATATGTCTTACAATAATAAAATAATAATATGTTTTTTTTTATGTTTTACTTAGAAAGTCAATATGTATAATTTATTAGTGCATTTTTTTGAGGGATAACTGAGCACAAGTTAAATTAACTTATAGCCATATTAAATTCCAGACTCGTAAATCTAACATGTAGCTCTTAAGCTCTCCTGAGTTACGTTGCTATTAAATTAGAAGGGGCTGCAAGCTATGAGCAAGAGGCAAAATCTTAAGCCAGTCTTCTCGCACGTTGGATGTGCGATCATGCTAAGATCAATTAAGCTAGCATGTAGCAATGGGTCAAAGGTTGAAGTTTGTATGTGGTACAGTAGGGAGAGAGTAGTGCTGAGCATGTTAGGGAGGAAGGTTATAGGCTTCTTTAAAGAGGTGCGTTTTTATTGAAGTTTTGAAGGATTTAAGGCCGGAGGATAGTCTGGTAAACGAGGCAAGGAGTTCCAGAGAATAGGGGCAGCACGAGAAAAGTCCTGGAGGCGGGAGTGAGAGGAGGTGACAAGAGTGGTACAAAGAAGAAGGGGGGTTAACTATTTAACTGCCATGGGGGTCCTGATCAGGACCCCCTCAGAAAGGGTTAATTTTTGGAGCCGGCGGGGGTCCCGATCAGGATCCCTATAGCATGGGGTTAGATTTAGGGAGCAGAGTGGAGGTTTAGGTGCCGGAGTGACGTTCAGGGGCCAGATCGGGGGTCTATTTTGCTGCTCAGGCAGTGCAGGTAAGGGCTTTCTTAGCCTTTGTGAGTGCTCTGGAGCACCTGTGGGGCTTCAGCCAACATTTGCGTGTTACGGGCTGGCTCGGGGGGGGGGGGGGGTCGGGGACATCTTAGCAATGTAATAGCTTGATTGGATCGTAAGGGCTACGTGGATGACAGATCAATGGGTTTTCAGGCTGCAATGTTACACGTTGCTTGTCTCTTAGGCAATTCTCAACCAGCCTGCGTATTCAAACGCAAGTCGGCTGCGTGTCTGTTTTAGAGGGGAATTTAATAGCAACGTAGTGCTACTTATGTCACTACGTGCAAAGAGTTAGCAATCTTCGCTCTAACGTAATGAGGATGTTAGTTTGTAACCTAGATACAAGTTAATGGACATTGATACGCCAGATCTAATAACAAAGTAATGGACATTTCACAACAATCATCACCCTACCTGTAAGCTAGTAACAAGACACTAGTACAGTGATGGTACTAAGGACATCAAAGTTCAATCTTCCTGATTTATTGATTATAAACATGTGTTAAACAAAATCTGCTCATGATCAATAAACAGCGCTCTCGTTATATATTTTAATGTAATACTGTTTAACACTTACATCCATCTAACACACATTGTGACAGAACAATTACAGATTGCTTTGCTGCAGCTCACAATAACTCAGTTGGAGGATGGAGATGGAAGGGACTCCAAACACTGCCTTAGATTAACAGATCTAATCTTAATTTTCTTTTCTTTTTTGTTATATTATTAGACTAGAAAACACAGCCAGCATGAACAAAGAAGATGCACAAGAAGCACCAACACTCAAGCTGTACATTGTATGCTGCCACAAAATACACACAGATTGTTAGCTCTTCAGACTTTTGATTGCTGGATATATTAATTAAAAATAGGTAAAGTATATTAATTTATTCAAGAAATAATTCATTTATTAATAGTTAACTAAATATAGATAAATATATCTCTCTCTTTCTTAAGAGTGATGAAGGTGCTCAGAGGAGCAAAAGTACACGAAAGGAGAGGCTCGCAATGAGCGCCGAAGGTCTTCAGAGTACAAAAAGGTTTACATTGTGTGTCAAACAGCATTCCCATGGCTTCACATTTTATTGCCCCGTCATTTTTGACGGGCAAGTCGCTAGTCATAACAATAAGCCTCATAGGCTTGGGGGTGTTTAGAGGGGAGGTTCATAGCAACCAGACAGCCTGCAGCACTGATTGGTTGATGCTGCAAGCTGTCAGTCAGGAAAATTGATAAAATTGTAGCAGAGTGAACCAACTTGGAATGTTACAGCCTGAGACAGTAATATGATCTAGCAGTGCAGCACTAGGAAGAGAGACCAGGCAAGGGTGAAGGCACACAAAGGGTTAATTTAAACCGATAGATGCATATTTTTAACAAAATCCTCGGAAAGAAGACATGACAGCTGATATACCAATATAATTAAATTGTATTATCTACATAAATTTAAAATACAATATTAAGGTGATTGATCATTTTTTTGTTGGGGGGGTGCCTGCCCATTTGCCCCGATGCACCAGCCGCACCTGGTTTTGAAAGCTTGTCACGTTATGAAATCTTCTCTGTTGCAGTGTCAGTGTCATGCTTCTTTCAGTCACAGTCCTTTAACACTTGGTACAGAATGTGATGACCGAACACACAACATCATGACATCACGCCCAGACTCAGCTCAGAAGGAATTAGCTGTGAGAGAAACTTTCTGTAGCCTTATGAAGGAGGAAGCTGCCAGCAGCATGATAAGAGCCATGACCAAGCATGGTCGAGAAGGTCACTGGAGTCCACCACCTTATTTTCCCTTTTACACAATAAACCATACTACCTTTGGAAAAAATCAGACCACAGCCACTTTTAATAAACAACTGTCAACATGACAGACACATAACTGGTCACATGACCATCCACAAGGTTCAGGCACCAGCGTTTGATGCCCATGGATTGACCAGTAACAGGCATCCTTTTGCCTGCTAACCTTAAGTGGACCGGAATCAATGCCCTAAAGGACGGCACTTGAGCCTGAACCTAAATTAGGTCTCTGGTCTCTCCCCAGCTTAGGCTCTTGGCAGCAAAGCACCCACCACAAGTGGACGCTACCACCCAGGACGTCCCTTTCAGTCCATTTTATGTCCTCCAGTGGTCAGTATAGGCAGATAAAAGTATGGACAAGTTTTACTATTAGGCCTACAGTTTACGCAAGACAGAGTCTCTTTATTTCAGAGTTTCTCAATTTCAGTGCTTAAGGACAAATATCCTTCAGACTTTAAGAATATCGTTTATTGCATTTTGGTGGTTAATATAGTTGAAGTACTGACCAGAGCTGAAAATACTTGGTATTACGTGTATTTGTCTTTTTCAGTGTATGCTAATAGCTATGTGTGTTACATATGTACTAGCGACTTGCACGTCAAAAATTACGACAACAAAATTTGAAGCCCGGCAAAGCTGTTTGCCACACAATGCAAACCTCTCCCCCTCTACCTCTCCCACCCTCTACATGACAAGAGGCATTCATTGCGAGCCTCTCCCCCCTCTACTTTACTGGCCTTGCGATGATCAGTCTCTCCTTCTGTCTACTTCCTCCCTTGTGTCTCCCATCTCCCTTGTGTATTTCCCACCTCCTCTCCCTCCCCTGTGTCTGTTCCCCCTCCCATTGTGTCCCTCTCCCCCACATTTCCCTCCCCTGTGTCTTTCCCCCCTCCCCTGTGTCTCTTACCCCTTCCCTCCCCTGTCTCTCCCCCTCTCTCCCGTGTCTCTTTCTCCCTCCCTGTGCCTCTTTTCCCCTCCCCTGTGTCTCTTTCGCCCACCTCTCCCTCCCATGTGTCTCTTTCCCCCCTCCCCTGTGTCTTAACCCCCCTCCCCTGTGTCTCTTTTCCCCGTGTCTCTTTCCCCCTGTTCCCCCTGTGTCACTTTCCTGTCCCCTCACTCCCCTATGTCTCCCCCTCCTCTCCCTCAACTGTGTCTCTCTACCCTTCTCTCTTTCCTCTTTGTATCCCCCTCCTCTCCCTCCCCGTGTCTTCCCCTCCTTCCCTGTGTGTCTTCTCCCCTCCTCCCCTGTGTGTCTACCCCTCTCCTGTGTCTCTTCCCCCTCCTCTCCCTCCCCTGTGTCTGTTCCCCCTCCCATTGTGTCCCTCTCCCCCACATTTCCCTCCCCTGTGTCTTTCCCCCCTCCCCTGTGTCTCTTACCCCTTCCCTCCCCTGTCTCTCCCCCTCTCTCCCGTGTCTCTTTCTCCCTCCCTGTGCCTCTTTCCCCCTCCCCTGTGTCTCTTTCGCCCACCTCTCCCTCCCATGTGTCTCTTTCCCCCCTCCCCTGTGTCTTAACCCCCCCCTCCCCTGTGTCTCTTTCGCCCACCTCTCCCTCCCATGTGTCTCTTTCCCCCCTCCCCTGTGTCTTAACCCCCCCTCCCCTGTGTCTCTTTTCCCCGTGTCTCTTTCCCCCTGTTCCCCCTGTGTCACTTTCCCCCTCTCCCTCCCCTGTGTCTCTTTCCGGTCCCCTCACTCCCCTATGTCTCCCCCTCCTCTCCCTCAACTGTGTCTCTCTACCCTTCTCTCTTTCCTCTGTGTCTCCCCCTCCTCTCCCTCCCCTGTGTCTTCCCCTCCTTCCCTGTGTGTCTTCTCCCCTCCTCTCCTGTGTGTCTACCCCTCTCCTGTGTTTCTTCCCCCTCCTCTCCATCCCCTGTGTCTGTTCCCCCTCCCATTGTGTCCCTCTCCCCCACATTTCCCTCCCCTGTGTCTTTCCCCCCTCCCCTGTGTCTCTTACCCCTTCCCTCCCCTGTCTCTCCCCCTCTCTCCCGTGTCTCTTTCTCCCTCCCTGTGCCTCTTTCCCCCTCCCCTGTGTCTCTTTCGCCCACCTCTCCCTCCCATGTGTCTCTTTCCCCCCTCCCCTGTGTCTTAACTCCCCCTCCCCTGTGTCTCTTTTCCCAGTGTCTCTTTCCCCCTGTTCCCCCTGTGTCACTTTCCCCCTCCCCCTCCCCTGTGTCTCTTTTCCCAGTGTCTCTTTCCCCCTGTTCCCCCTGTGTCACTTTCCCCCTCTCCCTCCCGTGTGTCTCTTTCGCCCACCTCTCCCTCCCATGTGTCTCTTTCTCCCCTCCCCTGTGTCTCTTTCCCCCCTCTTCCTCCCCTGTGTCTCTTTTCCCTGTGTCTCTTTCCCCCTGTCCCCCATGTCTCTTCCCCCTCCCTCGTGTCTCTTACATTTCTCTCCCCTGTGTCTTTCCCCCTTCCCAGTGTCTCTTCCCCCTCCTCTCCCTCCCGTGTCTCTTCCCCTCCTCTTACTTCCATGTGTCTCTTCCCCCTCCTCTCTCCCCTGTGTCTCTCCCCCTCCTTCCCTGCGTGTCTCCCCCTTTCTCCACTGTGTGTCTCCCTCTCCCCTGTGTCTCTCCCTCCCTCTCCCTCCACTGTGTCTCTTCCCCTCCTCTCCCTCCCCTCTGTCTCTCCCCTCCTCTCCTTCCTCTGTCTCCCCCTCTCCCTCCCCTGTGTGCCTCCCCCTCCTCTCCTGTGCATCTCCCCTTCCTTTGTGTCTCTTCCCCACCTCTCCCTCCCCTGTGTCTCTTTCTCCCTCTCCCTCCCGTGTCTCTTTCCCCCTCCCCTGTGTCTCTTCCCCCTCTCCTTCCCCTGAGTCTCTTTCCCCCTGTCCCCTGTGTCTCTCCCCCCTGTGTCTCTTCACCCCTCCTCTCCCTCCCCTGTGTCTCTTTCCGGTCCTCTCACTCCCCTATGTCTCCCCCTCCTCTCTCTCAACTGTGTCTCTCTACCCTTCTCTCTTACCTCTGTGTCTCCCCCTCCTCTCCCTCCCCTTTGTCTTCCCCTCCTTCCCTGTGTGTCTTCTCCCCTCCTCCCCTGTGTGTCTACCCCTCTCCTGTGTCTCTTTCGCCCACCTCTCTCTCCCATGTGTCTCTTTCCCCCCTCCCCTGTGTCTCTTTCCCCCCTCTTCCTCCCCTGTCTCTTTTCCCTGTGTCTCTTTCCCCCTGTCCCCCATGTCTCTTCCCCCTCCCTCGTGTCTCTTACACCCCATTTCTCTCCCCTGTGTCTTCCCCTCCTTCCCTGTGTGTCTTCTCCCCTCCTCCCCTGTGTGTCTACCCCTCTCCTGTGTCTCTTCCCCCTCCTCTCCATCCCCTGTGTCTGTTCCCCCTCCCATTGTGTCCCTCTCCCCCACATTTCCCTCCCCTGTGTCTTTCCCCCTCCCCTGTGTCTCTTACCCCTTCCCTCCCCTGTCTCTCCCCCTCTCTCCCGTCTCTCTTTCTCCCTCCCTGTGCCTCTTTCCCCCTCCCCTGTGTCTCTTTCGCCCACCTCTCCCTCCCATGTGTCTCTTTCCCCCCTCCCCTGTGTCTTAACTCCCCCTCCCCTGTGTCTCTTTTCCCAGTGTCTCTTTCCCCCTGTTCCCCCTATGTCACTTTCCCCCTCTCCCTCCCCTGTGTCTCTTTCGCCCACCTCTCTCTCCCATGTGTCTCTTTCCCCCCTCCCCTGTGTCTCTTCCCCACCTCTCCCAACCCTGTGTTTCTTTCCCCCTCTCCCTCCCGTGTCTCTTTCCCCCTACCCTGTGTCTCTTCCCCCTCTCCTTCCCCTAAGTCTCTTTCCCCCTGTCCCCCGTGTCTCTCCCCCCTGTCCCCCCTGTGTCTCTTCACCCCTCCTCTCCCTCCCCTGTGTCTCTTTCCGGTCCTCTCACTCCCCTATGTCTCCCCCTCCTCTCCCTCCCCTGTGTCTTCCCCTCCTTCCCTGTGTGTCTTCTCCCCTGTGTGTCTACCCCTCTCCTGTGTCTCTTCCCCCTCCTCTCCCTCCCCTGTGTCTCTTCCCCTCTCCTCTCACTCACCTGCATCTCTCCGCCCTCCTCTCACTCCTGTGTCTCCCCCCCTTCTCTGTGTCTCCCATGAGCCTCTTTCCCCCTCCCCTGTGTCTTTTTCCCCCTATCCCTCCCCTGGGTCTCTTCCCCCTGTGTCTCTTTCCCACCTGCCCCCCCCCGTGTCATTTCCCCCCTGTGTCTCTCCTCCTCTCCTCTCCCTCCCCTGTGTCTCTTACACCTCCTCTTACTCCCATGTGTCTCTTCCACACCTCCACTCCCTCCTGTGTCTCTCCTTCCCTCCTCTGTGTGTCTCCCCCCCTCCCCTGTGTCTCTTCCCCACCTCTCCCAACCCTGTGTTTCTTTCCCCCTCTCCCTCCCGTGTCTCTTTCCCCCTACCCTGTGTCTCTTCCCCCTCTCCTTCCCCTGAGTCTCTTTCCCCCTGTCCCCCGTGTCTCTCCCCCCTGTGTCTCTTCACCCCTCCTCTCCCTCCCCTGTGTCTCTTTCCGGTCCTCTCACTCCCCTATGTCTCCCCCTCCTCTCCCTCCCCTGTGTCTTCCCCTCCTTCCCTGTGTGTCTTCTCCCCTGTGTGTCTACCCCTCTCCTGTGTCTCTTCCCCCTCCTCTCCCTCCCCTGTGTCTCTTCCCCTCTCCTCTCACTCACCTGCATCTCTCCGCCCTCCTCTCACTCCTGTGTCTCCCCCCCTTCTCTGTGTCTCCCATGAGCCTCTTTCCCCCTCCCCTGTGTCTTTTTCCCCCTATCCCTCCCCTGGGTCTCTTCCCCCTGTGTCTCTTTCCCCCCTGCCCCCCCCCCCCCGTGTCATTTCCCCCCTGTGTCTCTCCTCCTCTCCTCTCCCTCCCCTGTGTCTCTTACACCTCCTCTTACTCCCATGTGTCTCTTCCACACCTCCACTCCCTCCTGTGTCTCTCCTTCCCTCCTCTGTGTGTCTCCCCTCCTCCCCTTTGTGTCCCCCCTCCCCTGTTTCTCTTCTGCCCCATGTCTCTTCTCCCTCATTCACTCCCCTGTGTCTCTTCCCCCTCCTCTCACTCCCCTTTGTCTCTCTCCCCCTCCTCTCCCTCCCCTGTGTCTCTTCTCCTCTCCCTCCCCTGTGTCTCTTACACCTCCTCTTACTCCCATGTCTCTCTTCCCTCCTCCACTCCCTACCCCATGTCTCTCCTCCCCTCCTCTGTGGCTCTACCCCCTGCTCTCCCTCCAGTGTCTCTCCCCCTCCCCATGTCTTGTCCCCCTCCTCTCCCTCCCCTGTGTCTCTTTCCCCCTCCCCTGTCTCTTCTTCCTCCTCCCTCCCTTGTGTCTCTTGACCCCCCTCCCATGTGCCTCTTTCCCCCTCCCCTGTGTATCTTTTCCCCTCTCCCTCCCCTGTGTCTCTTTCCCCCCTCTCCCTCCTCTGTGTCTCTTTCCCCTCCTTTCACTTCCCTGTGTCTCCCCCCTCCTCTCCCTCCCCTGTGTCTATCCCCCCTCCTCTCCTATGTGTCTCTCCCCCCTCCTCTCCCTCCCCTGTGTGTCTCCCCCACTTCCTTGTGTCTCTTGGCCGCTTCCCTCCCTCGCCTCCCTCCCCTGTGTCTCTTTCCCCTCCTCTTACTCCTCTGTGTCTCCCCTCCTCCTCTCTCTCCCCTGTGTGTCTATCCCCTCCTTTCCTGTGTGTCTCCGCCCTCCTCCCCATGTGTCTCCCCCTCCCCTATGTCTCTTCCCCCCTCCTCTCCATCCTCTGTGTCTCATCCCCTTCCTCTCACTCCCCTGTGTCTCTTCCCCCCTCCTCTCACTCCTGTGTCTTTATCCCCTCCTCTCACTCCCCTGTGTCTCTCCCCCCTCCTCTCCCTCAGCTGTGTCTCTCCCCCCTCCTCTCCCTCCCCTGTGTGTCTCCCCCCTCCTCTGTGTTTCTTCCTCCCTTCTCTCCCTCCCATCTTTCTTCCTCATCCCGGCGCGCTCACTGCGGCCGCTCGTGCACGCGCCTCCGACACAATGCGCAAACGTGGCTGACGCATGCACAGGGGTTGCGGTCAGTTGTAGTTATCGCAATGCGATTTGTCGCAAGCGTGACGACAAATTGCAGTTTGACAATTATAATATGTGATGCATATGTCTATATTTATATATTGTATGTCTGAGAAGCAATATGAGAAAATACTACAGTATTTCATTGAAAACATGGTGTGTACACAGAATAACCTCCCAGTAAGTGTGGTAGCAATTATTATAAAAAAATTAAAAAAAGAATTCAATATTGCTTAGGCTATAAATAGGTCTTTCCTGAAGGTAAATAAACACCATGGGCTAAAAAAGGTCATAAACAAACTTAGCATAATACATTATTATGTTAACCAAACATATAAAAAAGTGAAAGAAACTAAGACAGCTTTATTACCCGAGTCTAGTAATCCTATCTATAAATCTATTTATTTGTTATGCCTGTAAATTAAAAAAATATATAAGAAAGAAACATGATTTTTTTTATTTCGGAAAGGTAGCTGTTGTTAATATATAAAACAGGCTATTTCACTTCGAATTACATGTGATATTTGAATGGAAATTAATGGAAATGTTGCAATCATGTGTTTCTTTAGCAACAACTCAAGAAAAGGAGAGCCACAAAGTGACAAATGTTTGAATGGCCCACACTGTGGATTACAACCCACACTATACACCACTGACAATCAATCTGTTAGTCCCTGCAACTGGGACAGGCCAGGTAAGTCAGACCATGGCAACAACAGCTAACAAAATGGCGGCAACACAGAGCAATATAAGAAGTTATGACAATATTTCTGCACAAGCAAGAAGCATAAAACATTGATGACACTTGATTTAGTGATATATGTAGTAAAGTAAAATGTTATACAGTAACATTCTCATAGGAAGCTCCTAGCAGTCTGTGAAGATACAAGTGTAGGGAGATATGAGTAATATGACTATACTTCTGACCTAGAATGTGTATCAGAGTAACAGGTGCTTTTCTCCATATTTATTTGTGGTAACAGAAGTGAAGTAGTTAACATTTGACACCTAGAGTACCAGTACTTCTTGACATAAGCATGTTACTATTCCTGTTATGTGTGGCAGTCATTATATTACAACCAGCTGTTGTACTTCTATCTGAGTAAGCATATTATTCAGAACTTTAAAAACTACACTGGGACTGTCAGGTATGCTTATCTAACTGTGGAAAATCAGTTAATTATAACATTTGTTGTGTGAGGGTTACTGCCTAATTAGATCACCAGCAGTGTAAATAAATATTTATTTAACGAACTTCGGCATATCCTAATGTATTTACAGTTACTTCCCTTTTTGTACTGTAATAAGATTTATATACTACTAGAATATTGCCCGTCAAAAAATGACGGCAATGAAATTGTAAGGTAGCTAATGCTGTTTGGTGCATAATACTGAAATATGTAATACATTACTAAATGAATATACTTTACCTATTTTGAAGCATTGTGTTGAAGAGCTGGCAATCTGTTTTGATGTTGCTGGAGCATTAGTGGTGTGGAGCTGCTGTGTAAGCGTGCTGAATGTGTGCACTGTGTGGTATGAATATCTGTAGGTCGTTTGTGGCGTTTTGCGAGTTTCTTGTGGTGTTTTGCGAGTTTAGAGTGCTGTAGCCTCGTTTTCGTTTTGTTCGGCGGCAATTTTTTCTCTCGCTTACAGTTTTTTTTAGTCTCTAAACTCTTTTATTTCGAGTAAAATGAAGGTCTAAGTGGCATTTTTGAGGTCCTGGGTGCTCCCTCTTGGTGTAGGTAAGGTTTTTATGTATGTGCTGTGTGTATGTATTGTGTTTTACATTTTGTAATGTTCGCGAGTTGCGTCCGAGTGTTGCGAGGCCGTAATGTGTGTGAACGTGTGTCGTATGTTGTTTGCGAGTGTCGTAATGTGTGTGTCGTGCTCTTTGGGTTGCGACGTGAACTTTGCGAGGGTCGCAGTTGCTGGCATAGAGCGCCTTCGGCGCTCCATGCCAGCAACTGCGGCCCTCACTTTGCGAGGTCCTCAGGTGCTGGCATGGAGCGCCTACGGCACTCCATGCCAGCAACTGAAACCCTCGCCCAGTGCCCTCGCTATGCGAGGGCCTTGACTCGCTACGCGAGCCCGCAGCGTTAGCAACAGCTCGTACGCTCACAACTATATATGTGATTACTATATAATGTGTAGATGTACCGGCTGGGCATGCTCTTGTGCATTATTATTATTATTACTATATAATGTGTAGATGTACCGGCTTGGCATGCTCTTGTGCATTATTATTATTATTATTATTACTATATAATGTGTAGATGTACCGGCTGGGCATGCTCTTGTGCATTATTATTATTATTACTATATAATGTGTAGATGTACCGGCTGGGCATGCTCTTGTGCATTATTATTATTATTATTACTATATAACGTGTAGATGTACCGGCTGGGCATGCTCTTGTGCATTATTATTATTATTATTACTATACAATGTGTAGATGTACCGGCTGGGCATGCTCTCTGCGTGTGCGCTTTCTCTATCTGCACCCTATGTGCACTGCTGTCTGTGTGCAATCTCTGTCTCTGTACCCCTCACTCTCTTTGTCAATCTCTCTGCACTCTCTCTCTGTGCGCTCTATCTGTGAACTCTCTCTGCGCTGTCTTTGTGCTCCCTCACTGTCTGTGTGTGCTCTTGCTCTGTAATTCTCTTTATGTCTCCCTCTCTCTCTGTACCTGTCTCCCTCTCTCTCTGTACCTGTCTCCCTCTCTCTCTGTACCTGTCTCCCTCTCTCTCTGTACCTGTCTCCCTCTCTCTCTGTACCTGTCTCCCTCTCTCTCTGTACCTGTCTCCCTCTCTCTCTGTACCTGTCTCCCTCTCTCTCTGTACCTGTCTCTCTCCCTCTCTGTACCTGTCTCCCTCTCTCTCTGTACCTGTCTCCCTCTCTCTCTGTACCTGTCTCTCTCCCTCTCTGTGCCTGTCTCCATCTCTGTACCTGTCTCCCTCTCTCTCTGTACCTGTCTCCCTCTCTCTCTGTACCTGTCTCCCTCTCTCTCTGTACCTGTCTCCCTCTCTCTCTGTACCTGTCTCCCTCTCTCTCTGTACCTGTCTCCCTCTCTCTCTGTACATGTCTCCTTCTCTCTCTGTAGCTGTCTCCCTCTCTCTCTGTAGCTGTCTCCCTCTCTCTCTGTAGCTGTCTCCCTCTCTCTCTGTGCCTGTCTTCTTCTCTCTCTGTGCCTGTCTTCTTCTCTCTCTGTGCCTGTCTTCTTCTCTCTCTGTAGCTGTCTCCCTCTCTTTCTGTACCTGTCTCCCTCTCTCACTTTGCTGTCTTTCTCTGAAATGCAAATGGCCGCCACGCTTCTGTTAAGATCAGGTGTTAGGCCCACCCCCACTTACATCATAGCCACGCCCCCTTTATGATGTCAGCGTTAGCAACATTTTCTGCTGCTCACAACTATATATGTGATAACCCTACTGTGTAGCTACTGATGTATTGATATATAATGCAACAAATACTACAACATGTTTTTAGTAGGTTCTGCCAGTTTGTTCAGGAGGCCAGATGAGCTTTCCATAGCCATGTGCAATAATATACCTAGCTGTATAAATAAATGCTTTAGGCCCACCAAAAAGCTAGGACTGTTTGTAGGGCAGTATTTATCTGGGAGGGGAGAATACTATTATTATTATTAGCCATTATTTTTTAACATGCCAACATATTCCTTAGCGCTATACAAGGCAAAAACTATTTTAACACATTGCAAACTAATGGACGGCCCTGTATTTGAGTTTATAATCTAGTATGCATAGAGCTTTCTCCAAGCACCTTGCAAGATTGAAAACTTACAATCTAGATTTCATTAGTTTATTCACTAATCAATACTAAAATCACCATTTGAGTCAATTTTAGAAATGTATATTTGATTTTGTTTGCAGCTTTCACCATAATACGTTGCTCTACATTCGCTAGTAGACGGTGAGATCTGCCAAGGAGGCTGTCCTTAAATATTTGCCTACAGTGGCCATTGCAAGGACAATGACAGTCTAATATGCATATCCGCTACCAACCCCGGTGAAAGCTACAATATATATGTTACCATATTATTCTTCAAACATTGATTTCAATGCTAATTCATTATTAATTAAATAAATAAACCTATATCAAGACCACTATGGAACTCCTTTAAATGATTCTTCTCAGGTCATTATATAAAACTATCGACTTGCCCGTCAAAAATGACGTCAAGAAAATTGTAAGGCTGGGAATGCAGTTTGCCACACAATGTGAATCTCTGACACTCTTAACCTTTTTGTTATCTACGAAGAAGGACAACTATTATAGTAAATGTGTTTACTTTTTCAACATGCAACTTGTAGTTCAAGAACTGGTAAAGCAATCTTTTTTTAACAATATTAACCTTTTTAATTGTCAGCTATGCAGGAATGATATAACAATGGATCAACTTTGTATGAATCAGTATTGTAAACCATTACATAATGCTTTTTAACATGCAATTTGTTGTTCAACTACTGGTAAACCACATAGGTATTGAATCTAGAGGAAGGCAAACAGAAAACCCCTCAGTAAAACTTATCCAATTGTGTCAAAGGTGGGAACAAAAATAATTCCTTCCTTACCCCAGTAACTGGTGATCAGATTACTCCCTGGATCAATAACCTCTATTTAATTATACATTTAAATTTTCCAACAAATGATCATCCTCCTACTAACATGAACCCTTCATTACATACAATGAAACAACTTTCCACACCCTGAAAAATACAATTTTAACATTTCAAACATTAATTTAATGTAATAACATCTAAACTGGAATTTTAAGAAAATGCAATGTAACTGTTTTGTGGGGCCAATTCTTCCAAAAGGCCACTTCCAAGACATTCCAATGTTTTACTTTGTCTATGGGATATAACCACTGTTTATCCTTTTTTTTTTTTTTCACTGTTTTTCATTATTGTTGTAGTTATTGAAAATGGCCCATAGAGTTTCTTATGTAAAATAGTGGTCCTCTATAGAGAGTCCGAGTGACATCAAAGTTCGTCCTCAAAATAAAACCACTGTTCTCTATGTTTGTTGTTTTTTTTTGTGAATTTGTGTCTTAGATAAAAGCACTTTTCCTTTTTTTGTTTTGTTTTTTTGGTACATCTGTTGTATTGTTATCCTTTTTTTTAAAATTTAAGTTACAGCACCTCATAATAGACAATGTTTTCTGTAAAAATCCAGCCATCATCTAATATTTTTTTCAATATAAACTGGATTGTTGCATCTTGAAAATGCAACATAGAGTTGTCCATGTGCAAATACAGGTTCCTGTAAAAGAAAATACCCACAGACTTAAAAGTTTGTCCTTGGGATTTATTTATGGTCATAACAAACGCCATGATGATGGGAAATTGTCTCCTTTGAAGGACAAAAGGCAAATCACTCTCACTTGGAGCCAAATCAATTCTTGGTAAACAAACTTGTTCACCTTTATGGGTACCATTCATAATTTCTGCATGTATGAAATGTTCTCTTAAATCCTGCACAATTAATCTGGTCCCATTACAAAGTCCTTTTTTGGGATTCATATTTCTCATTAGCATGACAATTGCCCCTTTCTCTGTTGCAAAATAAGTGGTGGCATTCCAGAGGGAGTTAAAGAATTGCTAAATTACATACTAAAGTTAGATTAACTCTTTGTCATCAGCCAGAACCGAATCTGCACTGAAATAATATTTTTTGGGTGCATTGATTAATTTTAAAATGTTGTTATTTAGATTCAAGGCATCAATATTTTTTTATGTTAATATCACTTTGTTTGCAATATCTGAGTAATCGTTGTTATTGATAGTATTTAGAAAGATTGCTGATATTAGTGATTCTTTGCAAATAATTTCTGATGGAATTTCAACGGTATCATTAGGTAGATTAGTTATTTTTGGATGTTTTCCTTCTCCAATTTGAATTAGCCAATCATTGAATTAATGTTGGCCTTGAGATCTCATATTTAGTTGTAATTTAAGGTGTGTAAATATTTTCCACAGTTTACTTGTCTTTATACATGTTTTGACAATGTCAGTCCTATTTCCATGTGACATTTTTGCCTAAAATCTCCTCTTAACAACATCACCTTTCCACCAAATGGCAAATCATTATCTAAAGCTTCTTTTAATAATCGATCAATACATTGCAGGGCATGACACAACATCATTGTTGCCTCATATATTATAATTAATTTACTTTGTTTCAATTTTTTGGCTTGTAATGAATTAATTCAAATATTCAGTACTGATATTTCTAGAATGGGAACTGGCAGTTTAAATCCACTATGCACAGTTATCCCACCTTGTAACAAAAGGCAATTCCAGTTGTTGCAAACGGCAGTGCTATTTGACCTTGTGCTCGCATAAAACTCATCAATAAATTATATACATAAGCTTTTCCTGAGCCACCAGGTCCATCTAGATAGAAATAACGCTCTTTGAGCAAGTCATCATCTTTTGCATTTGTGATGGCGTTAAATGCTTGCAATTATAATGTATTTAAAGTTGCAATTTTTTCTTGTGTTTTTTGTTGGTTTTCAAGCTCAGTGTCATAGTTTTCAAAGTTAATTTCATCTATGAGTCCTGGATCAGGCAGATTAAAATTTGCACAAATTAATCCACGACAAAGAAAGACTTTTTGAATTTCCATTAATGCTTTTAATTGTGCAATGGTCTCATTATAATGTTTCAGAAAGTCTTTACACATATTTAATTTAAATGTTTCCCACAAAGCTAATGCATCAGGTACATTGCAAAAGATGCAAATGAATGCAAATTATTCTCTCATTTGCTTTGGCATTTGATATAGTGCTGCTTCTTCTAGTCATCTATCCCATTCCGTATCATCTACCTGGAAGTTTTGATGTCTTGCAGCTAATTGAAAAGTATCATAAACTATGTCATTCACTGTGCGTAAATGTTCAGAACTTGGTGCACCGGGAACATGCAAAAGAAGTAATCTTAAACTGAAATGTTTAAAGTCTCTTGGACTAATGGTATAAATTCTGGGGATAATTATATTTGTATCTTTTTTTCGTTGGCACCACTGGCCATTTACGAATACATAGTGATATGGAATCTCAATGTATAAAAATTGTCTGGACTCAGTGTCCTTGCAATTTAATTGAAACCAAGCCATAAGTGTTGTTGCTCTATTTTAATTTTGGGCTATGGCATTTCTTTCATTTCCTGCAGTAAAGCAAACACATTGACTTTGTGGCAAATGTACAGCTAACCCGATACACATTTGCATTTTGTATTTTCCATACATGGTGAATTTGGATTTATATCTCCACATGGACCATGAATCATTTAGTGTGTTGCAATGTCATAAAGTTTGGAATATTTTTGTGGATGTGGCAGTTCTTTCCTGGCTCACCATTTGGAAAGAAAATGGGAGGTGTCATTGGATCCAAATTACTACTTAATATATTTATGTTTATAAAAGATTGCTTTTCATTGCGTGGATATATTCTAATATCCCGCTCAAATGGTGGTTCACCATCATAATTTTTAAAGACCATGGCAACCTCATTTACTGTCGGTAAATTATAACGTCGTTGATCAGTATGGTGATCTCTTTCAAAACCATATTTACTCTTGGCATTGGCAATTGATTTATTTGAGCATGTGCCTGTTGTTCTTTTTCAACCTCTGCCAATTTTTTGTATGCTTGACTATATGGGTTGTTGGCCATAATGTTATCAAGCTGATCAAAGACGATGGGTAAGCATTGATTATTTTCAGGAAGTGTCATCTGTTGTTCAACCGCTTCTATTGTATCTAGGACATATAACTGTGCAAATTTTCTTTGCTCTCCTGCTTGTTGGTGTAAATGTGAAGTCCCGTGGTAAATTTGTCCTTGTACTTTAAAACAGTAAGGACAATGTCCTGGGGCATTTCTGCTAATGCAAATTAAATTGCACTGTTATGAGACCCAATGTTTTTGTTTTAATTGCTATAATTTCGAAATGTTGGATTACTCATGATACTTTTTAAATATTCTGGAAATGTGTGACTTTCTGGAAGTCTTACCTTTCTTTTCTGACAGCAACTCATAAACTCTCCATCAGTTGGTCTTTCCTTCAAAAAATTATAGGCCCCACACAACTGACAAATCACATTGAGTAATCCACAAAAATGACTCTCTACTGGTAGTGCTGTAAATAAGGGACTATCCTTAACTTCCTGATCACATATATCACTGCAACTTTGTATATCAACATTGGTGCAATGTATATCAACATTGGTGTCATTAGGCAATATTTGGTCAATAGGCAATGTTTCACAGACATTATGTTTTTTTTACGTTTTCTTTTCTTTGTAGCTCCGTCACACTCAGTTTGTGCTTTTTCAGTCATTTTTCTTTTATTGGCAAGTCTCTGTCCGTCTTCTTCTCTTAATCTTTGTGAAGTCTCAGGCGACTGTGCATCTCTCCATCTTTGCTTCCATTCCCTTGCCATTCTTCTTTTCCATCTTTCTTTTCTTCTGCATTGTCCGCCATTGTAATCTGTCATTGTAAAAACAGGCATTTTAGTTTAAATTGGAATGTTTTCTTATATATCAAACAATGGCAATCATAACATTACTAATATTTATTTTTAACTTCCCTGAAGTATTAATGGATGAAGTTCTTGTCCACTTTGTGATGGTATTGTAGTTATGGCCTTTGCTTTCTTCAAATCTGTAAGATATAATGTGTTTTTTAATTGTATATATTATTTTTAACTGTCATCAATGCAAAACCTTAAGAGCTGAAAGGCATTTGTAATGTTTTCATTAAATTAATTCATTAATCAATCAATTTCTGATGTTTAATTGGCATACATGAAAACATAAAGAGCTAACCATAAATATATTAATAAACAAGGTCAGTGTAAAAAAGTAATTTTTTTAAAATGAATTAATAAATAATTAATAAATGAATATACATTAATTAATCACTAACTGTCATCAATGCAAAACATAAAGAGCTAATTATGTTTTCCTAAAGAATGGCATCATTGCAAAATGTAAAATGACCTGAAAAGGATTTTTATTTTTTGGATTCAATTAATTATTAATCAATCAATGGATGATGTTTAGTTGGCATACATTAAAAGCTAAATAGCTAAGCATCTATGTATTTATAAATAAGGTCAGTCTATTTTTTTTTTAAGATTAATTAATAATTAATAAATGTATTTACATGAATGAATGAATTAATCAATAACTGTCATGAATGCCAAACAAAAAGACTTAATCATGTTTTGCTAAAGAAGGGTATCATTAAATCATATACCTGTAAAGTTGATGTAATTGCAGATGAAATGCTGCAGAGCTCACACTCTATGCTCAGGCAGGTGCAGAGATGAGCAAACTGTAAAATGACATGAAAAGCATTTTTAATGTTTGTATTCAATGAATTCATTAATCAATGAAAGTATGATGTTTAATTGGCATACATGCAAAACGTAAAGGCCTAAACACTGATTCATTCATAAAAAAGGCTGTATAAAATAGGGAATGTAGCAAGTATCAGAGCATATTAAATTGATTTAAATATATAACTGCTTTGAGGGTCCTATCCCTGTTAGCTAATGAGCAGTAATACAGATACATTCCTAATTAATAATTAATAAATGAATGTACGTTTATGTACGTTAATAATGAATTAATCAATGAATAAATGTGTTAGAAAGAGCTAAGCATTTATGTATTCTTAAAGTAAGGGCAGTGGAAAATATGAGATTTAGCATATATATATTTTTTAAATAATAATTCTTTTTTTTTTATATAATAATTCATTAATTATTAAATTAATATACTTTACCTATTTGTAATTAATATCCAGCAATCAATATCCTGAAGAGCTAACAATCGGATTTTCCGGCAGCAGAAAATGTACAGTTGCCCTGTTCATCACTTGAGGAGAAAGTGTCAGCAATGTGGCAAGTGTGCAGTAAAAATAGGCTGCGTGAGCGAGGCCAAACCATTTGTTTAGGCGGGAAAACTGCCATTTCAGATTTGTAATGTTGTAATTTACTTACTTGCCTCTCGAGCATTTTGCGTCCATCATAATGTTCTATTTTGAAAATCATACATACCTGTCAGTGAGTTGCGCACTATGGCCTCGTTTTGCCTAGTTTTCATTTTTTTCACTCGCCATTTTTGTTCTTACTTAGCCGATTTCTAATGTTTAAAAAAATTTCAAATATGCCTTGAATTAACTTGAAACCTCATTCACAGGCTTCCTGACTCTCCCTCTGTGCTGTGTGAGTTTGTAAGTTAATTTGAGACATCAGATTTTTTCCCACCAAGATTCCGAGGTCGGAATAATTTTTCTAAGTCCTGTGTTCCACAACTGCTTGCAGCCAATGTCCCGTGTTCCTCAACTGCTTGAAGCCTAAGTCCCGCGTTCCTCAACTGCTTGCAGCCAATGTCCCGTGTTCCTCAACTGCTTGCAGCCTAATTCCTGCGTGCCCCAACTGCTTGCAGTCTAAGTCCCACGTGCCTCAACTGCTCCCCTTGCTTTGCGAGGCTCGCAGGAGCACCTTTGGCGATCATTTCAGCCTAAGTCATGCGCGCTTCAATGCCTCTACTGCTCGCCTCCCCTTGCAGGAACGCCTTTGGCGCTCATTTCAGCCTAAATCCTGGCTGCAGAGCTCACACTCTATGTTCAGGCAGGTGCAGAGATGAGCAAACTGTAAAATGACATGAAAAGCATTTTTAATGTTTGTATTCAATAAATTCATTAATCAATGAAAGTATGATGTTTAATTGGCATACATGCAAAACGTAAAGGCCTAAACACTGATTCATACATAAAAAAGGCTGTATAAAATAGGAAATGTAGCAGGTATCAGAGCATAATAAACTGATTTAAATATATAACTGCTTTGAGGGTCCTATCCCTGTTAGCTAATGAGCAGTAATACAGATACATAAGAGCAGTGCAAAATTTCCTTTTTTTCCTAATTAATAATTAATAAATGTACGTTTATGTACGTTAATAATGAATTAATCAATGAATAAATGTGTTAGAAAGAGCTAAGCATTTATGTATTCTTAAAGTAAGGGCAGTGGAAAATATGAGATTTAGCATATATATATATTTTTTAAAATAATAATTCTTTTTTTTTTATATAATAATACATTATTATTAAATTAATATACTTTACCTATTTGTAATTAATATCCAGCAATCAATATCCTGAAGAGCTAACAATCGGATTTTCCGGCAGCAGAAAATGTACTGTTGCACTGTTCATCACTTGAGGAGAAAGTGTCAGCAATGTGGCAAGTGTGCAGTATAAATAGGCTGCGTGCGCGAGGCCAAACCGTTTGTTTAGGCGGGAAAACCGCCATTTCAGATTCGTAATGTTGTTATTTACTTACTTGCCTCTCGAGCATTTTGCGTCCATCATAATGTTCTATTTTGAAAATCATACATGCCTGTCAGTGAGTTGCGCACTATGGCCTAGTTTTGCCTAGTTATCATTTTTTTCAAATATGCCTTGAATTAACTTGAAACCTCATTTACAGGCTTCCTGACTCTCCCTCTGTGCTGTGTGAGTTTGTAAGTTAATTTGAGACATCAGATTTTTTGCCACCGAGATTCCGAGGTCGGAATTTTTTTTCTATGTCCTGTGTTCCTCAACTGCTTGCAGCCAATGTCCCGCGTTCCTCAACTGCTTGCAGCCAATGTCCCGCGTTCCTCAACTGCTTGCAGCCAATGTCCCGCGTTCCTCAACTGCTTGCAGCCAATGTCCCGCGTTCCTCAACTGTTTGAAGCCTAAGTCCCACGTTCCTCAACTGCTTGCAGCCAATGTCCCGTGTTCCTCAACTGCTTACAGCCTAATTCCCACGTGCCTCAACTGCTCCCCTTGCTTTGCGAGGCTCGCAGGAGAACCTTTGGCGATCATTTCAGCCTAAGTCATGCGCGCTTCAATGCCTCTACTGCTCGCCTCCCCTTGCAGGAACGCCTTTGGCGCTCATTTCAGCCTAAATCCTGCGTGTTTCAATGCCTCAACTGCTGGTCCTCGCTTCGCGAGGCTTGCAGGGCAATGAGCGCCTTTGGCGTTCATTGCCAAAGTCCTGCAAGCTTGGAAGGCTTCAATACCATAACGGCTTGCTTCGCAAGGCTCGCAAGCTTGACGACAAATCACAGTTTGACATCTATTATATGTGATACAGGTTACATATATCATTCAGAGCCAACTCCACTCAGCTCATATTAACATTCTTGTGAGAGATAACCCTTCATATTTTAACACATACCATAAATAGTTTAAAATTGATTATTTCTTCAAAGTGTTTATAATTATGTTAAACCTATCTGTCAACTTCTCATAATCCCCTTCCTTTGAATAACCATATTTGATCAGGCAAACCATGAAAACAATATTTTCAGTCACGCCTGGATTCAGAAATAACCTTGTCTAAATAAATGTGAGTAATTTGAGGCTTCACTGCCTACTGGCTACAAGTGAGGCATAATTGTACCACTTTTCACATTAAGATATCTCCAAATCCAGACATGTTCTGTCTGCTTTGGGAACCATTAGAATGTTTTGCCAAATCTTCAGGCAGCTAAAACATGATTTAACTGAGCAATTAGATATGTTTACATATATCATTTATCTGCTTATTTGTATATAATTATGAATTACAACATTGCTGAGACTGAAGCATTTTAGAGCTATAGTGAAAGGACCACTAAAATCTAATATTTATAGTATGTACAATTGAAGAGATTGTCTTGATATTGTGCAAATGTTTTTAGAAAGTAAAAAATAAATCTAGCTATTAATGTATTAAATATTACATTTAAATATATAACACAGGGAGCTGAGATAAAAAAAATTAGCTTTGCAAAAAATATTTTAAACTACATAATAATAACTAAAGGCAAGCAGAGCAACAAAGTGACAAATGATTGAGTGATCACACTATAGATAGGACCAGTCTTGCCAAGCTTTCTTCAAACCTTCTGTTTTATCCATGTTTTAACCTGTAGATCGTAACCACAACATGTGTGTAATTGCACTAAAAGGCACATAGTGAGATCACTGCGTATATCCCTGATGATCTCACCCTAACTAAAATTCTTTATGAAAACCTTCTGTTTGCTCTCTGGCATGAAGGGGAAGTTTTAATGAACCCCAATTTCACACAAGTATAAAGTTGGCATTAAAACTTTTGGAGCATTCAAGTGATTATCTGACCACTCCTATACCACATAATGAGAGCAGGCTCTAAAGATTCACTATATAAATTTCTACCCATACAAGACTGGCAATCTGATCTGAGAAACTTGCTCTTCTTGGCAAATTAATTAAATGACCATTGTACAATGAAAAACAACTATGAAAACTTTCTGTAAGCCTGATTCAGTTGAGCAAGTAAGTTAATGGAGCCTGTAAGTGAAGCCGTAAATTAATTTGCTATTCAATTGGCGTTTTGTTTTAGAGCTAAAAAACGCTTCCGTGTTACAGGCTTGAATACTTTTTGGTTTTTAAACCCGGAACTTGCAACCTTCTGATGCCTTTGATCTTTTCCATCCACTAGAGTTAAGATCGCTAAATTCGCAAATCTCTATTCAATTGATAAAATTCCCAAGTCCGCAAATATTTTCACACGTGTAAATGGCAAATGTAGGAGAATATCCTACGCGTGCTAGAGAGGACCCACAATGTGGTTTAACCCCTGTCTGTAGCATTGTAAATGCAAATAACAAATCAATACTACACTGTAAATGACAAGGAAAGCGATAAAATATATAAGAATTAATTGCACAACAGTCTCAAGCTCACAAATAGGCAATACAAATTCAAATTTTGGGGGTTATACTGATCTTGGGAATCAATGAGTTAATACATATCAGGCCACCCATATGGACTAGAACAGTATTGGCATTCATTTTTATTATTTTGTATTTTGCGAGTCCCATCGCATATCGGACCCCCAAAAGCTAATTGATTGACATGTAACCTCCATGTTTTACTGCCGTAATGATGGCAGTCTCCTTTTCTATTGGTTGCTTCTAAATGGGTGATTATGGCCTTGCTTAATAGATCAGGTTCCCGCGATGAACTGCTACGTACGAGTGCATGTTTCACAGATTCGGCATTCGGCCCGTAATTTGCGGGCTTGCTCAATTGAATAGCACCGGAACTGTAGAGTTCAAGCCCGCAACAAGCCTGCAGACATACGGCCTGTATACCACGAGAAGCAGGCTTCTAATTGAATTAGGCTCTATGGGCCTCATTCAATTGCGATTTGGCCAATTCAATAGTCCTCTATATAAGCACTGAGCATATATTTTTACAGAAGTTTTTTGTTAGTGAACTTCTATCCAAAAGCAAGGTCTTCACTAACTAAAAACTTCTGTAAAAAAACATATGCTCTGTGCATATATAGAGCCCTATTCAAATGGCCAAATCGCAATTGAATGAGGCCCTATGTGTCCAAGACCAAGGGGAATTAGGGGAAGAATGTCCAGAGAAATGCTGGATTGGAGCTTTTAAAACAGTTAAAAAGGCAGCCCTATGTTCTTCATATAGAGAACTTTATTTCAAGTTGGTTCAGAGATGGTACTTTGTTATTGAATACATTTGATAAAAACTCTTCAGATTTGTGATGGATAGGTTATGCGACAAAAGGAACGTATTTCCACATGTGGGCGACTTGTGAGCTAATACAGACTTTTTGGAAAGATTGTGATACTCTGAAGCTGATTAATGAACTAATTTCAGCCGATCCAGAAACTCTGTTACTTCACATGTTCCGAGAAGATATCCATACATAAAAAAATGTATCTCACTGTCTTCTTGTTGCTAAATGGATTATTATTAGAAGATGGAAACAAAAACAGATACCTAGATGGAAATAAGTAATCTCAATTATGAATAGAAATAGAGAATTAGAACTGGACCTAGTTAATTCAAATCCTTCATTATCTTATTTAATTGTGAAGTGGGAAATTCTTATAGACAAACCATACATTTATAGATTAAGAAATATGTTTTCTTTTTTTTTTCTTTCTTTTTTTACCTGTTTATTTCTGACCTCTAATGTGATTTTTTGTATTTTGTATCTTTCTATGTCTATTCTCTTAATAAAAAAAAAGTGTCCAAGGCCATAAATACAGAAGAAAAAAGTAGTTAAGCGAACAAAAATACAACCTAATTTCTCTGCTAGACCTTGAAGGCATCCATATGTTGGTGAAAGTTGTAGGTATGAGAGGGGTGTCTATATTTCTTGAGAGCAGTCATTGCATTTCCTCATACAAGCAGGCTGCTTCTAGGCAGGTGAGGAAGAAGAGATTAAAGAGTTTTCAATCTTGCAAGTTGCTTTGGGAATGCAATTTGGACACTGGATTCTAAGACAGGGCCCTTTGCTGTGAGCACAATCCATGTATAGTGCTGCAGAATATGTTGACGAGTTACAAATAAACGTTAATAATAATCACATATAATAGTTGTGGTAAGTTACGAATGTTGGTTAAATGTTAAAAGCTACGGGCTGGTGCATGCGCAATGAGCGCCAAAGGAGCTCATTGCAGGCATTGCATTGAGCGCCATAGGCCTGCACGACTTTGCTGCAATGAGTGCCGAAAGCGCTCATGGCGAGGCCAGCAACTTTGTGGCAAACAGCATTGTCAGTCTTAAAATGTTATTGTCGTCATTTTTGATGGGCAAGTCGCTAGTAATAGTAATAAAAGGTGTGGGGTCAATTTCATTCAGACCCAATTACTTTACAAAACCTTCTGGCTTCTCCTTGTAACGCTCTCCCTCCACTGATAAACACACAATGGTGAACCAGCTCTTAGGAAGTGATGTAACAAGCACCACATGGATTTTTATTTCAGTTTTCAAAAGTTCTGATTTTCCCAAACAACGTTATATCAATGGCTTACACAGTAGCTGATGCTAGTTTGCTGGGTTTTTTTAACTACAGTGGAGTTTTAAGTACAGAGTTTGGAAATGTTTGTAGAGATCCAGTCAAATAATGAATTAATTCATCTTTACAAAAACACCAAATCTAGTTTAATACTTTTTCGTATAAAAAAGGAAAAACATTATAAAATATAAAGTATTGTTTTCTTTGAGATTTTGAATTTCTTGCATGTCTAGATCTGTGCTAATATTTCAAACTCCACTTGTATTCCATGCAGCATTTTTTACCATGTAAGGTTGAATCTGCAAACCTAAGCTAGTTGTTTGGAAAAGAAGAAGCATACATTTGACTAATGCCAAGAATATACTAGAGCTGCACTATGCGCTTTGTCTAACTTTTTGGTATTCAAACCGAATAATGAAAGATACTTTGCAATGAATGATTTATAGGAGTCGGAGTGACCATATGAAACAATGACATTAGAGAGACAGGAATTGCTTTTAATTGTAAGAATGATGTTCTTTTAATAAATCTGCATTTGGAGAATTATTGATAATAATGGCTGTATATGCCTAAGCTATTGGCATGTTTAATTACAAGTAGGAATATTACTCAACATTTTTAGTTCTCCTTCAAGGTCTTTTCAGGGACATAAGTTAAATTCGAGGGTCCAGGTTTATTAAACTTTTGAGGTAGAGGGCATCCAATTTTGTCCCCTTCTGACTATTCAGGATTCAATTTTATTTTATGCGTTGTATATTTAAGGTTAAAATAAAGTTTATTTCCTCTTTTTTTTTTTTACAATTTTGAGACTTGAAATTTAGTGTTTAGGACTAGGGATTTTGTGGCCCAATTAAACCGTGCAAAACAGATCCAGTATAGATGATCAAAGCTCAGTAAAGTAATGGTAAACAGTTTATGCATCCCTGACCCCTGACATCCAATATTGGCAGAAGTCAGAGAGTTGAGGGCTCTAGTTGAAAAGGAAAGTGGTACACTTAATAGTTTTAGCTCATACATCCCTATGCTTATAATAATGAAACATCGAAAGGCTGTGTTTAGTTGGTTTGCTTTCTAAAAACATTTTGCCCATTACCAAGTTTAATAATTCACTGGAAAAAAAAACTATATTTATCACATGACAAAAATGAAGGAGTTTTAACAGTAACTTTTGAAGCTAAATTCAAATGTGCAATCAGAATTTTTCTTACCGACAGTTTTTTTTTTTTTATGATGACACTTTTATTTATAAATATATTAAAAGATCCAACCTAGTTCCTCACAATTAAATAACTTTTTTATGTTTTTGTTTTTTTGTTGTTAGTTTATGTATCCGTTGGCAGTTGGTGAACAGACTGGCATCCAAGGACAGGCAAGCAGCAACCAGACTGACTAGCATGCACTGCATTGTGCGGTGTCATGAACACAGCACTAGCCTGAGAAACCTATGCCAGTAGTAAGCTGGTGTACGCATTGCGCTAGCTTGGGTTCTCTTCTGTCTAGTAATTAGATTGCTATTCAACTGTGTTGTGGTTGATACAGTGTCATTATGCCATGGACATGTTTAATTCCTCCATATAATTTCTGTTATGTGTGGAGGTAATTGACATTTAAAGCTCAATGATGAGGAGTTTAAAACCTTTTATTCACAAGAAAATGATTTAGTTTAAAGTAACAATATTTGCTCTGTAATTGATGCTCTTGGTCATGAACAGCAGAATGACGACTTCATTGACTTATGTAAAAATGGTTTGAAAGGCATACTCTTTCACAATGGAAATAAAGAATCATACAAAAATATGAAATTCCTTTTAAGGAAAAAAATCACTTTGTCAAATACAATTGGAACATCTCTTGTGATTTGAAAGTCATTTCACAATTATTTGGTTTGCAGCTTGGCTATATAAATGTTTTTGTTTCTTGTTTGAGTCGGATTATCAAGACAGGAAAAGTCATTACGTCAAGAAGAACTGGACAGAAAGTCAACCACTTACTACCAGAAAGATAAATCTTGCACACTCCCCACTGGTCAACCTTGAAAAAAAAAAAAAAAAATACTTTCACTACATATAAAATTAGGGATTTGTAAAAGTTTAAGACCATGGAAAAAATTATGCTGGGTAACATGTATGGTGATACAAATCATGTCTAAATTCAGCATATAAAGTTCTACTAGGATCACAGAGTTTTTAATGTGTGACATTTTATTTTGTAAATGAGAAAAAGACAATAAAGTAATTGACCACAGTTGTCCTTTAAACACTGTGGGCCCTATTTAATTAAGCAATTCTTAGTTACTGGAGCCCGTAATGTAGCCCATAAACTATTTGCTATTCAATTGGCATCTTTTAGCTACCCGCAAACGATTTGTGGGTTACAGGCTAAAAATCCCTGCATTTGATGAAACCCCAAGCCCGTAAATGTTACAATCGCAAATTGCTATTCAATTGCTACAGTTCCTCAAGCCCACAATTGTTTTCACACCCCTAAATGGCAAATATAGAAGAAAATCCTAAGCGTATCAGATAGGATTTGCAAGGCGTTAAACACCTGATCGTAGCACTGTAAATGCAAATAAAAAAATCACTACCGCACTTTAAGATACGAGGAAAGCGATGAAAGTCATTAGAATTACATAACAGTCTCAAGCTTGCAAATCTGCGATCAAACATTATTTTGTTTTAAGTTTCATTTCCGTGATATATCAATCTCGGAAATTAATGAGTTAATACAAATCAGGCCACCCACATGGCCTATAACATTTCCTTCATTCATTTTTATTATTTTGTACATTGCCAGTCCGATCGGATATTGGACTTCTAAACTCTGATGTTTAACCTCCATGTTTTACTTACCGATGTCATGAGGATGCTCTCATTTGCTATTGGACGATTCTAAAAAATAAAAAAACGGTAGTTACGGCCTTGCTTAATTGATCATGATCACGCTCTTCAATGCTACTTACTGGTGCATGGTTTAGGCTTTTGGCCAGGTAGTTGCAGGCTTGATCAATTGAATCACTCTAACTGTTGCAATTAAATAGGGGCCTGTGCCATCTCTATATAAATCATCAGCTGGTAAAAAACAAAACAATATATCCAACATATAAATTGGCTTTGCAGGCGGAGTGCAGAAGTGGTCAATTTAATATTAGCATCACCGGCGTGATGTAGTTAATTATGTATACAGCAGGTTCAGTGGTGGATATATCTCTAAACTACATTTACAAAAAAGAAATTCTTTCTTTAACCAGCTTTTCAATGGTGAAGAGAACATCTAGTAACTGGAGTTGCTTTTTAGGGGATCACCTACACATACTATAGCTTGTGAGAGAGTGCTCACCTTTGTAAACACTGCACAATAACTCATCTGAAACAATTGAAATAATTTTAAATTCTATCTAAAAAAAAAAAAAAACACGGTTTGTTTTTTTCAACTATCCAATTTTATTTTCATAGCCAAATTATTGCAGAACCAAAACTTGTGTACGTTTTTAACCAGCGGTTCACAAGCATTTGTCCAAGAACCACATAAAAATCACATGATCGACCAGAAGGTTGGTAAGAGTCTCTGTGGACCACATCATTTTCTGCCCGTTCTCAATTGAAATGAATTGCGATTTAAACAAAGTTAAAGTATAGCATGTATAACATAATATATATGGGAACGTTTGCATGACTTCCTTATGCATTTTATAAAGTTTTTCTAGTTTTACTTTTTTTTTTTAGTACCTTGAAGTCCAAGGACCAACTGAATGGGTCTCATAGATCATTGAGGATCCATAGAGAACAATTTGGAAACCTCTATTTAAAATGAATCATGCACACTTTTTGTATTAGTTAATCTGGAATTGTCCTTGTTTAATGCCATGCTGTAATATTTCAATGTGTGTATTAACTCAATCATATTATATTAGGGCAGTGTTTGGCAAATTTCCTACCTCTGCAGCAGAACATGTTTCTTTCCACAGCCTTCACAATGATCTGTTCCCCACAACACTTACTTCTCTCCATTAACCTCTATAAACACATACCCTTACTCTCCAATCCGTTTGTGCTCAAGCAACGTATTGGATTAAAGTGGATTTATAAAAATCTTAAATCATTTCTTGCAATATATGATCTGTGTGTGCGCCTGCCTGTGCAGCAAATACATGTAAAACTATGCACCCTCAATTACCATTTTGAAGCAAGAACAAATAATTTACCTAGAATATTGAACTTCATCATTGAGGCTTTTTACTTTGTTCACAAAACCTTGCCTCATATCAGAAGATGTGAATTTTCTGTATTAAATTCTGATTAAAACAATTTCTTGATTATATTTTGTCAAAATATTTGTACAGTGAAGCATAAATGATCAAAAGATACAGCATCAGAAATACAGTAATTTCCATTCCATCACAGTGAAGGTTAGTTTCTTTTTTAATCAAATTATATCATATAATCTGTCTATAATTATCATATTATACCAAGCTGTTCACAGAACACACACAGTTTCCTTAGCAAAATAGTATGCATTTGTAAGTTAGCAGATGCTAGCACGCGTACTACATTTTGTCACGAAACATCTGCACAGAGGATTTTTGTTTCTGGTGATCCAGCAGTTTGATGGACTTCTCAGAACTATCAATGTTCCTGATTAGAGTTTCCAGTCTCCTCTTTATTTTCTTTTGATCCTCAAGAGCGCAACCAATAATAATGGTCTGAAACTTCTGGTCAATTGGTCCACTTGGCACCTCGGAGGTACACGCTGCATACAACGACATCAGCTGTTTCTTGCCATTTTCCAGGTTCTCCATGACTTGTGACACAATTTCATCAATGATACCAGTAGCTTTCTGGAGGGAAGTCTCTTGGTGAGGACTTCGAATGGTTTCTACTGAGACCTCTACAGTGAGTGTTCGACCCATTAAGCGATCAGCTGTAATAGTCAGTTCTTCCCTCTCCCCTTTAGAAAAAAGCAGAGACAGTTTTCACAATTAAGAAAGAAATGTATGTAAATTGATATGTTTTGAGCCCATATTTATTGTCAAACTGCGGTCAATAAAATGAGGTTGTAGGAGGTCTGAAACTTGTCATGCTTTTTCTTGTGCTATAAGATACCATGACAATGTGTTATATTTCAATTCATATAATTAGCTTCTGAAAAGTTTGGTGGTCAAACATTAGGATATGTTAGACATTACACATTCTAGTTAGAAGGAAAACGGACAAATGGTTATAAAAATAAATGCTATTATATGTCCATTTAAATGCATACATGTGTTTTCCTGGATTATGAATGCATATGATAGAGAAGAATCCTTAATGTATGCAAACATTTTTTTGCATGAAAAAATACCAAAATAAACATTTAAACACTTACCTTGAAGTTAGCAAGATTTCTTGTAATTTCTGAGAGTTGAAAATAAGGGTTAACACCCTATCCAAATCCAGGCTAAATTAGTATTAATTTGAAAAATAGTTTTGTCCTCTTTATTTTTTGGGACATAGTATTATTACCACTTTGAGCTTTTTTGATTTATTTTCCACCTTATATATTGGTACGATTTCAACTTCAGGTTTGCTCAGTATGGGGTTAGGTCTGATGTGAGGTGGGGCTGTTATGGGCCATGTTTGAGTTCTATATTATAGATGCATAGCATCCAACCCTAAAGCAACAAGAGGTGGGGAGAAGGAGGCTTTAGTTGTAGGATACAGTTAGCGAGACATGTGCAACGTAACAGTACCACTAATTATCTGGAATTCACCTGTTGATTTTCAACTGTTCATTTGCAAGTCATGTAATCAAGCTCTAAGATAACATGTGCCCAGAATCTGCTTCACTGAAGATTTTTTTGTAAATATGTTTTCTATTCTCATGGCTTATATTGCTGCCAATTTGTTACATATTTCACAAAAATGTAACATTTTTCACGGACTACTAAAAAAAATGTTTTCATGCAAATCCCCCCTTTCCAAAAAAAGCACATTTCATAGTCTGGCATGTAAACCTTGGTATTAAATAAATGCATTATTGAACTATAGTGTTTTTATTAACAAGACAGTCGTAATACTTTTTAATCCACTGACTTTTTGTAATGGTCAAATATAACTTGAAGGGACACTGAAATCATAGTTACTGCTCAGCATCATGTAGAATAGTCAAAATCAAGGACATGAACTGTAAAAACTTCTTTCAAATTTGTAATGGTTTATTAAAAAAAAAAAAGAAAAAAAAAATTTAGATTTAGAAACACTCAAAATGTCTAAATACATTGGTGTTATTTCCAGTTTAGCTGAACCAGTCGACATAATAAACCCATGAGGAAAAAGCTAGAAGGTCTGACACCCGAAAAAAAATCATAAAATTGTATGCTCCACACAAACTGCAGTGAAGGAAGGACAGCAGGTTGAATAACTGGTATATATAAAGTTTTTAGCTCTGTTTAATAACGTAGGGCCATATTTAAAGATGTTGTACTTCTTACATTGGAGTTCTGATAGATATCCAACATACAGACCCAGTGCACTGGAGCAGCATGAAGCAGAGCTTACCATCACTGATGCTCCTCATGTCTTGGCTGTTCTGAACACCATGGATGGCTTCTAGGAGGGTTTCTTTTTCTAGCTCTAGAGCTGTTGCTGCATCACGGAAGGCTTTAACTCTAGAGAAAAAAAAAAAAAAAGGTCACCATATTATATTTGTATTTATATATATATATATATATATATATATATATATAAATAAATAAATAAATAATAAAATAACAAACATATTCAATGTAGCTCATCATGGAGTTAAAAGTATGCATTGATTAATTAATAAGAGACAGCAAAATGCAAAATATTAAAGTTTTTTTATCTCAAATTGAACAAGCAAAGTGTGCAACAGATTTACAATATTTCATTAAAAAAATATTGATTTAATAAAGCTTTGATTGTATTATTCGCTACTAAATATTGCTAACCATTCTTATTAATGTAAGAAGAAAAAGGCTACTACAAAATCTATTAAGATTTATCTACCTGCTTAATTTATCTAAATTAAAGGAGTAATTCTGTCTTACACCCTTGCATCACCCAGCCATGGATAATCTGCAATGTATGTGCCATGGTGGTCTCTTACAAAATTTCACACTAGGATGGTGACTGTATGAATACCCTCTTTGCAGCAGTAATTACTACTAAATTGGACTTCTTTAAAAGTTAATCAGGTCAATTCAAACAAGAGTCTGCCCACATTGCTTTAAATATTAACTGAATCTAAAAATACTCAACTTAATCTCATGAAACCTATAGCACACAAACATTTTTTTTTTAAGTTCTACATTGAACACATTGATGGTCAATGCTGGGAAAACAAAAAACAAAACAAAAAAACCTTTGTGAACCTAATTTAGCAGTAGTAGGAGTTTCATTTCTTGTAGATGCTTAATCAGTCCCACACATGTTCTATTCAACATTTACAGAACCAGTTCAATCAACTAATGTCTTTGAGACATCTTGCATGAATGCCTTTTCCAGGGCATGCCACAATATTCTATTGTGTTAAGCAAAAAAACATTATTTATTTTTTAAGTCATTCTGTTGTAGAATTATGTTGGGATCATTGTTCTGCATCATATTTCCCTCAAATGACTCCAAGCCACCCATGCCTCAGGCTATGATTCTCCCTCCATCATGCTTTGCTGTTGGGTTGAGGTTTTTGTCCTGGTGTCAGTGTTTCCTCCAAAACATTCCTGGTTTGTAATCTGTCCACAGAACGTGTTCCAGCAGCACTGTGGAATATCCATGTAGCTCTACAAACTTGGAGCCCCATTCAATTGAACGATTTTGAGATTCAGTAGCCCCGTGAGGTCGCAAGCTACTTAGATATTCAAATAGCTTTTTTTTTTGCAGGCTCCGATCGACTTACGGCCTTGAGAATATGGCGATGGTTAAGCTCGTAACTTACAGCCTACAGAAGTCTTTGATCTGTCACTTTTGCAAGGCTAAAATCGCAAATCACTATTCAATTGCTCAGTTTCCCCAATCACGCAAATGTTTCACACCCGTAAATGGCAAATGAAGGAGAAAATCCTACAAGTGCTAGAGAGGACCCGCAAGAGGGTTAAAAACCTATTTGTGGCACTGTAAATGCAAAAAAAAGATCAATACTGCACTGTAAATAACAGGGAAAGCGATGATAGACATTAGAATGAATTGCACAACAGTCTCAAGCCCGCAAATCGTCATGAAAAAAAAAGGTTATTGTTACGTGTCATATCCGGGTTAAATCGATCTCAGGTATCAATGAGTTAATACATATCAGGCTACCCATATGGGCGGTTAGGGGCTTGCTAAATTGATCATGTTCCTGTCCCTGAAATGCTCTGTAAACCATGCACTAGTCCGGTTATGGCTTAAGGACCGCAACTTGCAGCCTTGGGCAATTGAATAGCATCTCAATTGGAGACCAACGGGAGCCTGTAACTCACTTGCAGACATTCGGCTATCTGCGATCGAGTTGCGAGTCTTGAATTGAATGGAGCCTTTGAGATTGCAGAAATGATTTGTATTGATGTTATCATCCCATGTGGTGTTTTTGTGGACCCATGTACACAGATATTAACCAGTGCTGGAGATGCCATTTACCCTTGAAAACCTCTTAAAGATTGTACAGCTACTTCATGCAGTGATTTTTATTGGATTATCACTCCAAGAGAGAGGATCAGTGGTAAGATATTTGTTCCAGTGGCACACTACATTCCTGACTGTGGGATCAATGTCTTTAGAAATACCTGTGTAACCCTTTCCAGCCTCAAGAGCATAATCAGCTCTTCTGAGAGGGTAAAGGGGGGGGGGGGGGGGGGGGGTTATAGCACAGCACCTAACGCTCACACCTGAATGTTTAGGTGTTTAATATTGACAAGAAAATTCAATTTTCACAGTGCAATTTGCTTAAATCACACTGTATTTATGTATTAAATTAATTAATGCAGAAATACCCATATGTCATTTATCTACTTGATACAGATTTCTCCATAGTGAATTTATACATCATTTCAGTTTTCTTTCAAAGCCCCAAAAGTTTCTTCTTGAAACGTATAATTAGTATTCCTCATTAGGATTATCAAGAGATGGAGACGGTGCTCTATAATGTTTCCATTAGTGATCCCAGGAGAACATATTAATCCTAAGAGTACAATTTGAGCTGGTTCCATTTACAGCATGTAGATAGATCCCTATCCAACAACTATTCTATTCCGACACATATTTAATTCAGCTCCAAGATCTGCTATTTTGTGTAACACTCACCCATGTGACTCTGTATCTAAAGCCTTTACACAATCCATTGGGATAACACAAACTGAAAGGTCTTTGGCCACTGTTCTTCACAATAGAAACTTTGGACAAGTCTGTCCTTGGTCAATGTACCAGATAATGAATTAATGATTTTCCACTTTTTAACAACATATTTCTGAGGCAAAAGCATTTCTTGATTTTGAACAGGGGCATCAAATTTACATAACTGTGGTTAAAATATATATAATCAATGAATTAACAAAAAGTTATTTGAATATATATATATATAGCCTGAAAATAAGCTGCTCCTTTAAAATTAAGTGGGTGGGGGAGACAATACCCGAATATAAGCCGCTCTCTTAAAATTGACGGAGAAAAATAAAAAAGTATTTAAGATTCAGGGGGGGGGGGGGGGGGGGATTGTGATTTTATTTTACCATATATCTAGTCTCTCCCCTCCTCCTCCTCCTCCTCATCTCCCTCCCCACCCATTTGTTGTCTCCCCCCCCCCCCACTCACCTCTGTGTGCCTGCCTTTGTGGCTCCTCCCTTTTTCCAGCCCCTGCTCTCACCTAGGAGACATCCACCCAAGCAGGTGCACAGAGGTGAGAGACTGGGGAGGGGGAAGTGACAAGAGGGGTGAAATAAAGAGACAAGAGGGACAGGAGACACCAGGAGACAAGAGGAGGGTGGGGAGAGAGAAGGATGAGAGAGGGAGAGAGAAGGATGAGAGAGAGAGAGAGAGAGAGAGAGAGAGAGAGAGAGAGAGAGAGAGAGAGAGAGAGAGAGAGAGAGAGAGAGAGACACACGAGGGGAGCCTGGGGGGAGGCACAGGAGTGCAGCCCCCCAAATAAGTACTGCCCAGGGTAGTCCACCCCCCATAGCTATGCCATTGGTATGAGAATTGAGGGTTAAAAATGAGAAATCAGCATAATTTAAAACAGCATACAATGTGACCAAACATTGTAAAAGCCAATGTTTTTAAAGTAGTGAATTTAAGCCACACGTTAACTTTTCACATTTGATATGTATCTTGCTGTTAAGTGATGTCCCTACCTGTTTAAAAAGGCAGTGGCGTAGCTAAAGTTTTTGCGCCCCCCCTAGTGCAAGTTAAAATTACTATATATATATATATATATATATATATATATATATATATACCCTCTCTCTTCCTCCCCCCATCTTTCTCTCCCTCCATGTCTCTCTCCCTATTCCCTCTCTCCCCCAACCCCCTCTGAGTCACTTGCGGTGGAAGGCAGGTGGAGGCATTTTTGCCACCCCCACAGAGGTGACACCCGGGGGGGTTCCACCCCCGCACCCCCCCCCCCCCTTCCTACGCTACTGAATGTGGGCATTCTACCATATACAAAGTGTGGAGAATTCTAGTGATGTTTTATGTGATTATTACAGATGCAGGAGCAGATTTATACAGAAAGAGGAAAGTTTAAGCAAGGGAAAAAGTGTTGTTGTTGATTATTTTTTTCATCTAAATAATAATTTATAGACTGCAAACGTTATGCATTTATTTTGTTATACAATATAAAAGTAGTTATATTATGCATTAACTAAAGTGCACGAAGTATATATGGGTGATTCATAAAATATTAGGGGCCAGTATAAGCACTCTTCAAGTTAAATCTAAAGTTTAATTCCCAGTGAATTCGCATTAACGACCCTTATCTGATACATTATAAAATACCCTCTTTCTGATGCAACAAAGACAAAATACTTCAATGTAACTTATATTATAAAAGATTAACCCCACTCCTTCCAGTAATATCTGTGATCTTTAGTGATATTCTGTTTGCTCGCACAGATCTGATATGGAGTTACTTACTCCCAGATGGGAAATTGATTTCAGAGCAGGCAGTGGAGGAGGCCCAGCTGCTGTAATACTTACAGGGCACCTTGGGAATTATAAAACCGCATACTGTTCTTCTGTATTAACAATCAGGATCGCTGCTCTATTACCCTCATCTGTGCATTTTAGCATCCACTCCTGGAAAATTACAACGGTACCACTTATATTATTTCACAAGACCACTTCAAATATTTTAATAAGAATATCTTGTATATTAAAGAAAGTTGCTTCACCCCATACACCTTACGATGCCAGAATTATGAAGTTATTGGTTTCATAGGACATAGACCAGAATCACTAAAATAATACACACATCTATGGGAATTAATTATAGACTTGGCATTTATTTCCACATATAGGTATTGCCATACAATGGATTACCCATGCAAACCAAAAAGCACCAGTGACCAGGGCAATGCTGTATCCCAGTCACTTGATAATAGTATCATGTTAGTTAAAATCAAGACAGCACTGGCCCCCAACACACTGTGTTACATGCCGCAGACCACTGACCCCCCCGCCGTGTTACATGCCGCAGACCACTGACCCCCCCGCCGTGTTACATGCCGCAGACAACTGACCCCCTCGCCGTGTTACATGCCGCAGACCACTGACCCCCCCGCCGTGGTAGATACCGCAGACCACTGACCCCCCCCCCACCATGCTACATACCACTGGGTCCCAATGTTACATACCGCAGACCACTGACCACCCATTGTGTTACATACCGCAGACCACTGACCACCCATTGTGTTACATACCGCAGACCACTGACCACCCATTGTGTTACATACCGCAGACCACTGACCACCCATTGTGTTACATACCGCAGACCACTGACCACCCATTGTGTTACATACCGCAGACCACTGACCACCCATTGTGTTACATACCGCAGACCACTGACCACCCATTGTGTTACATACCGCAGACCACTGACCACCCATTGTGTTACATACCGCAGACCACTGGGTCCCACTGTGGTACATACCGCAGACCACTGGGTCCCACTGTGGTACATACCGCAGACCACTGTGGTACATACCGCAGACCATTGTGGTACATACCGCAGACCACTGTGGTACAGACCGCAGACCACTGTGGTACAGACCACTGGGTCCCACTGTGGTACATACCGCAGACCACTGGGTCTCACTGTGGTACATACCGCAGACCACTGGGTCCCACTGTGGTACATACCGCAGACCACTGGGTCCCACTGTGGTACATACCGCAGACCACTGGGTCCCACTGTGGTACATACCGCAGACCACTAGGTCCCACTGTGGTACATACCGCAGACCACTGTGGTACATACCGCAGACCACTGTGGTACATACCGCAGACCACTGTGGTACAGACCGCAGACCACTGTGGTACAGACCACTGGGTCCCACTGTGGTACATACCGCAGACCACTGGGTCCCACTGTGGTATATACCGCAGACCACTGGGTCCCACTGTGGTACATACCGCAGACCACTGGGTCCCACTGTGGTACATACCGCAGACCACTGGGTCCCACTGTGGTACATACCGCAGACCACTAGGTCCCACTGTGGTACATACCGCAGACCACTGTGGTACATACCGCAGACCACTGTGGTACATACCGCAGACCACTGTGGTACATACCGCAGACCACTGGGTCCCACTGTGGTACATACCGCAGACCACTGGGTCCCACTGTGGTACATACCGCAGACCACTGGGTCCCACTGTGGTACATACCGCAGACCACTGGGTCCCACTGTGGTACATACCGCAGACCACTGGGTCCCACTGTGGTACATACCGCAGACCACTAGGTCCCACTGTGGTACATACCGCAGACCACTGTGGTACATACCGCAGACCACTGTGGTACATACCGCAGACCACTGTGGTACATACCGCAGACCACTGTGGTACATACCGCAGACCACTGTGGTACAGACCGCAGACCACTGTGGTACAGACCACTGGGTCCCACTGTGTTACATACCACAGACCACTGGGTCCCACTGTGTTACATACCACAGACCACTGGGTCCCACTGTGTTACATACCACAGACCACTGGGTCCCACTGTGTTACATACCACAGACCACTGGGTCCCACTGTGGTACATACCACAGACCACTGGGTCCCACTGTGTTGCATACCACAGACCACTGGGTCCCACTGTGGTACATACCACAGACCACTGGTCCCACTGTGTTACATACCACAGAACACTGGGTCCCACTGTGGTACATACCACAGAACACTGGGTCCCACTGTGGTACATACCGCAGACCACTGGGTCCCACTGTGGTACATACCGCAGACCACTAGGTCCCACTGTGGTACATACCGCAGACCACTGTGGTACATACCGCAGACCACTGTGGTACATACCGCAGACCACTGTGGTACAGACCACTGGGTCCCACTGTGGTACATACCGCAGACCACTGGGTCCCACTGTGGTACATACCGCAGACCACTGGGTCCCACTGTGGTACATACCGCAGACCACTGGGTCCCACTGTGGTACATACCGCAGACCACTAGGTCCCACTGTGGTACATACCGCAGACCACTGTGGTACATACCGCAGACCACTGTGGTACATACCGCAGACCACTGTGGTACATAGCGCAGACCACTGTGGTACAGACCGCAGACCACTGTGGTACAGACCACTGGGTCCCACTGTGTTACATACCACAGACCACTGGGTCCCACTGTGGTACATACCACAGACCACTGGGTCCCACTGTGTTGCATACCACAGACCACTGGGTCCCACTGTGGTACATACCACAGAACACTGGGTCCCACTGTGGTACATACCACAGAACACTGGGTCCCACTGTGGTACATACCACAGAACACTGGGTCCCACTGTGTTACATACCACAGAACACTGGTCCCACTGTGTTACATACCACAGAACACTGGTCCCACTGTGTTACATACCACAGAACACTGGTCCCACTGTGTTACATACCACAGAACACTGGTCCCACTGTGTTACATACCACAGAACACTGGTCCCACTGTGTTACATACCACAGAACACTGGTCCCACTGTGTTACATACCACAGAACACTGGGTCCCACTGTGGTACATACCACAGAACACTGGGTCCCACTGTGGTACATACCACAGAACACTGGGTCCCACTGTGTTACATACCACAGAACACTGGGTCCCACTGTGGTACATACCACAGAACACTGGGTCCCACTGTGGTACATACCACAGAACACTGGTCCCATGTACACAAGGTGTTACGCTGTAGAGGGCAGTTTGGTGCCCGTTGTGCAGGACCTGTATGCACTTTAGAGCAGACTTTGCATAAAATCTATCTGATAGTCCATGTATAGTCTGATAGTTGCCCCTCAGTGTTTGATCACAGCCTCCTGGATTCCCCTTGATATAACAGTATTGCCACCTACCTGATTTCTAGGTCATCCATAGTCTCTAACAAGTGACTGGACCGGGCTGCCATAGACATGGACCTGCAGAACTTGCCCCCATTTTGCTCCTCCATGGCTCTTGCCTGGATTTTTGCCTGTGCCATTGCCCTGGTCAGCTTCTGTGGTATCAGAGAAACAAGCCCTCTCCAGATCCTTCCAGACGTCCTGTCCTCTGCACTTCACAGCACACTAATGATACATTCCCTAACATGGACTGGGGCGGGTCCATCTCCTGCAGTGTCAGCTGCCTGAACATCTCCATCCAGCCCTACCCCCAGTGCTGCTGCAGCTCAAGTACTACAGAGGAGGGTGCTGTGTATTACACTGCTGGGGGACGGGCACACTGTCACACTCACACACATTCTTACACTCACTCTGTATCACTCAATCACTCTCACACACTCTCACACTCACTCAATCACTCTCACTTTCTCTATCACTCAATCACTCTCACTTTCTCTATCACTCAATCACTCTCATTTTCTCTCTCACTCTCTCTCTCTCACTTTCTCTCACACACACAGTCTCTCTCGCTCTCACTCTCTCACACACTCTCCCTCTCTCACTCTCTCCCTCTCTCACTCTCTCACTCTCTCACTCTCTCTCTAACACTCACACTCTCTCTCTCACACAGTCACTCTCTCGCACACTCTCTCGCTCTCACTCTCTCTCTCACTCTCTCACACTCTCACACACACTCTCTCTCTCTCACACTCTCTCTCTCACACAGTCACTCTCTCACACAGTCACTCTCTCACACACACTCTCTCTCACACACTCTCGCACACTCTCGCTCTCACACACTCTCGCTCTCTCACACTCTCGCTCTCTCACACTCCTTATATATATATACACACACAAAACTATAAGACCATGCAGTGCTCCAATGTACACCTATATACAAACAGTGCAATTGTAAAAACATGCAGTGCTCTAATAAATACCTATATACAAACACTGAAACTATAAGAGCATAGGTAGGAGGTAATGGCTTCTTCTGGCCACTCTGCCATAAAGCCCAACTCTATGGAGTGTACGGCTTATTGTCGTCCTATGTACAGATCCTCCAGTCTCTGCTGTGGAACTCTGCAGCTCCTCCAGGGTTACCTTAGTTCTCTGTGCTGCCTCTCTGATTAATGACCTCCTTGCCTGGTCCGTGAGTTTTGGTGGGCGGCCGTCTCTTGGCAGTTTTGCTGTTGTGCCATGTTTCTTCCATTTGGTTATGATAGATTTGATGGTGCTCCTGGGGATCATCAAATATTTGGACATTTTTTTATAACCTAACCCTAACTTGTACTTCTCAACCACATTGTTCCTTATTTGTTTGTAGAGTTCCTTGGTCTTCATGGCAGTGTTTGGTTAGTGGTGCCTCTTGCTTAGGTGTTGCAGCCTCTGGGGCCTTTCAAAAAAGGTGTGTATATGTAATGGCAGATCATGTGACACTTAGATTGCACACAGGTGGACATCATTTCACTAATTATGTGACTTCTGAAGGTAATTGGTTGCACCAGAGCTTTTTATGGGCTTTATAACAAAGGGGGTGAATACATACGCACATGCCAAGGCACTGTATATAAAAACACTGCAACTATAACAACATGCACTGCTTCAATCTACACATATATACAACCACTGTGCAGATAGGAGGATGCAAAGCTCCAATATATACCTATAGAAATAAATACTGTAGCTGTCAGGGGGGTGCACTGCTCCAGTATATACCGATATACAAACACTTCAACTATAAGAGCATACACTGCTTCAATAAATACCTATATACAACACTTCAACGATAAGAGGATGAACAGCTCCAGTATATACTTATATAAAAACATTACTGGGATCTATCCCTCTGTGCCTGCACATGAATTCGGCAGCACTGACAGCTGCAGTTCCACCAACAATCCGTTGGTGGCGCCATCAAGTTTCAGGGAAGGCCAAGAACCATTCCCCCTCTGACGTGGCGCAACTCAACAGCGAAACCATTGCTATGTTCGGCGCGGGCACTCAGCCTTTGAGGGCCTCGGACGCGCCTCTCATAGCTCAAGGCCTCTTCTGTCGGCGCTCCTTATATGCTTTGTGCAGCAGTATCCAAAAATCTGCATCGCCATCTATCGGTTGGTTTTGTATATATTGTATATACAATATATACAAAACCCTTCAACTGTAAGATGATGGACTGCTTTATTATACAATTATGCACATAACTCCGCAAATGCAAGAAGATGAACAGCTCCAATACATACCGTATTTATCGGCGTATAACACGCACTTTTTCTCCCTGAAAATAGGGAGCAAATTATAGGTGCATGTTATACGCCGATATTCCCTCCCCCTGCTCATCCTCAACCTCCCTCCTCATTCTAACCCCCCCCTCCTCAACCTAAACCCCCCCTCCTCAACCTAAACCCCCCTCCTCAACCTAAACCCCCATAAATAACTCCCCCTCACTTACCTGCTTCTGTTCCGGCCTCCGCTCCGCTCCCTGACCCGGCGCAGGTAAGTGAGGGGGAGGTGAGGAGGGGGGGGGGGTTTAGAATGAGGAGGGGGGTTGAGGAAGGAGGATGAGGATGGGGGGGTTGAGGGGGTTTGAGGATGGGGGGTTGAGGAGGGGCGGTTGAGGTGGGGGTTGAGGATAGGGGGTTGAGGAAGGAGGATGAGGATGGGGGTGTTGAGGAGGGGGGTTTGAGGATGGGGGTTGAGGAGTTGGTTGAGGATAGGGGGGTTGAGGAAGGAGGATGAGGGTGGTTGAGGGGGTTTGAGGATGGGGGGTTGAAGAGGGGGTTTGAGGATGGGGGGTTGAGGAGGGAGGTTGAGGAGGGGGTTGAGGATGGGGGGTTGAGAAGGGAGGATGAGGAGGGAGGATGAGGAGGGGGTTGAGGAGGGAGGTTGAGGATGAGGAGGGAGGTTGACAATGAGGAGGGGGTTGAGGATGAGGAGGGGGATTGAGGATGAGGAGGGGGGTTGAGGAGGGGGGTTGAGGAAGGAGGATGAGGATGGGGGTGGAGGAGGGGGTTGAAGAAGGGGGGTTTGAGGAGGGGTTGAGGATTTTGCTTCAAAGTTCTTTATTTGAATTATTATTATTTTTTTCTGAAATGTCCTTCTTAAAATGAGGTGCGTGTTATACACTGGTGCGTGTTATATGCCGATAAATACGGTAATTATATTCATAACCCTGCATTTGCAAGAGAATGCACAGCTCCAGTATAAAACTATATAAATAAAACTCCATCTGTGTGATAGAGAGTTGCAGTAGGTGATAAATAGAATTGACTTCCAGCAGGAGTGATAGGGGAGAGATCTGCAGCAAGAGCTGAGAGATAACTGTGCTCACCTGGCTTTGTTAGCTTTGCCAAACACTATCAGTCCCACCTAAAACACTGCAGGGCAATTCAAATAAACAAAAAGTTATATATAGGCTAATAGGATCATTAATGTTTTTTTTCTGTGTTTCTGGTCTATTTTGTTCCATTTGGCATATAATACAGAGAAGTAACCAAGGCTGAATCCTGGCACTGAAGCTTGTGTTTGGTATAGCAGTATGATTGTATTTTATATGTGAACACGATGGTATTCATTACAGCCTTTTCCAGTTTCTTAGGGAGAGTTCGTCTTATTGGCTAAAGATATATAAATGGGAATAAATAAATATTAACACTGACTTCTCGTACTATTGGTACCAGATATAATTTTATTGCATGCACTTTGCTCCCATATTACTGCTACAAGGAGCCCCTCTCTTTCTTATTCATATATGTGTATAACAATCACATAGGATCACTGCAATTCTATAGATGAAAAACACACACAATCGGCAATAAGTAGTTACATTCCAAGTGAGACAGTAATGGAGATGAACCAAAGAAAGTGATGTTTGCGACCTGTTTTTCTGACCTTAGTTGTTGTACTGAGCATGTCAGAAGCCACTCAGATGCAGACTGTTTCAATGTTGTACCTGCCTCTGATTGGCTACAACTAAATATGAATGTTATGCTAATTTAGCTTGGATTTTCAGGGGCAACTTCCAGAAAATTGAAGACGTTTTGTAAACTTTAGGGGAAGTTTGTTAATGATTATTTTGAGATTTATTCATGCAAAAACATATTTTCATACACTACTGATTCTCCTCTATCAGATGCATTCATAATCCATGAAACTTCTATATCCTTTTAACTGTGACTAAAAATAGTTGTATGCTTAAAATGTTAAGTTATTGTCATTTCTCTTCATCTCTGAGGACTGGCAGACCAAATGTTGATACCTAATACAAAACACTGATGCCCCTCTGATGTATATATTGAGTGAATGCATATATATTGTATACATAGCACTGTAATTTTAAAAGGATGTACATGTCCAGTATATAAATGTATACATTACACTGATGATCTCTCTAAAGGTGCTGCACAGATTCTAATAATAACTGTTTATATACCAAACTGCTGCTCTCTCTCTATTATTCATTTCAAAGACAATGCTTCGAAAATTACATATTTTTGTCCTATTCCTGTCATAAAATAGCAATGTGATTTACACTTTGGTCACTATATGCACATAAAAACAATGTAATAAACATGTGGTTAACTGCTCATCTCATATTCACACAGTGAGACAGAGAGGACACAAGTGGCATTTCTTGCAGTCCTTAATCTGCCATTTGTAAATCATTAAATTTATTGTAGTGACAACTGGCAGATTGTAGGGAATGCCTTAAAATGTGTTTAGTTTTTTTCTCAGTCCTCCACAATGGTATTAAATGCACTTGCTTCAACTAGTTTTAATCCTTTCCCTATTTCCATACTCAAAAGATTGGCAACAGCAGTGCCGCCGCCAACTGCTAGATGGCGCTGGCGATTTTCAGAATACTGCTGCACATTGCATATAAGGCACGCCGACAGAAGAGGCCTTGAGCTACGAGAGGCACGCCCGAGTCCTCGAGGGCCCAGTGCCCGCTCCAAACATAGCAATGGTCTCGCTGTCGATTCAGCGCCGTTCTGTTGCGGGAATAATTAGGGCCTTCTCTGAAACCTGACGGCGCCATCGAGCAGGTACTTCCTGGCACTTCCGCTGTCAGTGCTGGCTATTTCCCGCACATACACAACCGGATAGATCCCTTGTTTTTTGCAGACTGTATTAGGAATTATTACAGTTCCAGTATTAGCTCTAAATTAGATATATTGTTATTTTTTGCCTGCTAACAAATGTGAAGAGCCTGTTACTTTCTCAGTCATTTGACCTAATAAATGCACTGCAGTGATATATGCCGAATGCACATTATACAGATATAAACTTCCTGTGTATTCCCCTTCCACCTGAGGAGGTTAAACTGAAGAAACCAGAATGGTAGATCCCACAGCAGTATCACATATAATAGTTGTCAAACTGCGAATCATTGTCACGCTTGTGAGCCGTTGAAGCACAGAAGTCTTGCGAGCTCGGAGCACTTAGCCGATGAGCTCCGAAGGTGCCGCGGGACTTAGCCTACAAGCAGTTAGGAAATGCGGGATCGCCTTAAGCTGCAAGCAGTTGAGGAATGTGGACTTAGAAAAACAAATTACGAGGTCGGAAAAATACGAAGTTAACGGCCGAACTGCGCAAATCAAAAAACACAAAAACCACAAAAAATAAAATACAAAAAAATAAACACACGCAGCACGGGGGGGACAGCCAGGACTTCTGTGAATGAAGTTGCGCGCGAATTTAAGCCGACTTTGCAGAGTTTCGGCACATCAAAAAGCGAGAAAAAAAATGACAAAATTGAAAAGGAGGCTACACGATCCCGAACCGCGCAAAACACCGCCAGCCGCTTACCACTTTGACCCAGGAACGTACGAGGTACAAAATACACTATTATAAAGGACGGAAAATGCTTGCGAGCCGAGTAGCACATAGACAATCAACAACATTTTACAACACTAACTTACAACTAATAACATTATGAATCTAAAATGGCGCTTTACACAACTGCACCAACGGTTTGCCTTTGCGCATGCAGCATATTGCTAATTCACAATTGGCACATTGATGACACTTTATCCTGAGGGCAGCAACAGTCTAACTGTACATTGTGTGCTGCAGGAAAATCAAAAGAGATTGTTAGCTCTTCAGGCTATTGATTGCTGGATATAATAATTAGAAATAGGTAAAGTATATTATTATTATTGCAAACCACAAAGGTGCTCAGAAGAGCAAAAGTACACAAGGAGAGATGCTCGCAATGAGCGCCAAAGGTGATCAGAAGAGCAAAAGTACACGAGAAGAGAGGCTCTCAATGAGTGCCAAAGGTCATTTACATTGTGTGGAAAACAGCATTGCCATGGCTTCAAATTTGACGTGCATGAATATAAAATGTAATATATTAGAAGTAGTATTGTTATATTTTACATTCTAAAAACATTTTTCACATTTTCAAGTGTAGTTCTTCAAAACAGTATATTTTAAATATATATACTTATTTAAAGTTAATCTAAATTATTAATGAAAATAAAGAAAAGGACGCTTCAAACTCAGAACCTACAGTTCTAAAAACAGTGGATTTTACCTACTGCGCCACATCTCTGCACAATAAGAAATGAGTATAGAAATCAATTAAGTTCAAATGTAATCAATGTCACAGTGACAATTCTTGATCGATTTAAACAAATGTATGCAAGTTTTCCTCTATTCACTGGTGCTGAGTACATGCGGTGACTTCATTGTCCCTTCAATGTGTGCTGTCCTCCAGTTCTTTATGTGATGGAGCAGGTTTAATATATAAGCACTGTGTTTTATTACTGAGTTTGTTCACGCAGATGATGGAAAATAGTAGCTCCTGCGATGCTTAATGAAGTTCCCCATTGAGTTATGAATAAATCTTCTATTTACACTGTTAGATTCTCTGTTAGTATGTATTGCACAAAAACTTGGTGACAACTTGCAAACAAATGTTGATAAAATGCAATTAAAAACATAGTGACATAGTTACACAGGGCCTCATTCTATTAGCGGCCGTAAATCGGCCGTAAGGCTGCGATTCCTTGCGGGGGTTCTGTTAACTCGCGATTCTATTATACGGCCCCGCAAGGATCTCCTCTTACGGCCGGCCGCATATCTTGAAACCGGCCGTAAGCTGTGAAATCTAAAAAAGCAAAAATAAATTCAAGCCTGCACTGTACAGCTCTGTAAATGCTAGGGATCATATTGGGGGACATGAGGATTAAAAGGAACCCACTCTCAAGCTTGCACATCAGCCCAAACCCGAGTTCAGATTAACTGTTTATTTTCCGGCTGCGGCGTGGGTGGGTCTGAAGTGCTCAAAGCACTCTGGACTTTTTACATGGATATTTTACGGAAATTAAAAATAAAATATTTTACGGATTTGAGTATAGGATAATTATGTGCTATTTTTTCTAACACCTAAAATCCCTTTATAGTCTTCTCAAAGTGCAGGATGGCTTTATTTGAGCTATTTTATGTGCTTAATTGGTGCTAGCGCGACCTCTTTCCTGCAAGTAAGCAGCGGCTCGCTTTTAGCCTTGCAGAGAGGTTTCCCGGAGCAATTGAATTGCAAATAGGAATTTCTTACGGCCGAAACTCTTGCGGCCGTTTTAGATCAAAGGCTTTCCTCTGGCGCGAGCGGCCGCAAGAGATAGCAAGGCACCGGCCGCAAGCCTGCCGGAGCCTCCAGCCGTAAGGGAATAGAATAGCAGAATAGCTTGCGGCCGGTCCTTGCGGCCCCGCAACGGCTGCGGCCGCTAATAGAATGAGGCCCATAGTAATTAAGGTTGAAAAAAAGACTTACAGTCCATCAAGTTCAACCTTTTAAGATCTACTCTGATCTGCAATATGTGGATTAGTTATTAATTAATTAGTTGTTAATTAATGATTAATCAATTATTTATTTATTTATTTTTATAAAATTATTAATTAATCCAGAGGAAGGCAAACAGAAAAAAAACCCGAAGCAAATCGTCTCTAAGGAAAAAAAAAAGAATTCCTTCCTGACCCCAGATACTGGTGATCAGATGTCTCCCTGGATCAATAGTCTGGCTATAATTATCCAGGATACCCCTAAATTCCCTTTTAATTAGAAATAAATCCAGTCCCCTTTTAAAGTTATCTATTGAATCCACTGTCACCACCTCCTCTGGTAGAGAATTCCATAGATTAACCACCCTTACTGTAAAGAACCCTTTTCTTTCTTTAAGGTGAAATCTTTTTACTTCTAACCTCAAGGGATGTCCTCTTGTCAGTTGAAAACCTCTTGGCACAAAAAGCTCCCCTGACAAATCTTTATACTGACCCTGGATGTATTTGTATGAGGTAATCATATCTCCTCTTAGATGCCTTTTTTCTAGAGAAAATAAGTTTAATTTGGTTAGTCTTTCTTGATAACTTAGCCCCTCCATTCCCCTTATTAATTTTGTTGCCCTCCTCTGTACCCTTTTAAGCTGTAAAATGTCCTTTTTATGAAGTGGTGCCCAAAATTGTAATCCATATTCCAAATGAGGGTGTACTAGGGATTTGTATAGTGGCCAAATTATACTTGCTTCCCTTGCTTCTATACCCTTCTTAATACATGCTAATATTTTACTTGCCTTTGCAGCTGCTGCTCGGCTTTGAGCACTGTTACCTAGGTGGTTGTCCACAAGCACTCCCAAATCCCTTTCAATATCTGATACCCCTAGATTTGCTCCATTAAGATTATAAATTGCATGGCTATTTCTCCTTCCCAGATGCATAACTTTACATTTATTCGTATTAAATCTCATCTGCCATTGAGATGCCACTCCTCAATTTTATGTAAATCCCTTTGGAGGGAAAGTACATCATTATCTGATTGAATTACCTTGCATCAGCGAAAATGGAGACACTACTTTCCAGTCCCACCTCTAAGTCATTAATAAATATGTTAAAAAGGAGAGGACCTAATACTGAACCCTGAGGAACCCCACTTACCACATTAGTCCAATCGGAGTATGTTCCATTTACAACAACCCTTTGCTTCCTGTCTTTTATCCAGCTCTCAATCCATGAGCAGATATTTACTGCAATTCCTGTATCTCTTAGTTTGCACAATAGTCTCCCATGTGGCACTATATCAAAAGCCTTTGCAAAATCCAAAAAGACTTCATCCACTGAGTTGCCTTGATCATGACCTATCCTTAATAGATCCATGTTGACTCCTACTTATAATCCTGTTCAAATAGACATATTTGTTTCTATTATCCCTTATTAACCCTTCTAAAAGCTCTCCCACTACAGACATGAGGCTCACTGGTCTATAATTCCGTGGATTTGCTCTTGCTCCCTTTTTAAATATAGGTATCACATCTGCTTTTTTCCAGTCATCTGGTAGAGACCATGTGTTGAGTGAATCTTGAAAAATTTAACATAATGGTTTGGCTATTACAGAACCCAGTTCCCTCAGTACCCATGGATGTATTCCATCAAGATTTGGGGCTTTATTAACATTTATTTTTTCCAACCTTTTTTTGGATTTCTTTCTGCGTTAACCAATTATTTGGCAAAGGAAGTGTAGCCCCATTATGTTGCAGTGTCCCAACCACTGGTACCTCCCTTGTGTATACCGAAGAAAATAACCTATTTAGCTCATCTGCCTTTTCCTGGTTACTAATTTTCAGACGGCCTCTCTCTCATTGTAATGTTCCTATAGCTTCCTTCCTTGCCTTCTTCCCATTAATACACTTAAAAATATTTTAGGGTTAGTCTTACTCTCTTTTGCAATTAATTTTTCATTTTCTATTTTAGCCAGTCTTATAGCTCTTTTGCAAGCCTTGATGATTTCCTTGTATTCCTGTAAAGCAGTCTCTGTCCCCTCTTGTTTGTATAATTTAAATGCCTGTTTTTTACTCCGTATCTTGATCTTTAAATCATTGTTAAGCCACATTGGATGTGATTTACTCCTTTTAGTGTTATTCCCACTTGGTATATGGTGATGTATATTTAGTAAGGATTTAAATGTTGTCCATTTATGTTCAGTGTTTTTACCTATCAGTTCTCTGTCCCAGTCTATACTTTGTATTGCTGCCCTTGACCGTTAAAATCGGCCCTTTTAAAATTAAGTTGAGTTTTTGTTGGCCCCTTAAAAAAAAAATTTTTTTAATTCAATCTCAAATGAGACTGTGTTGAGATCACTGTTTCCCAAAGGTTGCCCTATTTCAACATTTGATACTATATCAATATTATTTGTGATGACTAAATCTAAGATAGCTTCATTTCTAGTAAGCTCTTGTATAACCTGGGCTAGATAATAATCCCTGACTGTACTCAAGAACCTGCTCCCCTTAGCTGAACTGCTGGTCTCATTTATCCAGTTTATTTCAGGGTAACTAAAATCTCCCATTATTAGAACTTGCCCATGCTTAGCTTCATTTCCAATCTGTAACAATAATTGTATTTCCTCACTTATACTCAGGTATATATATTTTGGGGTTTATAGCATAGTCCTACTAATATTCTTTTGGAATTTGCTACTCAGCTATTTAACTCTACCCACAAACATTCAACTTTATCACTAGTTCTCTATATATTCTCTGACTATAGGCTTAAATTCAGGCTTAACATACAGGCAAATCCCTCCTCCTCTTTTACCATTGCCTCTATCTTTCCTAAATAGGTTATAACCATCCAGATTAACAGTCCAGTCATGAGATTCATCCCACCATGTTTCGGTAATGCCTATTAAATCCCATTTTTCATTAATTGCTAATAATTCTAACTCTCCCATTTTTCCAGGCAAGCTTCTGGCATTAGCAGGCATACACCTTATGTTATGAGTCTGTAGTTCTGAAGTGCCTGCCACTGTACATGAGTTACTCAGTACTAGTAATTTACTAGTAATTTTTTATACTACCCCCCCATCACCTCCCCTATGAGTTGTTAATTCATCCCTTATACCCTCTACACTGTCTACCCCATTATTATCTAGTCCCCCCCCCCCCCACCTACTAGCTTAAAAACTCCTCCAGCCTTTCTACCATCCTATCCCCTAGCATAAAAGTTCCCTCATCATTAAGGTGCAATCCATCCCTGCTGTAGAGATTGTACCGAAGTGAAAAGTCAGACAGTGCTCTAAAAACCCAAACCCCTCCTTAGTGCACCAGATCTTTGGCCATGCATTAACCTCCCTAAGCTCCTTCTGCCTCCCTGGTCTAGCACGTGGCACTGGTAGTATATCAGAAAATACTACCTTGGAGGTCCTTGCCCTATTACCTAGTTCTCTAAAATCATTATGACGAACCCGAGCACCCAGGAGACAGCAAGCTATTCGATTGCTGGGGTCTGGGTGACAAATCATCCTGTCTACCTTCCTAAAATTCCCCTACCACCAAAACATGTATGTTGCTCTGCCTTTTCAACCCCCTCCCACTCCTCCAGTAGAACTGTTCTCCCGGCTGTTAGAGGGATTCCTGAATGGACATCCCCAACAGTTTCACTCAATCTGGCAAATCTGTTGGTGTTTGCCAACTCAGAACTGGCCTGCCTCCTCCTGTTCCCCCTGATTCCCCTTCTAACTGTAACCCAGCTACCTCCCTGGACATCCTCACTAGCCCCAGCTCCACCCTCCATGCTAGGCCCAGCTAAACTGTGCTCAGTGAGTACCAACTACCTTTCCAGTGGAGCAATATCACTAAATGCTGCAAATCTTCTCTCCAGTTCTCCAATTTGAGCTTCCAGAGAGGCAACATACTCACACCTGGCACAGAGGTATGGACCATGGATCATCTGTTCCAGTATTGCATACATATGACAGGATGTACACTGAGTGAGATTTACACTGGACTGACTCATAATTATTATTATTGTAAAGTTTTGTAAAAAAAAAAAAAAAAAAAAAAATATATATATATATTTTTTATTCTTCCTCTTTTGCACTATAAATCTGCGCCCTCCTTTCTTTGTACTCCCTCCTTTTATTTAAACTCCTACACTTACTAGAATTGCACTTATACTAGAAATGTTCACATGCTCACAAGTTCACCCCTTCTCCTGTTTATATTAACTTCTGCCTTCTCACCTGGGCACAATTAGTGCACTCTGCAGTTTATCAGCCTTTACTTGTAAAAAGTACAATCCACTTGTAAACAGCCCCAAACAGCTCACAAACCTTTTATACTTGTTTAACACAGTCAAGCCACACCCCTCTCTCCTGAGCCCAATTAATGCACTCTGCAATTTATCTGCCTTTACTTGCAAAGTACAGTGTTCAGTTACATTAGTAATGTAAATGGGAAGAAATGTAAGAAACTACTGTTATGTTACTGTACATAAATACAGTGGAACCTTTATATTCGTCATTAAACTTTTCCTAAGTGATGGACGGATACTGAATTGGATGAATAAAGAATCAACTGTTTTCATAGCAATTAACTAAAATTGAAATAATCTGTTCCCAGCCCTGAATCTGATCCATAAATAAATAAAAATGTAACCAGCACTTCACCTTTACCGAGGAGCGATGATGGCAGAAGCTGAAGAGGACTAAAGGAACTAGTTTACAAGGGAGTCACCTTTATTATTATTATTATTATTATCTTTTATTTGTATCACGCCAACATATTCCGCATCGCTGTACAGGAGATAAGAACAGGGGAAATACAAGTTTAACAAATTCAAAAGTTGAAGGGCCCTGTTTTGAGCTTAGAATCTTAGCAGAAAGTGCTTTATCCCAAAGCACCCAACAGGACTGGAAACTCGCTACTTACAATCTAAAGGGAATTAAAGTGCAGAGAACTGGGGAAGAGTAACAAAAAAGGAATAGCAAGGATCAGGAAGAAAGTGAAAGATAGAAAGAGTTTTATTTTAGAGGTAGAGGGGAGGGATCTGAGGTGAAAGACTAGAGATGTTGGCTGACCCCTAGTGTTGAGAACCTTCAATTAAAACATCAGGTAACTCCAATTCTGGTGATCAATGTCTTTGTCCCTTTCCCAAGGATTCAGTAGCACTCCATTTAGCAAAGAACTTGTCCAATGTTTTTTGTTTCTGTCTGTATTTTTAAAATTTAGTGACAAATATTAGATTTTTGGATGAAAAAAGGAGCATTTTTTTGCCTAATATTGGCTTTGACAAATATAGGGGATGATGAATATAGATGTTCCACTGTACTTTAACATTAGGTTATAAAAGAGATCAAAGGCTTTTTTTAAAGCTTGAAAGGACCTGTGTATCATGTCTGCAAGGCAGACTCCGTTGTCAATAGGGATAAACATGTATTTTCCACTCAGTTTAAATGTCAGTGTCTAATGAAAGAATAATCCGCTTCTAAGCATTAGCAGGGAAAAGAAGCCCAACCCTACCCTGGTTGATGGTATTGGGATTAAAATTAATTTATAACTGAAATGGCCTTAGATGCTCCTCCTTTCATCCCCAATTTAACAGTGAGATGCAGGGTGACCACACAACATATACACACCCAATTAAACCTCATGTGGTCTGGGTATGTTATCAGTATCAATGTGACTTAGTCAAACTTCAATAGTTAACTGAAACAATTCACTAAAATAATCCAATCCAATAGACAATAATTGTAAGGGTGAATATTGCTGCTCCACCTTATTATCCCTTCTATTGTGTTTGTAAAATTACACTGATGTGTTAGTCTGATTAAATTGTATCCTAAATGACCATGAATAGCTGTGTGGATTGTTAGTGCGTCATCTGTTGGATTTAGTATTGTTTATCTCCTGATGTGCCCTCTGTCTGTGCTGAAGTCCTGCCCTAATCTGCTGTAACACAAGCTCTTCCCTGTGCCCGCTCTGGCTATGGTTCTTCTTAGCTCTCAGATGCCAAGTCTGTGTACATGCATCGCTGTGTTGTATTTTGTAATCACAATTTGTTATATACATTAATACACAGGTATTATGCTGGTTATAGCAGTCTGTACAACATTCTCCCTATTGCTGTTTCAATTAATATCGTTATGTTTAGATCAAAAACAATATATGCACACCCTCTGGGAGTAATTATCCACAATTAGAAATCATTACACTTTATAAATAGACAATACAGGCTGGGTGGGTGGATCAGAAAGACTCCTTTACACATGTTACAAACTTCAATGTACATTTACTGTAAGAGAATGCAAGTATTTAAATAATAACACTACCTTTCCATATTTAGTATCTCGCTGTATCACTTAAGCTCTATTACCCAGACTAGACTTCAAAAAGAAAGAAAACTACAGGAGTGAAGAGCTTCAGCTTTTGTTCTACTTTTTTATAGCACTCCTGAATTGCAGTGTCCATCATTTTCTACTGCAAATAGTCTTGTTTATGTACATGATAATATAAATAGGACTTTCATATTATGTGCATTTTAAAATAGTTGGCTTTGTACTTTATATTACACCAATCATGTAAATGGAAATGATTTACAAAGTAAAAAAAAAAAAAGTGTTTTCTTCATGAGAGAACCATTAGAGAGAGTACATGGCAACAGTCCCAGACCTAGTTTGTGACACAATTCATGACACAATGATGTGGAATTTAGTCATAGGAAATTACTAGCATCACAAAGCGCATAGGGGTATGTAGTGAGAGAGTGCAGCAGGTATCCTAGCCTTGGTGATACTTGGTGTTACTGAGTGTAAAGTACTGCTAGTTTGTGCAAAGGATTGGCTATTGCATTATCCAATTATCCAATCTTATACATTTGAGTCCTTTTGATTTCATATAAATAAATCACCACCGGTGCAAGGTTTGCAGTGTTCTTTCCTAGCTCCTTTTCTCTAGATCTTGTGATTGTGTTGCCCAGACCTCTTATTAAACTGCTTGCATTGCGTGGGTACATTTGGAGAGACGCTGTTGTCACTTTTGCCAGATAAGCAGAGTATGTTTTAAAAATATGCCCAAGCTATTGTAGCGAATATGGGAAATCCATGCTTTTTGTATAAAAACTTTCTTCACCCCCTATTGGTCAGATTATGGTTGAATTGGATAGATATACATTTCTAGTGCTTTGTTTTCCCATGTATTTCTACATTATACAACATTTGGTATTGCACCTGTGTTCCTTTAACAACTACTATACTGTAGTCCGAGCCACTCATGTTATTTCTGTTTTGGTTTCTAAAATAGGGAAGTACATTTCACAGAATGGAAGAAATCAACAGTTTCTACTAAAATATGCCATTTCTTTGTGGCAATGGTTTAAGAAAAACTAATGGAAATCCCCTCTGCCTACAAGGCAATTATGGCTTCCAGTACTGATCCAAATTAACCTAATCAAGACTATTTATATTTGTAACTTTTTAAAACTGTTTTGCCCATTTAAAGTCTAGTTCGTTTAAAGAGTGGTTCTCAACCTGGGGGTCGAATGACGATTTGCCGGGGGTCACCTGGAGCCATTGGGGATGTGTTTTTTGTCTATTCTGGTCTGTAGTGCTTCTTGGGAGGTTTTGTCAGGGGGTCGTGGCACTGGAAGGGTTGAGAGCCACTGGCCTAGACCTTAAAACCCCAAGCTAAAGCAGCACATTTTAAGTTTGGGAAGCAGCCTACTGCAAATTACCATTACAGGGTTATGGAGAAGTGTGCTCACATGCACAGAAATGTGACAAGCACACATACACTTACATTTATATACACATATATACCTGCGCTAATTTGAACCATTAGGACATAGCAAAACAAAGGAAGAAGTAATAGAGGGGGGGCACACATGTCTGAATAGGCCTATGACAGCAAAAAACCTAAACACACCCATATGTTAATATGCAACGACTGTGTCCTATTAATATACTAACCATCTCCATATTAGGAAAACTTTTTAAATTCTTAGTGAAATGACTTCCAATCCTGTATTAAGCCTTTAACTATGAAAACAGGTCAGTGCAGGCATGTCTTTACTTCTGTACTATTACAGTGCATGCATTACACAGTTTCCGGACTTATTTTATAATGGATTTAACAAAGACATATTTTCCAGCAGTTCCCAGATCTGGAAGGCTGAATAGGAACAATGACTCATCCACACACAATGCTGGTAAAGTTGAATTTCCGTCATAATCACAGTAACAAGCATGCTTTTCCAAAGCAAGTGGGTGCGGCACAAAGTAGACCTCTTCATATAAAGAGGACATAGCAGACTGTGTAATTAGCTTGTAATCTTATCCTTGACATAGTAGTCTGTAAAGTTTAATGGCTTTTGCATGCTAGCATTCAAGAATGGTAAAATGACTTAGAAGTAAAAAAATGACAAATATACATAAAAAAATTGTTTATTTGGCGGCTTTTTTTTTTGCACAAGATAAAGGCATACATTCATTTATTTCTTAAATAATATACATTTTTAGTTTGTCAACTGGTGGTGGTGTTCATAGAAGCATTAATTTGTTGTCAGATACGCTGAAAGGCCCATATAGTCTGCACATTCTGTCTACTTTAACATTGGACTTAATTAGCCTTAAGCTTATGCCAGGCATGCTTAAATTCCTTAATGATGCTTGACCCTACCACATCCACTGAAAGGCTGTTCCACATTATCATTATACTTTTCAAAATATATGTATTTGATTTATGAAAAAACAAAAGGGAAGAAGGGACAGAAAAAGTATCCTTTATGAAACTGTTATAGCTATCTCACATTTTTATTTTAAAATATAGGAATTTCTTAGAAAAAATCATGACTTTTATTATACTTCTAACTCCATTTCAAGTGATGGTAGTCAAAATTGTGACATCGGCAATGGTTCACACTAGCATTTTTGTAGTATATAAGTTTTCATTTTGTAGTGCTTTTGTACTTTCAACACAGAGTGAGGTTCCTGATGCTACACTATAAGCCTTATTAAATTGTGATTCGGTAAATTTAAAAAGGGCTCTATTTAAGCACAGAGCATATTTTTTTTTACAGAAGTTATTAGTTTGTGAACTTCTATCCAAAAGCAAGGTCTTCACCAACTAAAAACTTCTGTAAAAAATATATGTGTGTGCTTAAATAGAGCCCTTTTAAATTTACCGAATTGCAATTTAATAAGGCTGTATGTATTTTTATTATGAGCCACAGTAGAGTGTAAAAGTTGGCCTGCTGCTCAAAATTACAAAAAAGGAAAAAAAAGGATTGGAAACAGTAATCTCTGTTCCTGGCAAATAGCTGGGGAAGAAGTGGAGGCATTGACAGATTCTATGTTCCTGAGCTATAGATCTCTGTGGATGGTGACTGCAGCCATGAAATTAAAATGTTTGCTTGTTATGGCAAGTATGAACAAGCTATTAAACAGTAAAGATATTACACTATCAACAAAGGTCTGCATAGTAAGAACTCTGGTATTCCCAGTAGTAACATATGGACGTGAGAGCTGGGCCATAAAGTCTGAGCGCAGTAGAACGGTTTAGAACACCTTGAACTACAAGAAGATCAGAACAATCAATACTACAGAAAATCAGGCCAAACTGTTCACTTGAAGATTTGATCATGAGGCTAAAGCTCATCTATTTTGGACATACAATTAGAATGCAGGATTCCCTACAGAAAACACTGATCATGGGGAAGATTGAAGGCACACAAGGGGGGGGAAGAGATGGATAGAGGTAGTAATTAAAACAATGAATATGAGCTTGATGGTGCTCAGAGGATCAGTGGCTGGCATGTGCATGGTCGTGTTATATTCCATAGCGTCAGACATGGCTGAAAACAAAATCACAACACATGATTTAATCATATTCACAACACATGATTTAATAGGAGTTCTACTTCTAGGGAAAACATGACAAGTCTGATCCATTTTCAATCAGTTTACATGTTCTTTCACACCATCTATACACGTTGCCCAGTAATGAAGCCAACTTGGTAATTATTTAGAATGTCTTGCAATTTACTATTCAAGCAGGCTGCTGTTATCTTACAACATTAATTTAAATCTAAAGAAATCAGTCCATAACACTATGAAATTGGTGGGTTTATATCAGACTTTAGGATTACAGTAATTTGTACCTCCAACATACCTTCTCAAAAAGCACTAGATTTATGCTAAACATCTCTGCTAACCAGGAATATAAAATATGTGTACATTTTGCCTAGTACAGAGGACGACCATCAGGTCCTGGTGCTTCAGGTGGCTTTAGATCCACGATAGAATCCTGCACCTCTTCCCTTCACTCCTTAATGTCTAGATTACTCAAACTTAGGTTCAGCTTTATGTAGGTTTTATAAGAGTGGAGAGAATTTCTGAAATTCAGATTTGATTTCCCCAAAATATAACATTGACTTTTCTCATTTTAAGTACACACATTATTTCTATACAGCTCTTTGCTCATAACATAGCCATGTCACTATAATCACACTACCTTGTGCAGATAATGCTATTAAATACATTTTGGTTTATTTTCTTGTATATATATATATATTTTTTTTTTTTTTTACCTTTTTCTATAGTAAGAGCCAGACTGAAGTCCTCACTCAACACTAACAAGCTGCATGGCAAGTCTCTCAATAACAATGAATTATTTAAGAAATCTGTCTTTGATTCAGCACAATAATACTAGTAAAGTTATTCATTTGGCCATTTGTTTTACACTCTACAACTATGTAGCTGACGTCTATCTTGCACAGATGCAAGTAGTAGTATCAAAGGCACCTTACAATTTATTAGGATGCCTCTTTATGTGATGCAAAATAGTTTCTTCATTTTGATAAAGAATTGTTGAGGCGCTACCTACTGGTTAGCTGCACCAGATTGCACATGGGAACTTGTGTTTGTTAACAGGGAGTGCATATCCCTATAAATAAAGATTAGCCAGGTGCATGAGGGAAGGGAGGGTAACTTTCTATAGTTTGTGCTTCTCCAGATTATGTAAGACTAGGCTTGATAAGTAAGAAGAAAAAAGAATAGAAGTAAGAGTTATCGAAATATCGATATAGAGAAATAAGAGGGAACGGAGGGATGCCAGACACAGTTGGAGGGGCAAAAATGCGTTTCTGGTCACTAGAAGAACAGAAAGAATGAGGTTACAAAGAAGAGGTGGTATTTTATTCAGGTGAGTGTGAATAATGGATTGAAACTGAAGGATATGCTCAATTAGCTTTTAAGTGTTTGCACCAACTTCAGGGAAGCTCTATAGAAATCACACAAGGCATTATATAAAAGGAAAACAATTACGGAAGCAATCCTGCATAAAAGGGTAGGTATAGGCTAAGATGCATGCTTGAAATCTCTTCCTGTATTTGCTTGTACCACTTTTCCTTGGATGCAAGAAGATCTCCATCACTACATACTGAAACAGTAGTTGAAATATCAAAAGTAAACAGGGAAAAATAAACTTTAAAATATATTTATTCATCTAGATTCCAACCGAACTTTACACATATATAAAACAAGCACCTAACATAAAACAATACAAGATTTAAAAAGAAAAGAACAATATTTTCTGTAATTACTGGCATTGATGGCAACACACATTGAATTAATTTTTCAGACCACAATTATTTTCTTATTGTTCCAACACATACTCTCAATTATCACTTAATCAAGGGGATCAAACCAACAAAAAAGTCACACATATACAGGAAAATACAGTTTCATAACACAGAAGGGATCAGCTTAAAACTACCATGAAAATGTGCAACGAAAAAAGGTGTATACCATCTACAAATTGGATGAAATAGATTGTATTTTTCATACAACCTAAACATATTACAATAAAAAAAATTAAGAGTAAATATTAAACATATATATATTTTTTATTCGGAATGGTAAACAGTTGTGTATTTCAGAGGATATTACAGACATTACAAAGAATCAGTCATCAACTACTTTAGATGATATCGGTAATTTGTGCTGATAATTCCTTGGGGGTGGCAGGCAATACAGCAGCTGATGACATCTTACAAACTTATTTTCTCCTTGAAGTACAAAGCTCATACTCCATGTGGGTCCTTGAAAACAAACTGTTTAGTTTCTCATACTTTCAATGGGAAATTGTCAGTGTTTTACTTGCTTCTGTGTTGGACTAGCATAAAACAATTTACATGCCTCTGTGTAGATTAATTGGTACCAATACTTTATGGATGGGTCTCCATATATGTATTTTTATTCAGGTGGAAACATTAGCAATACATTCTAGAAGAAAACCTATAGACTGCTTTTAAGTACTTTTTATATCTTGATATTTATTTGAGGAAAGCATATCATAAACTACACTTATTACAGTTACATATTTTAGATGTCAGTATCTGCTTTGTGCCAACTCTCAAGGCACACTGCTCCACAATTCTAGTAGGCATGCACATCCACAAAAATACAGTGTATGTGCGTGTGTGTATATATTATATGTATATATACACACACATTTATTATAATACATTACATAACATATTGATACTGCGTGACAGAGTTTGCCATGGAGCACAGAAGCAAATTAGGGCATACTATTTTTGTTTACTTTAGGAACGGGATGTCTTCATATGTGCATTTCCCAAATTCACATTTCTGTAAGGCTTCTTTTGATAGCTTCTTCAAGCTGTGCATCTGTGAAAAACAAAAATGGACATTACATGCAGCCAGATAAAAATAAATAAATACAGGTGAAAAGATTTATGTACACAACAAGCCCCCTCCCTCACCAACAACTTTTGTAATGTTTAAATGCTAAAAACAGTTGTGTTACATGTCCCTTTAAGGATTTTGTCTACTTAAAACAGGCTGGCTATTTGAACATAAGCAGGGCAACCTGAAGCCTGAGGACATTGCCTACAACATGTTCTTTATTTCATTTTTTATTTATTTGGACCGGCGAAAAATACTGCAGAGACAAGCACAACAAGTCTGAAGACTTTCACTAGAGTATGATATTTATTAGGGAACATTTTATAGTTTATGTGAAAGATGATTAGCAGTATTGGTCCAATGATTAACCCAATACCGTAGCCTGCAATTTACTAACTCAGCAAAAAAAATACAGCCCACAAGGTAAGAGAACACGAAGATGAATGTGCTAAAGATGCCTCTACAAGACTTAACAGCAAGATTGTTGTCACTTCTACATCTAGCTTGCCAACATTTATTCTTGAGGTTTGATGCATACCACATCCATACATGTAAAGCACAGATTTGTAAATCAAAATAATTGAGCCACTGATTTTATACAATTATAGTCAAACAACAACAAAAAATGTGGCCTATACTTCCCCGTTGACTAACATTGGAAGTCATTTCTACAAAATAATTGACCTTGTTTTTGTATAATCGTAAAACCTTTAAAGGGATATGTAAGCTGGATTATGAATGCATGAAAATATTGCAAAATAAACATTAATTAGCTCACCTTGAAGTTAGCAAAATTAGCAAGATTTCCTATGTTTTTTGGCATTTTATCGTGTACACCCCTAGAAAACTCCACCTCAGTTAGCATAACATTCAAATTCAGAATCAGGATAATACATTGCATCATTCTTTACCTCAGTGGCTTCTGGCATGTGCTCAGTACAAGAACTGCAAAAGTTACTTCCTGTGCTCTGTACCAGAAAGGTCAAAATATGTATCTTACTGTATTTCCTGTGGGTACACTGCTGTATTTCTGGTGTGTACCCAGCTTATGTAAGTGTTGTGTGGGTTATGAACAGCTGGGTTTGACTTTACTTACAAATTTATTTGCACAAAACTGAACTTTTCTATATAACACATGTTGTGTACACACTCTACTAATTCTCAATCGGATGCATTTGTAACCCAGCTCAATTACATATCCCTTTAAGCATTTTTGCATCTGTTATTTCTGCCTCTGCATATAGTTTACCTGACAAACATTTTTAATAGAGCCAAAAAAGGCAGTGTAAAAATGTCTTGCCTTCTCACTTTCCTTTATATGAGACTGAAGACATATAGAAGAATATATCAAAGTATATGTAGGCAAAGCACTTCAAAGTGTCTCTTTTTAACCATTTTTTTATTGAGAAAACAGGAGATTAAAACAATTGCACAGATATGATGTAGAAAAAAATATATTTAAGGTGCAGTACAAGATGTAATAGCTATAACATAGAATACAATTTGTAAATGTAAATTAGAGTTTATGTATTCAAACTCCTGAGCTTTCACATTTAAGTATAAAAATGTCTCCTCTCCTAGTGGGAGATGATCCTGGTAAATGCAAAGAGGAAGGTAGCAAAGAAGCCATACAATGCTGCAGATATAATTAACCAATTTTAAATGCAGTACTCCGTAGTACCAAATATATAGTTCAGAGAAAGAGGGTTAAGAATGCTCACACTAAAAGATTACACCAAGAAGAAGCAATTACCTTTAGTTGCCAGGTGAAATGCCACATAAAACAGGGCAACTGAACTCTTCTATAATGGTAATACCAGTATAGAAAGCAGATTGAAAGGTAAAAACGGCAATTAGTTTAAAATAAGTGTCTGATACAGATAGCAATGTCTCTGACCTGAAGTCATGTCCAAAGCAGCAGTTCATTAGATTCAAAAGAGAACATGTTATAGAAAACAGGGATACAAAAAACTTTAGTAAATGATAATAACAGTAATAAAGATAAGAGCAGGCTTAAAAACAGTGACATTCAGACAGATGTATAATGCAGGGAGTAACGTCACCAATTTGTGACCAAGGTCAAGACGGCAGTCCATTAGAGCCAAGAAAGATTGGCAGAACATTCAGCCAATATCTGCACAGACTTCCCAGTGTCCTGCTTGCAGGTTCCCAAGTGAATGAATGTGTGTTGTATCTGGTACTACCATGTTGAAAGACTTCGTAAAAGTCTGCACAGCCAGTTGCTTTGTTTGATTCAGGTTAATGAGGAGGGCTATTGGCATGCTGAGATTTAGGAAAGCTGGAGCACATCTAGGACCCTCAAAAAAACAAAGCTGAGCAAAGCTGTGGCTGCCACTTCTCAGTGGGGGAGCACAGGGACACATCACCCTGCAGCCACTGCTGTAATGGTGGAGCAGCCATGTGACTGACTGATCACAGCTCAGGTTAAGAGGTGAGGCTGGATCTTATCTAAAATCTGCTGCATCATCATCCAGTTGGAACCATATTCACATTTGCTATTAATACTGGATCGGATTCCAAGCCCGTATCATGCTGCTCCATGTGCGACTCTCTGTCTGGGGAGCAGCTTGGGTTGATAGTAGAATGAGGCTTCTCTTCATCAGAACCAACTGAAAGGTCAGCTCATCCAGGAAATAAGGCGCTGCAAAAATCTTTCCTTTGCCATGCTGGAAAAGATTAGCTAGGCCTCAACTTGAAATGGGCTTATACACCAGAACTGCCTCTTTTTTAAAATAAATACTGGCATGGATCAGTTCTAGGCATGGTCTGGAAACCTTTGTTTGCCTCTGTTCTGTTATTTCTCCTGAACAGCAAAGTGAGTTTGGTTACTTGTACAGTGATTAGTGGGCAGGCGAGTAGTAAGAACCCAATAGAAACAGGGGTACGGGTGAACTTGTTAGCTTGCAAACACTTCTAGTATAAGTGCAGTTCTAGAATAAGTGTAGGAGTTTAAATAAAAAGAAGGGAGTTCAAAGAAAAGGGGAGCACATTATAGTGCTTTATACAAACCCCCCCCCCCCCCCCAACTGTAATTTGTAATTATGAGTCAGTCCAGTGACAAATTCTCTTAGTGTACATCCTGTCATATGTATGCACTACTGGAACAGATGATCCAAGGTCCATACCTCTGTGACAGGTGTGAGCATGTTGCCTAAGCTCAAGTTGGAGAACTGGAAAAGGAGAATTGCAGCACTTCGTGATATTGCTCCACTGGAAAGGGAGTTGGTGCTCACTGAGCACAGTTTAGCTGGGCCTGGCATGGAGGGTGCAGATGGGGCTAGTGAGGCTGTCCAGGGAGCTGGGTTACAGTTACAAGGGGAAGCAGGGGGAACAGGAGGAGGAAGGCCAGTTCTGAGTAGGCAAACACCAGCAGATTTGCCAGATTGAGTGAAACTGTTGGGGATGTCCATTCAGGAAAGGCAATGCCAGATAGAGCTGTTCCCTCTAACAGCCGGAAGAACAGATCTACTTAAAGAGTGGGAGGGCAGATTAGGCAGAGCAACAGACAGGTATTGGTGGTAAGGGACTTTATTATTAGGGAGGTAGACAGTGATTTGTCACCCAGATCCCAGCAAGCAAACAGTTTGCTGTCTCCCGGGTGTTCAGGTTCAGCATGTTGTGGATCGGGTAGACAAATCATTGGGAGGGGCTGGAAATCAACCACTGGTTTTGGTACATATTGGTACCAATGACAAAGTTAGTAGAAGGTGGAGTGTCCTAAAGAATGATTTTATAGAATCAGGTAATAAGCTAAAGGGAAAAAAACGACAAGGTGGTACTTTCCAAGATAGTACTAGTGCCACGTTCTAGTCCAGGGAGACAGAAGGAGCTTAGGGAGGTTAATGTGTGGCTAAAAAAAGTGGTGCATAAAGGGGGGGTTTGTGTTTTAGAGCACTGGGTTGACTTCTCACTTGGGTACAATCTCTATAGCAATGATGGATTGCACCTTAATGAAGAGGGAGCTTGTGTGCTAGGGGATAGGATGGTAGAAAGAGTGGGGGAGTTTTTAACTAGTAGGCGGGGGGAGGGAGGAAGGGGCCAGATAGAAGTAATGGGGCAAAAAGTGTAGAGGGGGTAAGAAACAAAATTAACTAGTCAAGGGGGAGGAGATGGGGGAGGGTTAGTATTGTCAATAGAGAGTTACTGCTAAATAACTCAAGTACAGTGGCAGTCATTTCAGAACTACAGACTCATAACATAAGGTGTATGCTTGCTAATGCCAGAAGCTCGCCAGGAAAAATGGGAGAGTTAGAATTATTAGCAGTTAATGAGAAATGGCGTTTAATAGGAATTACTGAAACGTGGTGGGATGAATCTCATGACTGGACTATTAATCTGGATGGTTATAACCTATTTAGGAAATATAGGGGCAATGGTAAATGAGGAGGAGGGATTGGTCTGTATGTTAAGCCTGAATTTAAAACTATATTTAGAGAAAAAATGTATGGTGGAAAACGTTCAATTACTTACTAAATATACATACTTATCACCATATACCATGTGGAAATAAAAGTAGGAGGAGTGAATCACAACCCATGTGGTTTAACAATGACTTAAAGATGAAGATGAGGAGTAAAAAAATAAACATGAAAAAAAAAAAAGTGGACTATTATACTAGATAAAATAGAAAATGAAAAGTTAGTTGCAAAGAAGAGTAAGACTAACCCTAAATATTTTTTAAACATATTAATGGGAAGAAGGTAAGGAAGGAAGCTATAGGAACAATATAACGTGAAACAGGCTGCCTGACAATTAGTGACCAGGAAAAGGCAGATGAGCTAAATACATTCTTATCTTTGTTATACACAAGGGAGGTACCAGGGGTTGGGACACTGCAACAAAATGGGGCTACACAACCATCACTAAATAATTTGTTAACGCAGGAAGAAATCCAAAAGAGGTTGGAAAAAATAAATGTTAATAAAGCCCATGGTACTGATGGTATACATCCAAGGGTACCAAGAGAACTTGGCTCTGTAATAGCCAAACCATTATATCTAATTTTTCAAGATTCACTCAACACAGGGTCTCTACCAGATGACTGGAGAAAAGCAGAGGTGATATCTATATTTAAGAAGGGAGCAAGAACAAATGCAGGAAATTATAGACCTATAAGTCTCACTTCTGTAGTGGATTTAGAAGGGTTACAAAGGTATAGTGTACAAGAATGTCTATTTTAACAAGATTATAAGTAGGAATAAAAATGGAATTTATGAGGGATAGGTCATGTCAAACAAACCTAATTAGTTTCTATAAAGAGGTTAGTAAGAACCTGGATCAAAGCAACTCAGTGGATGTAATCTGTTTGGATTTTGCAAAAGCTTTTGATACAGTGCCACATGGGAGACTATTGTGCAAACTAAGGGATACAGGAATTGCAGTAAATATCTGCTCATGGATTGAGAGCTGGCTAAAAGATAGGAAGCAAAGAGTTGTTGTAAATGGTACATACTTGGATTGGAATGTGGCAAGTGGTGTTCCTCAGGGTTCAGCATTAGGTCCTATCCTTTTTAACATATTTACTAATGACATAGAAGTAGGACTGGAAAGTATGGTCTCCATTTTTGCCGATTACACTAAGTTGTGCAAGGTAATGATATCAGAAAATGATGTACTTTCCCTCCAAAGGGATTTGCATAAATTAGAGAAATAGGCGGCTAAATGGCAGATGAGATTTAATACAAATAAATGTAAAGTTAAGCATCTGGGAAGGAAAAATAGCCATGGAATTTATAATCTTAATGGAGTAAATATAGGGGTATCAGATATTGAAAGAGATTTGGGAGTTCTTGAGGACAACCAACTACGTAACAGTTCTCAAAGCCAAGCAGCAGCTGCAAAGGCAAAACAAATATTAGCATGTATTAAGAAGGATATAGAAGCAAGGAAAGCAAATATAATTCTGCCACTATATAAATTTCTAGTACGCCCTCATTTGTTATATGGAGTACAATGTTGGGCACCACTACATAAAAAGAACATTTTAGAGCTGGAAAAGGTACAGACAAGGGAAACAAAACTAATAAGGGGAATGGAGGGGCTAAGTTATGAAGAAAGATTAACCAAACTAAGCTTATTTTCTCTAGAAAAAAGGTGTCCAAGAGGGGATATGATTACCTTATCTTAAATATACCCAGGGTCAATACAAGGCTTTGTCAAGTGAGATTTTTGTGCCAAAAGGTTTTCAACTGGCAAGAGGACATCCTTTGAGGTTAGAAGTAAAAATATTCCACCTTAAAGAAAGAAAAGGTTTCTTCACAGTAAGGGTGGTTAATCTGTGGAATTATCTACCAAAGGAGGTGGTGACAGCAGATATGATAGATAACTTTAAAAAGGGATTGGATATATTTTTAAATAAAAAGGGCATTCAGGGTTATCCTGGATAATTAGAGAGGGGGTATTGATCCAGGGAGGAGTCCGATCGCCAGTATCTGGGGTCAGGAAGGAATTGTATATACACGAACACACACACACACATACATACATACATACATACATCAGTTCTGGCTGGCTCCTCTAAATTTGTCAACACTAACCTATGATATTATTCAGCTGTCAATCATTTTTAGTCTGTTTTCATTTTTATTGAAAGGACCACTGAAAGTGTGTGTAGAAGTATACTTGATATAAATGTTTACGCTTTTTAATGCTAGTAGCTATACTTTAAATCTTTTACATGTATAGGTTTCTGTCCGATCAGCCCATTTTGCATAATTAGGGGTGGGGCAGCTGTAGCAGATTTCCTGCAGTGTGCTTTAGTGTCTGACTGGGAAAGATCAGACCTCAGATTAGACCTCTTGGAGGAAGCCTTGGGCGAAATGTGCGAGTTGGCTGTGTTCTATGTCCCATTATGCTGACGTCATACACCAACCGCAGCATGTCAAGGGAAGTCTCTTCCACTATACTACAGAGGTGCTCATTTATGCAAATTATTTGCTTTATTAGCTGCCTATTTCATATTAAATGTACTGTTTATTTGTGGCCATATTTATTAACTTTTTTATATATATACTAGCACAGGAGATTAGAGTCAATCATTTTTCTCAGGGGGTAATTTGTGTACCCCAAAAGTCATCACATTTATATAGGGTCCCTTTCACTTTGGCATTTTAGAGTAGATTTGATATATGAGGGAGCAAGTGACGGGCTCCACAAGCCACTATACCAGTTTTTGTAGGGATTTAAGTTTAGGATATCTGTACACTTGATTTTGTTTATCTGCAGTAAGGATTGATTTATAATCCGCATTTGTCTGTTATATAAGCACAAGCACTTTAATCTTTAGCTGCACTTTATATATGGAAATATACAATTTTTGTGTGATTTAGGATCTAGTGCTATTTAATGCTGTTAATGCCATATAATTGGACATTATCTGTGTGACTATCTGATGGGACACATGCAGCCTTATTAAATTGCGAATCAGTAAATTTAAAAGGGCTCTATTTAAGCACACAGCATATTTTATTTACAGACATTTTTAGTTAGTAAAGACCTTGCTTTTGGATAGAAGTTCACCAACTAAAAACTTCTGTATAAAAATATATGCTGTGTGTTTAAATAGAGCCCTTTTAAATTTACTGAATCGCAAGTTAATAAGGCTGATGATGTTTTAAACAAGTTTTAACCCATTTCAATAAAACACTGTTTTTAAATTTGACTGGCTATGGTCTAATTTCCCATGTGTTAGTTCTCTATGATAGGACTAGATGGTGGTTTAATTTAGTGTCTTTATAATTTTTTGGTGTATTTTTAAACTTACCACCAATAGTGAGATTCACTAGTGATTATATAATCACATATATGGATGGTGTTATTCCCCTTTTCTTAAGATGTACAAGGAAGGTAAATCTGCCTATATGTACAATTATCTATTTTTTTTTTTTTTGTATCTCAGATCTACATCAGTCAGACACCAGAGGATAGAGTTGTTTCCATGTCTTATGTCCTACCTCAAGACTGGATGATAAAAATAGATTTACCAGGTCTCATAGTATTCTCTTCTCAAAGCTTGTGGAAATATGCAAGACTATCATCAGGATATATCAATACTTAGTCAACTCTAGACAGACTTCAACTTCTTAATGACTGAGACAGAGTTCTCCCTTCATTCAGAATTCAACTAGATTTTAAACCTATAGAAGAGTTATCCATCACCTTCTCAGATTTTTTTTTCCTCAGAGTTCTATTTTGTACAAATCAAGCCATAATGATGCTTCACACAATAAGGGTCACTCAGTCGATGCAAGAGTGCATCTGTGGCAGAACAGTTCCTGCTTCACAGCCAGAAATTACATGAGACTCTTGGGTTCAACTCAAATTCCACAATTCATCCAGTAAAATGTGAATATGGCATCTGTGAATTTCATAACTGATGTTTCACAGTCAATTAATAGGACATCTTGTGTGTTTGAAAATCACAGAATTATTCGCTCTATCTTTCAAAAGAGATCTGCAATAGTGAGGAATAAACAGAAAGTCTAAGTTCAGGTTTCTCTTCAGACAGAGACTAGCTAGAAGTTGCAACAAATTCAAGTGGTATTGATTGCAGAGATCAGTGTGCCAGGTTCTTAAGCATTGCAGTGCACATTACAAGACTCCATTGTAGTGGTTTCCAATTTAAGGACATTATATGAACTGTAGAGGAAAACTCATCAGAAAAATGCTCAGAGAAGTGCACCCCATAAACTCCTGGACAGAAGAAAGCCTACAAGGTCTCAGCAGCCTGTATTCCATAAGCCATAAAAATACAGTTCAACAATCTGTGTAGCCCAGAGAATAACTGTTAATGGCGTTCAGATTTAAAAATGATGACCAAAGAGTGGTAGTGACATTAACATTTGAAGGGGTTAACATTCTGCTGATGAAGGGGTTAACATATTTTGCTGACATATAGCCTAACCATATTATGTTCCTATCCTTGGGATGTTCTGCGACCTTACTAAAACACAAAACATTTCTAGTTCTAAGAAACAGAAAACACCTGATTATCTGTCCTTGCAACTGACTAACATGAACTGTGAAAATCGCCTATAATATCCGCCTTCTTTTGCAAGTATATAACCTATGCAATGACGTGGCAATAAACGGAATTAGTACGGACAACGATTTTTTGTGTGTGTTACATCCAGTACGGGTTCCACAGAATTCTGTTTGGGCCCTGTGTTTCCAAGCTGCCAACTCCTGATTAGGAAGTCCCAACAACATTGCAGGAGAAACATTAGGGCCACAAACCTCTGGTATAATAGTTGTAACACTAATAAGAGCATACTGAAAGGTAAACAGCAATATACCGGTAGGTCAGGTAAATGCTCAAATGGATAGCAATGTCCCCAATTAGTGATCAGGGTCAACATTTCAGTCCACTGAATCTGGAAGTCAGAAAAAAGACAGTCCATTATACATTTTAATAACACTTCTGCAGCAGAAAGAAGCAGTGACCATTTATTCCATTACAGGAATCGGAACTACACAACTTTTATATAATGTTAGTAGCAGTAGTAAAAGCAGACCAAAAGGCAAACCGTAATAAGAATTAGACTAAATCCTAATGAAAATAGCAACATCTCCAGTTTATAATCAAGACCAAAGAACCAGTCCTTTAGATTTGGAAGTCAGAAAAGACTGTCTGTTCATTCAGCTTCCAGACTACCTAATCAATGCCCTGCCTAAAGTTCTTATAGTTAGTATAGCAACTGGTGCAGGTTTCCATCTGGATGGTAGTAATGGCTGTTTCCAGATATTCTTATGTTAAGGGGAATAGTAAGAGTCTGCACAACAATTTGCACCATTTGATCCATGATGCTGCGGAGGGTATTCGGCTTGCTGGGATTTAGAAAAGCAGGAGTACCTCCAGGACCCCATTGAGCACAACAACTGAACAAGACTGTGACTGTCTTTGCAGTGACAAATCCCAAACATATATCACTGTGTATAGGAGGTGTCCAGGGCCACTGCTGTAGGGGTGGAGTAACCTTGTAACTGGCCCTGATAAGAGATTAGGCAAGGAGATACTGTCTCTTGTGTTAAGTCTGTTGCTCCATAAACCAGTTGATCACCTGCACATTTGTACCTGCCATTAGTACTGGATCCGATGCCATATTTATATCATGTGGTTCTGTGTGCCTTACTGTCAGGAGAGCAGATTGGGCTGACAGAGTACTGTTTCGGTTTATCCAAGCTAACTAAAAAGGCCTCTCTGATAATGGTTCTAAGCACTACAAAGAAGCAGCTAATGTTGCTGTCATAATGGTCTGTGGAGCTGCAGTTCATCCAGGAATTAATGGACTGACAGTGTATTTTGCCTGCCATAATAAAAAGAGATTCTTTGCAAGGCCTCAGTCCAGGCACATGCCTCTAGACCAGGAATGTTTCTGTATTTGAAGAATTATATGGCACATCCTGTAGCCTTTTTGGTCAGTATATCAGTATTCCTCAGGATCCAGAGAACAAAAGGCTAGGGAGGATAAAGACTGATGTATTAGCTGTATATTGGGGAAATAGAATAGAATTGTAATGAAATATAATAATTAAGGATTTGAGGAACACTTGGGAAAAAAATGGTGTAAGCCTCCAGTTTCCCACTCTTTTCAGTCCCCGTACAAGACACTGTCTTTCTAGACCACAGTTAATAATTGACATCAACAATCCAATCTCAGCAGTCTGAGCTACACCTCTCCCCCAGGCTACATCCATTGTCAGCTGTCCTGGATAACTCAGTAGGGGTTTTCATCTCACAGGCTTCTTTTAGAAATTATGTAATGTGGCATTCCTAAAATGGTTGCCCCTCTCCAACCTCTCTTTGCAGTCAACGCTCTGAGCCTGTAAACGCTAGTAAAAAGTTACAGATCAGTCAGCAAACAGTGACATGATCTCTACTCTCCCCAGCTCCCTGCTGACCTCCTCTACTCTGGCCAGTACCCGACTTCAATTCTGTTCAGACTACCAGCAGTGGCTAAACACAACTGCCCCTCCAGCAGATCGTTCTTCCACTCCTCAGTACCGGGATCTCAGTGAAGCATCTAGACTGCTGGACCACCGGGGACACACAATCCACAGGTACCACACCAGTCCTCACGGTTGTTAGCTTAATCAGGCACAGATCTTCACTTTTCTGGTATCATAATGTGTCTCGTGGCTCACTTTACCACACTTGAGAAAAAGCTGAAAAATTGCTTTTACAGACTAATTTCAGTGTAAAAGCCCAACCTTAGCAGGAGCTCAGTAGAAGTGTCAGATATTTTCAGGGCGTGGCTTGGCAAGAGAAGAGCTCAGAGGAATTGAACCCATGACCTTTGGCACCCCAAATGCAGCACTACCTACCAAGCTATGTGCTCAGTTATTAAAATTGCATTTTTAAATGCTATAAGCTCTACAAAAAGAGCTCTGGAGATTGCTGCCTTATGTTTAGATGAAGCATTTACCAGAAGATTTTCTAATAAAACCACTCTCAGACTACAACCTTTCTACCCAAAGTTGTTTCCATATAAAACAATACATTGTGCAACCATCATTTCCTCAGAGATAAATCTTTATTGGCTTTGAATACAGGAGCTTTTCTGGATAAGACATCACCTAGCGAAAAAGAATATTTTTCTTCACTGTCCTAGAGGAAGAAGAGGGCATGTAGCCTTGGATTCCAAAATATGATCATAAGAACTGAGGCCACATTTGTAAATATTACTCTCTAATGGGCAGACCAATACAGGAAGGTGTCAGGTCTCATTCTGCCAGGTTATGGCAACATCTCAGCATATAAAGCATGGGTATATTAAGGAGTCATACGCAACTCTACAAATTGTAGTGTCTAATTAAGGTCTTCCAGAGAGACCAATTTGCAAACTGAATTGACTGAGTTTAGAAGTATTCTCCAAGCTGCTGCTTCATTTTCTTCTTAACTGCATTATCCATGATATCTGATTCGGGGTCCTGATGACCAGTTTATGAACTGCTAGGTTATATAGTAATATTTGTTGTTGTGAACACACAATACAAACTCTCCATCCCTCTCTCCCCATACTCACACTTACATGAGCCATTTTTGAGTCTGTAGTCAGGCCTCTCATGCTCTGGTGAACCCTAAACAGTCTAACGGATTGATAAGTTCTTTATCTTTACACACCTGTGCTGTGACAGGCTACACAGTGCTTTGGATTAAAAACACTGTACATCCTAGACTATTGAAAGGCAACCTGTTTTACTTAAAGAGCAACAATATCCTTAAGGGATCTACATAATGGTTTTCTTTTTTGCATAGCAAAATGGTAAATTCACTGAGAAAAGATGTGGATTAATTGGTTACAGAGGTAAAGATAATAATAAGTGTGCTGCAGTACAAGAGAAGAGTATTTGTGGTTTGTGGAAGGACAAAAAGGGCAATGTATTGGTGAAAAGGACAAGATATCTCACTGCAGAAAATAGGCAGGAGTTACCTGAAAAAGAGCCGCTTGTTGCCCATCAATGTCCTAGACTTGTTCAGGGTTGTGCCACCTACTCCTATTGGTTCTATATGATTGGAACTATATTATAAACCATCTAACAGTTGAAAGGCCTTTGGATAAAAGTGTTATTCATTTTTATATTCTTATTCAAATTTGCATAATAGTTAGATTTATCCCAAACCGCTTCCCTGCCTTGACCACTGTCTATTTCAGAGTTGTAGAAAGAAATCCTTACATGTTAATTGTTTCTAGAGCTATACAGTTCTCTTGTCTTCACATGTCATAAAATTAGCAGAAATGACTGGTTAGCCATTTGTGTTAAACACCCAGGCCCTCATTCTATTAGCGGCCGCAGCCGTTGCGGGGCCGCAAGGACCGGCCGCAAGCTATTCTGCTATTCTATTCCCTTACGGCCGGGGATTCCGGCAGGCTTGCGGCCGGTGCCTTGCTATCTCTTGCGGCCGCTCGCGCCGGAGGAAAGCCTTTGATCTAAAACGGCCGCAAGAGATTTGCAATTCAATTGCTCCGGGAAACCTCTCTGCAAGGCTAAAAGCGAGCCGCAGCTTACTTGCAGGAAAGAGGTCTCGCTAGCACCAATTAAGCACATAAAATAGCTTAAATAAAGCCATCCTGCACTTTGAGAAGACTATAAAGGGATTTTAGGTGTTAGAAAAAATAGCACATAATTATCCTGTACTCAAATCCGTAAAATATTTTATTTTTAATATCCGTAAAATATCCATGTAAAAAGTCCAGAGGGCTTGGAGCACCTCAGACCCGCCCACGCCGCAGCCGGAAAATAAACAGTTAATTTGAACTCGGGTTTGGGCAGATGTGCAAGCTTGAGAGTGGGTTTCTTTTAATCCTCATGTCCCCCAATATGATCCCTAGCATTTACAGAGCTGTACAGTGCAGGCTTGAATTTATTTTTGCGTTTTTATATTTCACAGTTTACGGCCGGTTCCAAGATATGCGGCCGGCCGTAAGAGGAGATCCTTGCGGGGCAGTATAATAGAATCGCGAGTTAACTGAACCCCCGCAAGGAATCGCAGCCTTACGGCCGATTTACGGCCGATAATAGAATGAGGCCCCCAGTATTTTACTAGATATAATGATAAAAGGATATCTGAAGTAAAGAATACATTGGAATAAAATATTTAAAAGTATAAAAGCTGTATATATTAGTTTATATCCTAAAATCGTTTTGCAGATTATCAAGTTTATTTATTCAAGAGAGACAATATAGAAAAAAAAACGGGTCCATTAAAACTCTTTTGTTTATACTTGTATGCTTTATTGTGGATATAGCAAGTTAAATATGATTTTATTTAAAAAGTACAAACTGCTGTGCTGGATTTGAAAAAAGGTAAACTGTTTGTAATAAAGGGCAAAGTGTGGCAGAAGAGAGTTCTCAGTAGGTCACACAGTGTCTAGACTTGTGGTTTTCTCACTGCTAAATGTTTGATTCAAGAACACAAAATAAAATATAAAATGTTGTATGAAAAGGCTGTTGTAAACTTGAATATAACATTTAAATAATTTTGTGTGGACCTAATATGTATAGTTTCTATTTTTATCCAAACCGTAACCGATGAAAATGATTGATACACTCATTAACAATATGTGAACGGTCTATAAATCTTCATGAAAAACAAAAAAAAAACAATACATAGTACTTCTTTTTCAAGCATCAATAAATCATCGCCTCAGGTCATAAACTCTTGCAGATCATTCACCATCTCCCTGACCTTACACATAGCTCTCGATCCTCACTGCCAATCCTAAATCTGACAGACTCTGCCAGGTGCTGGGACAGTGGGTGCAGAAACACTAACTGAAAACCTTGGCTTAGATCCTTTAAGAAAAAAAAGCATTTGAGTTGTTGAATGGATTTGAAACCGTTTCTGCAAAATAGATCACCTGATACACCTAACAAGGATGCTCAGTACATTTACTATATCTTTAAATTATAATATCATACTCCACCAATCTATACTGTAGTCTATGGTAAGAACAGCTTTGTCTTTCACTTTGTTTAAAATCTTATTCAAATCTTCCATGTAAAGTCACATGTTTTTCTACTTCCCATATCTCCTCTCTGATGTAGTCTTCATTCAGTGTATACACTTGTATCATAATTGGTAACATCCTTGCCTTGAATAGGCATTTTATCAACAGATTTTTTGACCAATTCCTTATTATAGTGATATTACTAGTGCTAAATAGTAAAGATCACATTGGACAAATCAAAATAACTTGATAAATGGCCTTCCATAAAGGACACAATTATATAAATGTAAGTACAACAAAATAATAATAAATCCATTTTGCAAAGACGAGTATACTAACAAAATTTTATTTTAAAATGAAATGTTTTACAAATTCCTACTGTAGACTCTATAATCTAGAGAGTTGGAGCAGTACAGTGAGCGTTCAGCATTTAACAGATCAAAAGCTTCAATATTATTTAAAACAATCTGTTTTAAATACACATAAAATATAAAACAAAATGTTACAAACCTTCGTCTTGGTCCATTACAGCATCCGTTTCCATGTCAGAACTGTCATCTATAGAGAAGAAATTAAATGAAAATGTACAATTCAATAAATTGTCTCTGACAAATAGTAATAAAGTAGTATTGGATGTTGTGAGACAAGAACAATCATGGAACTGTAAGTAATTTTAAAGTGCCCATGACTATTTGAATGCTAAAGACTACTGCTCTAAAGGATATTTTCCGCTGAAAACAAGACCATATTAAAAGACTGTGTACAATAACACAACATAGAAGCTCAGATTTAATAATCTAAAGTTTGAAGATTATCCTATAAATCAAGCAGCACTACTCAAATCAAACGGTTTACCTATTTCATCACTTCCTTGTAAAACTACTGTATTCACAGAGTAACAATACAAAACCAGACATAAGGAAACGGCAATATCTGAAAACAGAAAAAAAAGATGCAGTAGGTGCACAGAGTCTCCCTATTCTATAACATTGTAAGAAACTATTTTTCTAAATAAATATCAAATTATCATGATTTATTTATAAAGCAACAGCCACAATACAATGTATTCCGGTATGAAAGTGACACCAAAGACCCTCGTTTATCAATTCTAACTTCTTTAACTATAAAAATGGCCAATATATTTAAAAAAAACTAAAAACTTTATGGGCTATCAAATGCTTTTCTATGTAGTAGTGGGGCCGAGATTGTTATTGTTTAGCTGCCTGATCAATGAAAGCAACTGGAATCTTATTACTTGACCAGGCAAGTAAACAAACAGTAACCGCAGCACTGAAGTGCATATATAGTAGTAAAAAAACATAATGGAAAGAATTTATATAAAAACAAGTTGTATCTCTCCCAAACAGCATACTACAGATAAAGAACGTCAATGTTCCTTGAAGATGAACATACAGATACAACACAAGTGGAGAGCCCAACGGCACAGAAGAGATATTGGATTCCCTATGGTACCAACAACTGGTTTTAGCATCATGTCAGACTAGATTGTGACTGCTTTATTTCAAGTCAGAGATCAGTCTTTTGACTAACCACATTAAATCTTGTAAATGCTAAATACTGTACAGCTATTTTCTACAGTTCATTGTGCAAGAGTTATTTGAATATTGGATTACATGGATGTGAGGTGTTCATGTTTTCTGAAAGGTCTGTTCTCAATCAATTCGAATTAACAATATAAATAAATAAAAATTAGAAAGAAAAAAAAATATCTTGTCTGAGCATTCCAGATAATCTTGTAAACATATAATGCCTTTATCTTTTCTTTTTTTATTGACACTGTCAACCCCACAAGTTGATTTTATCTCAAGGAGTATTAAAATGTGTAGAAGCCAGAAGTAACATGTATGAGCCGGGACTCCCAGGACTTTTCCAGCCCAGTATACATCACTATATATAGATCTATATAAATATATATAGAAAGATTAAGTTATTGATTACTTGTTTTTTCTCGATAACTGGTTTGCCTACGGTTATCTGTAAACAGAGAGGAATAAATATATTGAAACATTTCAAAAAGATCTCACACTGAAAAACCAAGGAAAGTAACTTATATAGTAGTTCTGAATATGTATATATATATATATATATATATATATATATAAATAAATAAATACAAACAACTTATGAATACAATATTTAAAAGATTTACTGTTGCTTCCTGAAAAAAAAAAAAAAAGGCTTACTTTTGTAATTTACCTGTAACTTAGTGACATTGAAGTCACTAATTGTTTATCATACATTTAAGACAGCAGGCTGTAAACATTACAAAAGTTATTCTTCACTTAGAAATGTATTGCTGCAAACTTGTTTTAGGAGTGTGAAGGCACAGCACCCTATGAGTTATAGAGCTGTGTGGGTGGGGAATGGGTTACTGCCAATGGTGGATGAAAAAGTGATAAAAGCTAAACACTTATGCAAACTCAGAGTTGCTTTAATTGTTGCACAGTTACGAAGGGAAAACAAAATTACAGTAGACTCTCAGTTAACCAGAACTCAAGCAACCAGAAAAAAATTTGAATACTGTACTTTAAATAAAAAATTACATTTACAGGGCTCAATAAAATGTCAGGAGCCAGGTTGTCATGCCACAAAATGCTTACAGGCACCTAGATTTTATTCACTGTATGTCTCTGCAATTCAATGTTACCTGGAGGCAGACAGGCATGAGTGACTGAGCATGTGCAGTGTTGGCGTTACATTGCCCGGGTTCAGCACCGCACCCTCCAGACGAACGTACCTGTGTGTAAGTGAGGAGTGAAAGCTGCTGCGGCTAGAACAGCCCTCACTAACAAATATACTTAGCAGAGCATCCTATGTGCAGCTCTACGCCTCTTAATAGGGACTCTCAAGCAGCCAGAAACTACATTCATCCGAAATCTACAAATACTGTATGTACGTATGTATATACACACACACACACACACACACATATACATGCAAACATACACACACATAACTTGCGTTAAAGATCATACAATATTGTAATACAAATTAGATTATAATATTTCAGTAAAATGATGAGATTTACAGATAGCAGTATTTGAGCCATTTCCTGAAAAGGTTCAAAATGTGACATTTCAGCAATGATATCCCAGGCTTACTAGAAAGTATGAGTGCCATTCCTAGAGACCCCTGAACATCCACAAACCCAAGACAATTAAATGATAGCCCAGCCAGTATATTATCTCAATTAGAATTGTTTCGTTTAGAAATTTCTTCCACTCAAAGACAGAAACACAAAGGACAGAAAATGTTGGTGGTTTCAGCCAATAGATGGAGCTTTTATCTCCTCGGAGGTCTGCAAATTAGTATTTCTCATTACGTCTTTCCTAAAACTCAATTTCATGGTTATAGCCCAATAATTATTCCTATATTATTGGACAATTTTTGAACATGAATTTTCATGTGTACAAATTAGATTTGCTAAACCTATCAAGTTATGAATTGCTACTTTTTTAAATTTCCCACTGCTTGCTTTTCGGGGGACTGCCATAAAGGCCTCTTTCTATTATTGCTGAAGTACTGCTGTACTTAAGGTTATATCTAAGTTTCCCTGTGTGTAACTTTGTCTAATCTAACACATGCTGCTTATATCAGCAACATTCATTGCAATGAGTCATTCTATTACAAATACACACCCAGAGGTGCCTATGTAGGAACCTGGTACTAATCAATAGAAACACTGCATTCAAGTTCATTTTTAACCCTATACCAACCTTCAAGTGAAACGCAGCAAGATGCAGAAATCTAGGAGCAGCAATGCTTAAAGCCGCTTCTTTGCTTCCTTTTGATGGGAACAAAAGACTACATACCCCATGATTCTATTGCTGCAGAGATTGATCCCCAGACATTACAACAAATATATAGCTGCCTCTGCTTGGCCCAAACAAATTATGAATTTTACACTAATTTAGCTTGGATTTTTAGGGGAACTCCTCCAATAAACTTACCTTAGAACTTCTTTCAGTTTTCTGGCAGTTGATTTAATGTTTATTTTAGGATTTTTTTCATGCACATTTTATTTTTTGCTACACTACGAATTCTCCTATCTGATGCATTCATAATCCATGACATTTCTATATACTTTAAAAAAAGTTAATGTATGTTCTCAAGTTATAGTAAATGTTCTCCGGATAAGAGCACAAAGTAAAATTAAATGTTTCTCGTCTGAAGTTAAAAGTTTTAATGATTAGTTTTGAATTACAGGTATAAGTCTGTAATGAAAATGGAGATTCTATAGCATTGCAGGGCATCAGTCTGATACCCTATAGAACAATGTGATTTTCTACACTACTGGTGATGCCCAAATTGTAATGACACCGGGTGGCTATTAAAAATAGAGAACACAGAAACATACATTTAATTTAAGATGAGCACCAAAAACGGCCATCCAGTCTGTCCATACCATCTACCTAAAAAGTTTGGCTTTTTACCTTTCAGGATGGGCTCATACCTATTCCAAGGGCCATTGAATTCCACAACTGTGTTTGTCCTTGAAGGCTATTACAGTTAACTACCAACTGTCCTGTTAAGTACAAATTAGTCTGCCTTCTATCATCAAACCATGACCTCTTGTTTTCACATTCCTCTTTCTGGAAGATACTTCCCTCCTGAACCTTATGAAATCATTTGATATATTTGAGGTTTTCGATCACTCATCTCACTTCTAAGCTGTAGCTATTAATGTCAAAGTCTTTCCTTAAATTCTGCCTTTTAGCACATGAAACATTTTAGTTGCTTCCCTCGAAGTGTTACCAATTTATTACTATCTTTTTGGACATCGTCTTTAGAACTGGATACACTATTCTCTCAGCAGTACGACTATGGATCTGTAGAGTGGCGTTATTACCTCACTTTTTCTGATGCACATTCTTTTTCCAATAAAACCATGCATCCTACTGGCTTTTACTACAGTTGTGATGCATAGTTTGCTTGCCTTTAAATTGTCCCATATAAATAAACTCAAGTCCCTTTCTTCTGAAGGTACAGAACCCCAAATATCAAAATGTATGTATGTAAGTGCATAATATTACATTTCATAGCATTAAACTTTAAATACCAAATATTTGACCATTTCTCACAACATATGCCAATCCCTCCCTTCTCCCATAACTCAACAGTGGCAGGATCAATGCAAGACATATTATGAGTAGCCCTTAATACCACACCTTGAAAAATTGTTCAACAAACAAAGCAATGGATGTGAAGAAGAAATTCTGCTTAATTTGCATCCTAACCTGGTGCTTTGATGGTTGTCCATGACTTACTACGAAAAATGAATATTGGATGCCGTATATATTTATTATCATGGTTTTTAAACCGCTAAAAACATGCCTACATAAAGACATTACTGATATTTGTAACAAATCAATTTCACTAAATATCTAATGTCACTAATAAACATTCCCTGCCATTCACAGATAGAATATTCCTGGAATGTCTGCTAGTTGTAAACAGAGTACAGAGAATTGTATCCCTATCTGTTTTCTATTGTAACTAATGCAGAAATTTAAGAGCAAATATTATCAAAATTAGAAGTATTCTTTTAATGGCACCTTGATAGTATGGCGCCCTACATGCCACCGTCTTTTATAAAGTAGAGCAATGAGGAGAGGATTGAAATATCCATGAGCAACAGTGCAGAGGGAAACACAAATACAAACATAAGGCAGGAAGTATGAAGGGAAATTACCGACAAAGAGCATATGCAATACACTAGATCTGCATAAGTTGTCCTTCATCTGATGTTTTTGATAGTGTGTGATTCTGCTCATTTATAAATGTAAAGATGTTCAGAACTACGTCAAATTTAGGACTAGATGTTCAATTGTATAATGCTGATCAATTCAATAACAGTGCAAGCCCCTAATTATCTATCATCTTCAAAAATATATTTTTAAAAACTGCAAAAACAGAAAGCACACTGGACTGATGAATATTTTTTTAATCTACTACTGAGATTTGATGCTTGAATTCTCAGCTTCCCGATTTTCACACTGACTGCGTACCTTTTGTTGTATCAGATATGCTGTTTAGGAGGGCACACATCATTTCTCCTTCTATGTGGTGAGGGTTGAGGATGTGCGCAGGCCTCTGTGTTTTATTAAACTGGCTCTCCAGCTCCAGAAAGCCTTTGTCTCCGGAAAGAATGGTGAAAGGGATTTGCTTTGGAAGTTGCTCATCTAAACGTCCTGCCTAAAATGGACAACAAGAGAAAATCATAATATATTGTCAAAACATAATTAGCACACAATCTACCATAAATTATATCATAATGTACAGTATACTTTGAGACTATAGTTGATTTTAGAACATGCGCTTGTTATTATTGCCAAAAGGAAAGAAGAAATATTCAGAGGTTTTCAACATCTACAGAAATTATGAAAGTGTAAAATAAAGTGCAACAAGCCATCAAATAAAGTTAGAGAGGGCAAGCTAAAATGGAATATAATGATTAATTACTGTGGTAATTTTATTATCCCAATACACATGAGATCTGGTTCTGACATAGAGAGTGTAAAGCAACAGCTACAATCGTTCTGAATGCCAGCCATATATTAGATATGAGTAGCCCTGGAGTGCCAAGCTTGTACGTGCTGACAGCCAGGTCTGATCACTAGTTAGGCAGGGGATCATTCCATTAGTCAGATAGAGAGATTACTGCCCATTCCCCACACCTTAATTCCCGCTCTTTTAAAACAAGACAGGGTTGACTTTATTACGGTTAAAAAAATAAAATAAATTATATTAATAAAACTAAATAATTGAGGGGGGTGGGTCAATTTAACAGTCTACTCGCCACTCTGGTGGTTTTCGAGTGGGGGCCGAGAGGTTGAGAAGCATCTCTGGAGGCAGTTTCATTGGGAGATTCAGTATTGGGCCGCTATACAAACAAACAATGATTGTTATCGAGCCTAGGGTCCTTAGAAGGTATGCAATTACAAGTGGTTAGTTTATTATGGGTTATAAGTGTTGTGTATTTAATAATACAGTTAACACTATCCTCCCATTGTAAAGGGGTAATTTAAAAAAAAATATTTATAATATTTACCATTCCCCACTTGTAAGGTGGGGTGGTATCAACAAAATTCTGCTCTGAAAGAGGTTTTAGGGTGAATCTGATTTCCAACCCAGCTACCATGTCATGCAACAGGGGCAATCGGATCAAACTTATAATTTTGACACTTTCTTTTGTATTATAATATTTATGGGAAGGGAGTAACTGTAGGTGTGATCAGGTTGTTCCTGTGGGCATTATATTCCATTATTGTATTCTCTAGGGTGTTTTCTTTCAGTTAATATATACTTTCAGAAGTTTATTTTTTAAACATTGTCTACTTTAACCATTACATTCAAAAGCTAGAACAGAAAGTTGAACTTATTTGAGAGTGCAGTTCCACACTAAAACTGAGGAAGTTTGTCTGAGCAGTGGCTTTAACCCTGAGAGTGCTGACGTTTTAGATTTTAGTACCCCAGAGGCCAGAAACGCTTAGCAATTCATCCTGGCATGATTCCTATACTATAATTAATTGTACCTAAATTATATAATGTATGCGGATTAGCCATATATGATAATACACATATATAATATATGTGAACTGCCCCCAAAAAATAAAAAACGTATATGATTATTCATAGGTACACAGAATTATGTTCACCTGAACCATTGCGGAAAAGATGTATAGCTAAATGTTGAAAACGTTTATGACCTCTGGGGTACTGAAATACCAAACTTCAGGACTGGTATGGCATAAAACCCTGCTCAACCAAACTTCCCCAATTTTAGTGTGAAACTGCACTTCCAAATAAACACTCACAATATGTAAAATAAATTAAATTATAAAATGAATAAATAAATAACCCAAGGGTTAATGCTACAACTGCAACCAAGTGGATTGTAACCAAAAGATTTTGAATGTGAATATGTGTTTAACTTTACTAATTGTACGCGTTCGTAAACTTACTCTGTAGGGTATCACATATTATAATTGTCGAACTACGAGACGTCAGCACGCTTTGCGTGGAGCGTACGACTTCGGCTCATCGCTTGCGTAGCCAAACATTCACCCGCAGCACTTGGGCGATGAGCGACGAAGGCGCTCATCGCCTGCGAGCCTCGCAAAGAGAGGCAAGCAGTGGAGGCAATGAAACACGCGGGACTTAGCCTCCAAACACTTAGGAAACGCGGGATTACCTTAGGCTGCAAGTACTTGACGAACGCGGGACTTAGGAAAAATACAAAGGTGGGGGCCGAACCGCGCAAAGCAAAAAACACGAAACACTCAAAAAAAAAATACAAAAACGACATCACACACAGCACGGGGGAACAGCCAGGACACCTGGGAGTGAAGTGGAACACAAATTTAAGTCCATTTCGGCGAGTTTTGGCACACGAAAATCGCCTTAGCGATAAAAAAAAATGGTGGCCCGCAAAAAAATTAAAACGAGGCTACATGACCCTGGAACGCGCAAAACAACGCCAACCGCGTACCATTTTCACACAGGAACCTACAGGGTACAAGATACACTATTACAAAGGACGGCAAATGCTCGCGAACTGCGTAGCACAGACAAACAATGCTATTTTACAATCCTAACTTGCCACTAACAACATTACGCATCTACAGTAGCGCTTTACACAAACCAACCAACGGTTTGCCCTTGCCCACGCAGCCGATTTCTAATGCACTGTTACAACATTCAGAAAACTATATCCTCAGGCCAGCAACGGTCCAACTGGACATTATATGCTGCAGGACAATAAAAAGAGATTGTGACCTCTTTAGGCTATTGATTGTTGCATATATTAATTAGAAAAAGGTAAACTATATTAATTATTCAATTAATTCATTAATTAGTATTTTAAAAAAGAGACGAGCCAAAGGACACTTGAGGAGAGGCTCGCAGTGAGCGCCAAAGGTCCTTTGAGTATAAAAAGCCTAACATTGTGTGCCAACAGCATTACCATGGCTTCAAATGTTATTGTCCGTCATTTTTTGACAGGTAAATCTCTAGTATGTATATAAATAGCTTATTAAAAAAAAAAAAAAAAAAAAAAAAAAAAGGAGGTACTGACCTATGTAATATACAATTATTATACACCACTGCAACAAATTAATTACCCCCAAAACACTTTTCTTATTAAAGGAAATAGGATCAAGTAAAATAAAATCAGAGAGTCAAATATGAATTCTACCTAAGCAGGAAGACTAATAAACTCACGTGCATGCAAATGGCAAAGTCAGCTGCATCTTTTCTATCACTGCAGCGAGGGTGAAGGAAAAACGACCCAGTGTTGTGAAGATAATTAAACACCTTGCAGTTCACCGGAGGTTTCCAATTGGTCTTTCCTCCTGAAATTCAGGCATAATGGACAATATTAAGACACAAAAATACTTCATAATGTTTTAACTAACTGTGCTAAAAACAGAATGTAGTTTGAACATTTTTGATATAAAGTAGTCACACATTAATGCCACATTTTCAAAATGTCACCAAGATCCACATCATCCTGCAATTTTATTTCGATTGTATAATAAGCTTCTTCTATAAAAAAAAAAAAAAAAATCTCAGTGTGCCGTGAAGCAATATAAATATATTTGTACATAGTCATTTCTTATTACATATGGTTATCATTTATAACTGGAGATGCACCTGTGAGTTCATATGCATAGCATAGATGATTATACCTAAAAATGTAAAACATAGCATCTACCCAAAATGTAGTATAAAAAAAGAGGATTGCTGTATGGGTTAAATAGACTGTAGTTACAGATGTGTTTTTTGCAAAACAAAAAAAAAAGCTTCCTTAGAGAAAGATTTGAAAATCTAAATTTATCACATTTAAGAAGTGAAATTTATGTATATAAACTAATCTCCAAATTACAGTTTGGAGATACAAACAAATGCATCAGGAACACAGAACAGTAGGTCACTACAGGTTTTAACCAATTTGTCCTCTTGAGGAGTGCGGAGTTTTCATACGGACGCTAGTTGATAACTACGTCAAAAGGGCCACTGCAAGTTCGCAACAAACTTTATAAACACAAAAATTTGTTTTTAGAGAAAAAAATAATTTTAGTAGACTTTGCTAGCACCTGCAAGCTGTCTTGACAGTCCTACTACCTTTTCAAGGCACATGGGAGAGGTTACCGAGCAAGGATTGCAACTATATTTGCAAGATGCCTCTGCTGAGCCTATGAGAGTGGGAAATAGCATCTGAAACCACCAATGAATAAACAAATATTACATAATTGTTTTCATTTAAGCATTATTATCACAGCCTACCATTTTCTTCATTATTCTCCCAACTAGCCAACATGTTTAAATATATTCCATTGTTTGGATGATACAGCACAGATGGGAGAATATTCTGATAAACTTCCCCAGTGACAAGAAATAAAAGCAGATACGTGAATTGTAAAAGTAGTCTGTAATAAAGCATTCAAGGATAATGGACGTATTCCTTTAAGTGAACATATTTATCCCTAGCTAATCATTTTTGGGAGAATATTTATATGTTATATGTTGAGTTTCTCAACAGTCAAAGAGGGATGAGGAGAGACGAACACTTTAAAAGTTAACCACTGCCAATAGTCATAGCCAATAGTAAATAGTTTATATATACTTACCTGCAGTTAAACATGTACTATACTAAATTGTATGTTAATATATAAACATGTGACAATAAAAAATTATTGAAAAAAAAAATGTACTATACTAAAATCAGTGCAAAACTAAATGAAAATGTTGTTTTTCACATGTATCACTGTTCAAAATGTTCTGGATCTCAAAAGGTTTTTCCCCGCATAAGCACTGGAAGTTAACCAGCTGGATTGCAGATAGAAATAAAGTTGGAGAGCCAATGGCCAAAAGTAGGAGTCACATAACAGTAGTTTCAGACAAAATTGGGTTAATTTAGTGTTTCAGTATATTTTCAAAGTGAGGTACCTATTCTATATTCCAACTTGGTCCACTATATCTTGTGAGGTAAAAAAGGAAGATTACCCCATCATACCCTCAAAACTCAGACAGAGGATAAATAGTGGGTCCTGCAAGTATAGTACCCAACAGCCTTATAAAATTGCGATTCGGGCAATTGAATAGGGCTCCATATAAGAACATAGCATATTTTTTTACAGAACTTTTTAGTTAGTGAAGACCTTGCTTTTGGATACAAGTTCACCAACTAAAAACTGTAAACAAAAAAAATATGCTCTGTGCTTATATAGTGCCCTATTCAATTAGCTGAATCACAATTTAATGGATGGCCCTGTCTTTGAGCTTGGAATCCAGTGTCCATAGCGCTTTCCCTAAAGCACTGCGCAGGACTGAAACTCGCAGACTTACAATCTAAAGGTTAAAGTTTGTATGTGGTATAGAGGGAGAGAGTAGTGTCAGGGCAATATCGCTATATACATATTAGGAACTCATTGACATGTGTGTAACCTGTGCATGACTTGATACCCTTTGACATTGCAAGGCAATAAGTTATCATGAGATAGAGGATAAATAGCAGGTCGTACAGGTACAGTACCTATTACAGATATGGCAATACCGCTATATGTATATGAGGGATACATTTTTGTGTGTTATCTCTGGCTCTCTGAACATCTATCATAATTGTGAGGATCACTGAAGACCCAAGTACTGCACTGGTCATTATGATCTGATCTCCAGCAGACAGCTAAAGTACACATTTTTTGTATATAATGGAGTTTTAATCATCATGTTTTATTTGTGCAAATTGGGTTATACCTACTATAACAATTTAATGATAATATAATTAAAAGCTAAGTTTTATAGCAGCATTTCTTAACTAAGGGATATGATATTATCTATATTGGCCACTTTAGGTCTGTCCTTCTTTTCTCTAGGATAGGACGGCTACATATTTTTGTTGATGGCCGTTTTGTGATTTGAGTACGATTGTTAATTCTCAATACATAGTATAACCATTTACTCTTTCAGGTTTAAATAAACATATCGGATTACCTGAGAGTGAAAACGTGAATCACAATACAACACATTAGCAAAGTATCATCTATAAGTTGCTCTTTTTTCTTTTTGTCTAGGTTTTATATGTCTGGATGTATAACTATTATTTTTAGGACATTATTATGTGCTAGGGGACTAGAATATATCTTACTTTTCATAGTCTTCTGTTTTAGTCAATAAGTTATCTCTATGGTAATGGTAGCACAGACATCATGATAGATGGCAGTTGAACTAGTCTTCAGTCTAAAAACATGTATTTTCTTGGGCAGTTCCATTTTATGTGATCAGGGATTCTATGAGAAAGTTGCCCCATAAGACTTAATGGCAAGCTGTGTGGTGTGCTTCAAATAGTCATAGAGAGCAGTCATAAGGTGCTGCATGGGACTTAAGTCATAATGGTAATAGTAGTTTTGGACTCTGAAGAGCCATTTTGTACTTCGGGAAATTTGGTGTTCCATGTTACCTATTTTGATATCCTGGTGTGTCAGCAAACCTTTTGGAGCAGAAAAAGGGTTGCAAATAAGCTTGGTAAACACAATGTTCATGTTCAATGAAGATACATCTTGAACAAGGAAAAAGATTAAAAATAAAAATCTTTATTGAAAAAAAATGTATGTATCTGGCTCTGCATTATTATTATTTGCAATGCGCCAACATATTCCATAGCGCTAGCATTGACAATCGTAGTAGACTAAAAAAAATGTAATAGCAGTAACTCAAGTCTCTCTAAGTTCTTCAATATATTATGTTATATTGTAGCCATCACAGTGCACTACTTAATACCACACAAGTAAAATATCTAACAAACTAACTGAAAAATCATATCTAAAAAGAAGCAATACTGGAAAACATAAATGTTCACAAGAATTTATGTAGGTAGTGCAAACCAAGAAATGTACAGATGTACTTGGGAAGTAATTGCACAGGAATAAATGTTATTTAAAAATTCAAATGAAACTATTAAAAATGAGGAAAGTGTTATCGCATGGGTACTTACATGGGATTCTGCATAAAACACATAAAAAATAAAAAGAATGGCAATTGGAAAGTGAAAGAATTAAAAAAATGTGACATAACTAAAAATATGCATCTTCAAAACGTATTCAGTGTTTTTATTGCAGTATGAAGGCATTAACATCTGAGACCAATCTAAGCTAGAAAATGGAGGAGAAAAAAAAATATGTTTTACCTTGAAATCCCCAGATAAATGTTCCTTGGTTTAGATATCCTGGCAGGCGAGTGAAAAAGTTAGCCCAGTTGTCCAAATCAACAAATACAATGTGTGTCATGGTGCGGAGATAGTCCAAATCCGGAAGTTCACTCCCTTCTTCCCCTAAGGACAGTAAAAAACAGAAGGTCTGAGGTTATTATTATTACAGTTAAGGTTTTTATGGATCCTCCGTTACAGAACTACTCCTCTGAGTTTAATATTAAATTAATATAACAGGAAGTCATTTGTGTAACTTTTGTTTAGTTTCATTATTTTTTATTTTGGTTTAAGAATGTTGTTGTTTAATTTTATACAATATTTATTAAGGTGTGGCTGAAAAAAATCCATTTGGCTATTTTATTAAAATCCCCTGCATACCAAGATGCCCATTTTAGATTAAACTTGTACTCTTATTTAAATTTATAAAGGTGGTAAAAATTACACTCTTTTATTACGGAGGCAGATTTGGGATACAGCTTTCTAAATGTAAGGCTTATTGTATTCCTATGTTTTCTTTTAAACAATCTGATCATAGGCAAATACAATCACTACACACTTTAAATAAAGGGCCAATATAGCTTTTAAAAATACGCATTTGAAATTAGAGAAGATGTGGTTCTCTCCACCCTGTATTGTCTTTCATCCCTGTCTGAATTTGCCTACAATAGCCACTGCAAGGAAGGAGGCCCAAAAACAACGTTCTCAGAATAGCAAAAAAAAAGTCTTCATTCAACACATGTCCTCCGCCCCCACAAACATATGATAGGGGGCGAAGAGCAGCATGTCTGATTAAGTCTATAAACAAATTCCAAGTGCAAATATTAAAAGCTATATTGATATTTTTTCTTCAAATATACATTTTATTGCTCATTAGTTGACTAAATAAATAAATAAATGCAACCCACTGTATAAGCACTAGAGTAGTTCCACAGCTATTACAGGAAATTACATACAATGTTACAGTTAGAGCCATCATTTTATTTCTGCTAAATAGCATCAATAGATGGGAGGAACCTATCAAGTGTCCGTTCCCTAATTTATGCACATCCATCGTGTGTTATGCTCAAAAGCAGAGTTAAAACAGCAGGCATATTCTATAAAGGGAATATGTAAAATGATCTTGGATTAAAGGAGTGTAACATTGAGAGCGGATTTACATGTCACTGCGCAGTTTCCCAGAATACAGTGCAAACACTGCATTTCTTGAGTTTTTGTGCAGGATACAAGCTTATTAACTTGTTTTTCGACATGCAAATGTACTATTTTGGTTCAAATACTGTATAAATTAGTAAGTACATATAAGCTTCACGAACCAAAGGACATAATACCTGTATCCATTTTTTGTATTTCTATTTCTTCACTTGTATTTTCTTTCCTGGATGGTGAAATTGGCTTTGGAGCTTCCACTGTGCCAGAAGCAAATGGAAGACTACTTTTCACTTCGTAGTTCAGTCTACTCTTACCAGGAGATTTTATTTTTATTTGTTTTGATTCTGCACATGCTCCACTTGCAGTAAATTTAAAAATTTCATTTTTTGACTCCACTGGTACAAGATTATCTTGAATGTTAGGCTTTTGAAGGAAACAATGTTTATTATGATAGTGCTGTTGCGCACTCTCAGCATCAGTAAAAATCTTGGTGCAAGTGCTGCACTTCACTACAAAGTCCTTTTCGCTGGGTTGCTCGTTTCCTTTGCAAGGATGGTTTTTAAAGCCTTCATATGTTTGGCCCGTAGCTGAACAGAAACAGCAGCTGTACCATAGTTTTCCCGTTTCCAACAAGCTGTCTAGGCATCGGCTGCTGTCTTCCTTTCGCTCTCTTTTGCTTGTATAATTTTCCAGACAACCACATGTGAAACGGTTTTGGTTAGAAACAGAATTTGCAGATGCATATTCCTGGTGTTTCACTGGTGATTCAATTTGATCTGGCACAAATACATAGTCCGTACTGTGAAACGCATCATAGTGGTTATGAAAAGCCATCTCTTGCTCAAAGTGGAGATCCTCACAAAGGCCACAAAAGTATTCCACCTTTATATCACCATCATGTTGCTGCTGACTGTGGCGTAAAAGAGTTTCTATTTTATGAAAGCGCTTCTTACAGATAGCGCAGCAGTACTTGTGGAACTGATGTGTGTTTAAAGATTTGCAGTGCTGCTTAACCGTGTCTTCAGAATCGAACATTTCTTCACAAATATGGCATTGCCAATTTCCTCTGGCAGATACAGTGGATGTGGGAGAAGGTGGTTCAGGGTTTAGTAGCTTGGATGGACTTTGCATAGGTACAGATGTGGATGAGGAAGGCTGCTCATCTAAGGTTTCTTGCTCATAATAATATGAATGACCACCGTGGCCTTGAGACACATGTGCCAACAAACTGTCCATTCTAGACATCTCCAAACTGCAGGCTCGGCACCAAAATATAAAATTATTTAAATGGGCCCCTCCGTGAAACCGACTCATATGCAGATGAATGATGGGAAGATCGTCTGCCAGCTTGCCACAAACCAGACATTTATGACAAATCTTATTTGCAATCATAATATGTTTTTCTGCATCTTGCTCAGTTGAACATTTTAGACCACATTCACAGAACCAAGCAGTAACAGTGAACTCAATGTCATTCTCCTTTTTTACAGGATAGCCATTAGTAATTACACTGCCTTCAGATTCTCTTTTACGCTTAAGAAGAACTTTGTTTGATTGATCATTGTGATCTAATGTTCTTTTAAGCAGTGTGGGTTTTAATCTAGAATTTGATGCAGACAAACAGAAATCAGAAGGCGTTGCATTTCCTTCATTGATATAACAAAATGCCAAAATTGATTCTTCCATAGTTCTGATGGTTTTCACTTTATGCTTAGTCCTCTGCATGTGGTTAGCAATATGATTGTCACTTTTAAAACCGCGTTGGCAATTTGGACATATGGCTTTTACTTGAAATATTTCGGCAACTTTGGCTATGCTCTTCTCTGACTGAGCAGTGGGACCAGCGTTACGACATCTAGTCCTGTATAATATGAAAAAGGGAAAAGATTAAATATTAATTCTTGCCTTTGTAAAAGAAAATATTACACAGTAATTCATTAAAAAAAAGTTAAACTGAAGAAAAATAAAATCCAGCACAATCAGTCATTTCTTTCAATGGAGGGAGAATGAAAGAAATCACAACAGTAAACCAGTCACTCAAATAACCAGAACATTTTACAAAATAGGACAAAAATATACTTTTTTTTTTATTTATTTTTAAAGGTGGAGGAAAGCAAACACTGTAAAAGCTCACATCATCTGAAAGCATAAAAAGGTTTTTACCTGAAGTGAGCTGTGAGTTCCATGTGAGAACGCAGTTCATGGCGACATGATGTACAGATAACCTGGAATGGAATGTCCTTACAGAGAGCTATTAGAACCTTCTTTGCATATGATGGAATGGGTATTGGACATGGTGTACCGTTATCATCTGTAAAAATACAAAATACTACAAATTATATAAAATACATTAAACAGAATCTAGACAAGAAAACAAAGAAGAATACTTAACACCAGTGTGTTCCAAATGACTTCATCATGGAAACCTGACTGGCTCAAAATGCATTGGTGGAACTCAGGTCTCCGAAATAGACCTCAGACACAAGAACGCAGGTCCTGGGCCCAGATCCGCTCTCCATAACCCTATCATTTACTCCCCAAGCTTTTAACACAGTGGAGCATTCTGGAGTAACTGAAACCCCTGGTTACACAAAATACCTCACTGTATTCAGTGGAAACTTGGAGTTGTAAATATTGCTAAATACAACTCAGGCGAGTTGTACTCGAGAAATCACAGACATTTTTTTTATACTAAATTCTGGTCGTTTTATATATATTTATACTGCAATCTTGGTTTCTGCAGACCTAAGTTCACATATAGGAAGATATTTTGACATTTTCTTGATCCACAAAGCCAGAGATTTGCAACACTATGCTATGCATCCATTTCAATTTATACATTGTTCTTTTGAGCAATAATTAAGCTTTCTACTGGTACATTTGTTACTTTGGTTGTATGCAAGATAAAAAAAAAATATATATATGAAGTAAGCGCATTACAAGATGTATATAAAATACAGATTATAAAAGCCACATAGCCTAATGAGTAAATATATACCAAGTTTGACTACATATGTTTATGGCAAATACAAATAGCTATACACTATAGTGAGTGCTTTCCTGCAGTCCCTCAATTCCTCCGTTTATCCTCATCGCCTTTTTCCCCCCTCTTCATCTTCTACCCTTCTATTGTCTCCTCTTTAAATCTCCCCCTCTGCCCCTATCCTCACTTCACATTCCCATCATCCAACCAAACTTTCTCCTCTTCTCATGTCTCCCACCCATGCTTCCCTTTATCCCTCTCCCCTTTTCTCATTACCCCTAACTCCATTGCCCCCTGCATTCTCCCTCTCACCATTTCCACTTCTCTCTCTTCCTACATCTACATCTCCTCTCATGTCCCATCACTCTTTCAAAACATTAAAGCACACTAGTAAAACATCAATGTACATTTTAAAACTGACTCCGTAAAAAAAGTGGCAAGAGCACACAATGAATTCAGTTTATTGAAACATTAAAGTATTTGCTGTTTACATATCTGTGCCTTGCACTTTAAGACAGACATAAGATAAACTCATATTTAGCTTTGGGACAGCTCCAGAATGGAGAGACACCTATCAGCAGAGCTGGCACGCTTGCTGCTAGAGCTCATGGGCCTAACCATACTTATCTATGACGAGTTGGCATGAAATCCACTGCTCTCAAAAAAGGAGAGACTCAAATTTTGTAAATAAACTTTTACTTTGATACAAAAATAAAAAAAATGTTATATATATATATATGTATATATATATATATATATATGGACAAGTGCTCCAATAGGGAGATATATTAACAATATAGCTTAGTGGAAATAATAGTGTACGCTAAATTTCATAATATATTTATTCTACAGAACCAGAAATTGCTAGTTATGCCAGACAATGTTTCTAATACTGCAAAATTCATGTAGGATCATATAAGATAATGGACTAAAATAATTGTTTAGGATAAGAAGGATATGATGAATCATACAGATAAGCAGTGGACCATACCTCCTATTTTGATAGCTTGCTGGAAATGATTTGTTCCAGACATATGCTGTAGACACTCATCTCTTATATTGAAAAGCAGATAACAACTGGGACAAGCGAAGCACTGAATAATCTGGGGTGGTATACTGCTTTCATGGCCGTCAGCTAATTTTGCCTAAGTGAAATAAAAAACATGAATAAGATATTTGTGATAGCATTTCATAAACTATATCACAATGCAGGAATTTGTAAAGATCATTGCAACAGTCTTAATACATAAAAAAAAGACACAATAGCAGCACCTATAGCAGATGCAAAGTTTTCTATATGTAAGGCCTTCCCACAACTGTGGAATCCATAGATTGTAGGGATGGTGAGACATAAAACACATATAAATGATTCTGATGTTCATTATTGCTGGTATCCAATGACATGGAAAGAATATTCGGAGACGTATAGTGGTTTGTTAATGGTAGAGTGCATGCACTTCATTTTGGTTGATGCTATGACCCACATTTGATGCAGGCATCTTTGATCCAGATTTGTGCTGCTTTTGAGTCTCAAACAGAATAGCTGGGGGTAGTTCTGTCCTATTGCTGTGGGAAGTTGCAATACCTGAGTTAAGCAAAGAATATCTTAAAAGGAATCTTCTAGATACCCCCTCAAGTAACAAAGGTTTGACATGTTGAAGCATCATCCAATAAGTAAGTCTTCTCAATTTCCATTATATAGTGCCTATACTTCTAGTTAGGGTGTCATCTACATGAAAATTACATAAACTGAAACAAAAAGCGATTCAAAGTGCATGGTTGAATCAAAATTTAAGTACTAAAAGTTTCCATTGATCAAGTTCTATTTGCTATCATATATCATAATATACCACATTAGAGTAATTTATTTGTTTGCTTTCTCAACAAGTAAAGGTCTTGCAGACTAGTGAGATTTCCATTATTGCTACTGAAAGTACTTGCACTATAAAATTCCACATTTGCCAGTAATTTAAGGCTCTGCCCTCCTTAGCCTGTAGTGTTATAACAAACAAACCGTGTAATCGCCAGGAGGATTTATTTAAAATTAGTCGTGAGGCTTGTGTGAAAACTAGATTCCACCTGAAGTAGCCCAAAGATCATTGCAGGGCTTATGTCCTGTGCATGTGTAGATGGTCTATGCAAACAACAGTGATATTAAAACAAGAATTCCTTCTTGGGTCTCATACCTTTGCAGCAAGATGATCCTTATATTCCTTTACACTTGCAAATCTCTGAAGACAAATAACACATGCATAAGAAGTCATTGGAGTTCCATGAAGATTGATAGTTGGATCACATGGAGAATGGTCAAACCTTAAATATTAAAGAAAATAATTATTGCAAAACAAAACCCAGTTATATAAGAAAAAAATAATGCAATATCAGTAGAGATCATATATAAATTAAAATATGTACGAAAAAAAAAAAAAAAAAAAAAAAAAAAAAAAAGCTAAAAATTGTGTATAGAAAAGGTTCCCCTATAGCCTCAGCCATCTTGCAAAAGGTGTATAGGGTAATTTCAGACTACCCCTTCCCTGACTCACAGGTCTACATAATTTGCCCAATGACAACTTAAAGGATCACTGTGATTATTCTTTTCTTTATATGGTCTTTGGAATAAACTTTATAAAGGAGGCAAAAACTTTTTAGAAAGTGTTTTTTATTTTTGTGTGCAATTATTCTTTACAGGAGACGTCCATTTTCTTTACTAAACCGCTTGCTGCAGCTTTTGTCTCAACGGTGGTCCTTGTAAACTATTGAGTGTTAGAATATACTCTTACAAATAGCACTAGCAGTTGTAGATTCCCAGATAAAAGTTTTTTTGTCCACATTTAGCTGTATCCAGCCTTTAGAAAGTAAATCACTTTAATCTAAATATTAGATTCCACATACATAAAAATGTAATACATTAAAGGGTGTGTTTTTTTCTTTTAAAAGGCAAGGCATACTTTTTTTTTTTTTTTTTTTAAATGCAGATTAAGAAAAAATAATTTCAAGTGTATTACAATTTTAATCTTAGTCTGTTACATTGTTGGCATTTCAGTATATGACTGATGAACCGTACCCAGTATAAAACTGAGTCTTCTCTATTGCAGTATTCAGACTGGTATTATGGGCACTAAATAATGCAGAGAACGAGGGAACACATTTAGAATGTGATGCTGAATAAGATTACTAATAATACCATGGCCAGAGAGAAAAGGCGACAAACAGCTACAGAACTTAAGGAAAATCTGACCCTTAAACTAATGTTGTATGTGATAAACTTATCTTTTATATTGAATATAACATTTGTATCTATGTTCATTTTAAAGTGTCCCAGTGTTTACTTAAATAAAACTAAAGCTTATTCTTCTTTTTTTTTTGTAATCTCACATTATTTATATTTTCCCAGCACTCTGATATACTGTACTGCCTCACTTTAATAAGGACAGTGAAAGGGATTATCACACCAACACCAATCTGCTTTTTTAGGTTCTGAAAAACTAGATAAAGTTTGTATTGTTCGGTTGTGTCCGACTCTCCGTGACCCTATTGATCACAGCACGCCAGGCACATCTTGTGCCTGGTATGCTAATGTATTAGGTTTTCATGGCAAATATACTGGAGTTGATTGCCAGTTCTGTCTCCAGATAGTTTGTATTCACCATTAGATATTGTATTAGCATTCTGCTGGTCTGTCTCTGGATTCCTTTCCTCCTCTGTTATTACGCACACTGATATGCGAATATGCATATTAAGTTGTATCTTAGCAGCCCAATATGTTTCGGGGGTGAGCGAATCTGTGGAGCAGTTTCTGTAATAAACTACACCATCGTATAACTAAACTAAGTTTACACAGTCAGCCACTTGGATTACAAGTAAAGTGGTACTTACCACAAAATATTTATTTGATTGAGAATTTGTTATTGCCTTATTTGAATTCATTATTCAAACAATATATTGTGTTATTATTTGTCATGGTCAGTGAACTTATAAATTACTGCATGCCATTATTAGTAGTTGCCAGGTTGTAGGCATCACTTATACTATTCTAATCAATGGTAGATAAGTTTATCATTTACAACGACCCAAGTTTCTTGACAGTTTCTGGGGCACATCATAAATTCCTCCACAGTTTTCTTATTAATAAGATACAAATAAATCAGGTGTTTATATATATATATATATATATATATATATATATATATATATATATATATATATATATATATATATATATATATATATATATGATACTAGATATTAGAGAGGTAATAGCTACGACAGAGAGGTAATAGCTACGACAGAGAGGTAATAGCTACGACAGAGAGGTAATAGCTACGACAGAGAGGTAATAGCTACGACAGAGAGGTAATAGCTACGACAGAGAGGTAATAGCTACGACAGAGAGGTAATAGCTACGACAGAGAGGTAATAGCTACGACAGAGAGGTAATAGCTACGACAGAGAGGTAATAGCTACGACAGAGAGGTAATAGCTACGACAGAGAGGTAATAGCTACGACAGAGAGGTAATAGCTACGACAGAGAGGTAATAGCTACGACAGAGAGGTAATAGCTACGACAGAGATATAATAGCTACGACAGAGATATAATAGCTACGATAGAGATATAATAGCTACGATAGAGATATAATAGCTACGATAGAGTCCCCCACCCTGCAAATTCTAAAACTCACCTTTTCAAGTGGCCAAAAAGCAGAGGTCCATTGTCAAATTTCCTGTTGCAGTGCATTATCGGACAAGTCAAAGGTTGGCTGTTCATTGGTCTTTGTTCACTGGACCTTGGTACAAATCTGCGGCTTGAATTAACGAATCCTGGTTTGAGACCTGTAGGGATAATACATGCAGAGAAAAATAAAATTAATTGCGATTCAAATGTTACTGTTCAATCTATTGTATTAAGAAAAAGTTTTGATTTTCCTAACACTGGATATTTTAGATGATTTACAGATATGAAGATTACTTGACACCAGGAAAATATTGAATTATTCACATATTGAACAGTAATGAGGACATTTCTTCACTGAAGTTAAGTATCCCCATAAGTGCCTAATGGCAATGATATCATAAATGCCTATATGTCAACTTAAATTATACACTTACCTATATTAAAGTTGTAAAAAATAGCGTCAGAATATTTGTCCTGTGTTTATAATTAGGTGACAGATCCAATGCACAGTATAGGTTGGTGGTAACCAAATGACCGAGAGTTTATTTACAACACCTATGCAATCTATGGCATTACAGTGAAATATGGCTTCGTAAAGCCAGCTATGTTTTTTTGTTTCTTTTGTAAATCAAATGCTGAAATATTGGTAAGGGCAAAGCATTTCTTTGTTTAGCAACACCAATAGACAATTATAGAGAAAGCTCACAACTTTATTCTATTTCACATAGAATGTGCTCTCAATAGCTTTAGAAACCAAAAAAGACAGAACATACAAGTTATTTTGTTACGGTACTTCTATTTGTGCTCTTTCGTATAAGACCTAAGTTATGTTTTGGCATTTCTGCCCTTCCCCTTTTTAATAGTCCTACTTGGAGATCTATCTTATAGCAAAGTAAACAGAGAAAAGAAAGGACCATAATTAGCACCGATTGGACATCCTTAATGTAAGTGTTTCTGTTGTTCTGAAGAGATCTGGAAAAGGAGGAAAAAAGGTTTCCCACCTATTATAAAATCCTCTACCCTGTCCAATGAAGAATCATAAATCCCAGTGACCTGTTTATTCCACATTATTGAAGGTTTGTGTTGAATCTTTAAAAAGAACAGATTACCGGGCAAATTCCACAGCATGTGTATCAACGGGGCTAAAGGAGCACAACATTTGGGACAGAACCCTGCTAGTGACCAACTTGATCAGGCCTCCAAGACTGGAAGAACATACCAACCATACCAATGCCTGGGCATTCTTTAAGTGTTTCAGTAACCAAGAGAAGATATAAGATACAGGGAGAGTAGGTAACTCATCTAGCCAACAGCATGATTAACATATTGTAGTCAGTGACAGTTTATATAAACAGGAGGTGGCTATTTTATAATTAACAGTCTGTTTAACACAAGAATATAAAATGATTATTTTACAATAAAGAGAAACCAGTACATTGCAGCCAGGTAGAACCTAGCCTGAAGGTACATAAAAACAATGATACTGGATCTGTGTAAACAAGTATGGGCTACAGGTGAAGTGGTCCAAAAAACCTCTATGCACACAGATACAGAATGTGCAATCTGATTGGATGTTCTAATTACCAATCATGGGCAAGAGAAGGGAATGCTCTTAATACCTGAAAGATAATCTTCTAAAGGAATACCATGAACTGATTGTGGAGTATGATGACCATACAATACAATTCTGGTTAGGAAGATTAAAAAAAATCTTATTTATTTAGGTTTGAAAATAGTGTTAAGTCACTAAAGATGGCAATTATCAAAAATGATAAGTTGTACAAATTGTGTTAAGTACTATTTCTTTGTTGAATAATTATAAAATACTGCAGAATTCTGGTCTAGCCTGTGCCTTTGATCCAGGCTTATTTTACTGGATTTAGTCCATTATTTGAAAATAATGCTTGGCATCATAGTTAAAGCCAGCGGTGACAAAATAATAAAATATAATACAAAAATCCATAATATGTTATGGCATACATAAACATGAAAGTAACAGAATTGTTTTTGTGTGTGGTCATTATTTACAGTAGTTTCTCAAGAGCTTAGAAAATGGACATGGTATATTCTTAGGTTTTAAATGCATGAAGAGCAAGATTAATAGTATTGAAATAATTGTTGCATGAAAATATACATACCTTCCTTCCAAAGTGAAGCCTAATGTGCATGGCTACACTTCACTTATTTTAGCCAATAATAGTACTTTTTTTTTTTTAAGATTTCACTAGCTTCTCCACAAGCAGACATGCCCAGTACAGCCTGGTGATACAAATGACCCTTGTGGATCTCTACCTTGCAGTGATGAAAGGGCTTAATAGAGAAAGCATGAGAGTTAGTTACAGAGAAAAAAAATGTTGCAAGTTCTTAAAGAGATGGGGGTACCAGGAGCCATGGTAAGAGCCCAACAAGGAACAATCAAATGGTTTAAGATAGGGAAAGGAGTGCACAGTAGTATATTGTTGCCTTATTTATTCAACTTATTTGCAGAATACAGCATTTGTAAGGCTGGACTGGCTGAATCCAAAGCCATAATTAATATTGCTGGGAGAATTAAAAACAACATCAAATACGTGGATGATACTACTATGATGGCTGAAAATGAAGAGGAACTTAAGGACTTATTGATGAGGGTGAAAAGGAGAAAAAGCTGGCCTGCTGCTCAACGTTAAAAAGACGAAGATCATGGCAAACTGCAATCTCAGTTCTTGGCAAATAGATGGGGAAAAAGTGGAGGCAGTGACTGATTTTATTTTTCTCTGCAGATGGTGACTGTAGCCATGAAATTAAAAGAAATTTGCTTCTGTGGAGGAAAGGTATGGCAAGCTTGGACAAGCTAGTAAAAAGTAAAGATATTAAACTATGAACAAATTTCCCCATAGCTAGTACTATGGTATTCCCAGCAGCAACATATACATGTGGGAGCTGGACCATAAAGAAGGATGAGTGCTCTAGAATTGATGCCTTTGAATTGTGGTGTTGGAGAAAACTACTTAAAATTCCTTGGACTCCAATAAGATTGAATACGTTAGTACTACAGGAAATCAAGAAACTGTTCATTGGAAGGTATTATGAAATATTTGGACAATATCAAAAGACAGGATTCACTAGAGAAGACTCTGATGCTGGAAGAAATGAAGGCACATAAAGGGGACAGCAGAGGCAGATATGTAGAGAGGAGGTAATTGAAGCATTAAAAGCTTGATGGATCTCAGAGAGGCAGTAGTTGACAGATGTGCCAAGCATGCAAGAGGGTATATATTTAGTTTATAAATTGGTTAATGCTGGGACAGATTCCATTGCCATTTCCACCCACCCACTTCTTCACTGAGGAATATTCTGTAGTCAAGAAAAAGAAAACCCAGGACTGCAGGGAATAAAGTACCAGGCCAAAACAGAGAGATTTAAAATGTAGAACAATAGCCTCACTTACTCATGGAGTTTCAGATTCTACGAAGCACCATAGCCTTTTTGAGGTCGGCAGTTCTCATCTGAAACCTGTTCTTAACCTGGCATTGGTGGTACATGTCTACATAGCAAAGTATGAAAATGTACTGAATAGTTTGAGAATTATATCATTCATATTCTTACCTTTAAGTTGCATTAAGGCCTCTGTGCAATTAGCAGAAGCAGAGAAGAATGAAAATGGGTGGAATTACAAGCTGCAATGCTACAAAATATTATGAGAATGTCTGGAATAGTACTGTGCAGATTATGCTGATTTTATGTGCAGCTGTTAATTGCACAGGGCCTAGCAAAAATGTAATACTACCCATTATGACAATTTTTGATGCTCCTGTGGCATTACAGCCTCTCACATTAAACCCAATCTGCAGCCAGGCTCCACCTTTGGTGAATATTTAACATTACAGCACAGGTTTAAATCAACCCTTCAGAAAACCCCTCAATGGCAGCAACACTTTACAGGGTTTTACCCACATATCACAGAGGTGCCTTGTTCTAGCTAAGAGGTTTTAAGTAGCCTGCCATCTTATATACAGGGAAATAGTGCAAAATACACCTAAAGCTCATTCCAACCATAAACCTTACTGTCTTGCAATAAACTAATATAGAATACATACGATTACATCTAAATGGTGGGTACATTGGGAATGCTGCAATGGACCAGTTCAGAAAATTAAAATAACTACAGGTAAGGATGGTCATTTATAGCAGCAGCAGAAAACAAAAATGCTATTATACTGGGAAAATACATTTAATTAAAACCAGTCTATTATTAAAACAGACTGGAGGAATTAAAATTATCACATTCCATGCATGTGAGAGGAGAAGGCGAGACTGCTAAATTACAAATGTACCGACAAGGACACAAAAAAGTGGACATTGCCACATAGAGTGAAGTCGTAAGATCTGTGGCAGAGTTTCTACTACTTGTTCGAGAGGACCTATTTTAGTGAAATGTTCCCCTCTCAAAACCTTTAAGCATTTAAAGACAGTATTCTGAATCTTGAAAAAATATTGAACTATGACAAAGAAAACCCAAGCATAATGGTAAAATCCAAGGAGTTCCATTTTCCAATTTTATAGAAGAGTGAACCATGTATTTCTTGGCCAACAAGGCAGTATTGCAATTGTTTCGGCTTGATCTTCCATACTTCTCTTGGAAACAGAAGGGGAAACACATGCCAGAGGAATGCCCCAAGTCAGATCTGGGGCATATGCCTGTCCTGCTTGTTTGAAGTTATCTCCTGGGAAAATATATTCCTGTTCTGATCGGATGTAATTTGATCCGATTGGATTACCCCATACAGTCTTTGTTACTTTAGGTCTTTATATTCATGCTGAAACTCCATTCTCTAGAAATCATTTTTTTTTTTGTCTAGCTGCCGTTTTCTTACTCCTGCAAAGTGAAGGCAGTCTTTTTGTACCCAGGAAAAACAATTGTGTATGTTTTGTGTAATAACAATGTATTTCTACCACGACCTGGGATCTTCAGAATAACCGCAAAAAAAATGTCCATAATCTGATGATGCAGTTAGGGAAGAACTTTTAATTGTTGTAAAAAGAAAATACAGACTACAGTGTATTGACAGTTATATAATACACTGACAGCTACTGTGTTTTCTTTATTTAGTTGCTATTTGAACAGGTTTGGTTTAGGTTGGGGAGATTTGAACAGGTTTGGTTTAGGTTGGGTAGATTTGAACAGGTTTGGTTTAGGTTGGGTAGATTTGAACAGGTTTGGTTTAGGTTGGGTAGATTTGAACAGGTTTGGTTTAGGTTGGGGAGATTTGAACAGGTTTGGTTTAGGTTGGGGAGATTTGAACAGGTTTGGTTTAGGTTGGGGAGATTTGAACAGGTTTGGTTTAGGTTGGGGAGATTTGAACAGGTTTGGTTTAGGTTAGGGAGATTTACACTAGTCGTACTGATGGTTTGCATAGTCCCTGAACTTTTTTCTTCCTTATGAAGAACAAATTAATAAAATACAGGTGATCGTCTACAGAATAATATAATTGTTTTACTTTGTAAAGCATTACATAAAATTTTAAATTAACTTGTATGTTAAAAGACCATGCTGTGTAAATCTAGGCTTAAGAGTTCCTCAAAAGGATTGTGTATATCAACTCGCCATTACATTTTTTCCCCCTAACTCTTAATTCAGCACAAATCAATATTAATTTTAATTTTACTAATGGCAGTGCACCAGAATTGGAGGCCCTTTTGTTTAGGTCTGATATCTAGAAAAACACTGGATTGAAAAAAGAAGTATGTTGGACTGAACATTGCACACTACAGTTTACTGTACAGTATTATATGGTAAAAGTGGGTACTTTGATTATTAAAAAATATACATTTTCGCAGCCTTAAACTCACAGATTTCCGACATTGCATCATAATCAAATAGGAACATGAACAATTGAGGGTTAATTACAGAAAGATTCTTGCAACATTTTGTTCTTGAATTTACTACACAAGTTATTTGTCATCTTTGTAATGGTTGTCACACTATTGGCATTCACGTTCTTCCATGTTACATTGGTGAATGTAACGCATTATAGAATAAGTGTGCACTGTAACATGAAATGTATTTTTCTGAAATGTAATATAGAAAGGTTGTAATGTTTACAGTACAAAAGCAAACTGATTTTACAGGCACTGAACATGTAAACTTAGTGGAGTTAGTATCAAAACAACAAAATTAAAGGACCATGATAGTTAAATATATAAAATATTATTTTTTGAAGAACTATACTTGAAACAAGGCAAAATCTCTTTATAAATGTGTGTGTTTGCATACTATATATATATACTAGCGACTTGCCCGTCAAAAATGACGGCATGATGAAGTTCTATATATATATTTTTTTTTTCTCCCCCACCCCTCACTCTCCTATGTCTCCCCCCCTCATACCCCTCCCCCTCGCATCTCACACCCACACCCCTCCCCCTCGCATCTCACACCTCACACCTCACACCCCACACCTCACACCCCTCCCCCTCGCATCTCACACCTCACACCCCTCCCCCTCGCATCTCACACCTCACACCTCACACCCCTCCCCCTCGCATCTCACACCTCACACCTCACACCCCTCCCCCTCGCACCTCACACCTCACACCCCTCCCCCTCGCACCTCACACCTCACACCCCTCCCCCTCGCATCTCACACCTCACACCTCACACCCCTCCCCCTCGCATCTCACACCTCACACCTCACACCTCACACCCCTCCCCCTCGCATCTCACACCTCACACCTCACACCTCACACCCCTCCCCCTCGCATCTCACACCTCACACCTCACACCTCACACCCCTCCCCCTCGCATCTCACACCTCACACCTCACACCTCACACCCCTCCCCCTCGCATCTCACACCTCACACCTCACACCTCACACCCCTCCCCCTCGCATCTCACACCTCACACCCCTCGCATCTCACACCTCACACCCCTCGCATCTCACACCTCACACCTCACACCCCTCGCATCTCACACCTCACACCCCTCCCCCTCGCATCTCACACCTCACACCCCTCCCCCTCGCATCTCACACCTCACACCCCTCCCCCTCGCATCTCACACCTCACACCCCTCCCCCTCGCATCTCACACCTCACACCCCTCCCCCTCGCATCTCACACCTCACACCCCTCCCCCTCGCATCTCACACCTCACACCCCTCCCCCTCGCATCTCACACCTCACACCCCTCCCCCTCGCATCTCACACCTCACACCCCTCCCCCTCGCATCTCACACCTCACACCCCTCCCCCTCGCATCTCACACCTCACACCCCTCCCCCTCGCATCTCACACCTCACACCCCTCCCCCTCGCATCTCACACCTCACACCCCTCCCCCTCGCATCTCACACCTCACACCCCTCCCCCTCGCATCTCACACCTCACACCCCTCCCCCTCGCATCTCACACCTCACACCCCTCCCCCTCGCATCTCACACCTCACACCCCTCCCCCTCGCATCTCACACCTCACACCCCTCCCCCTCGCATCTCACACCTCACACCCCTCCCCCTCGCATCTCACACCTCACACCCCTCCCCCTCGCATCTCACACCTCACACCCCTCCCCCTCGCATCTCACACCTCACACCCCTCCCCCTCGCATCTCACACCTCACACCCCTCCCCCTCGCATCTCACACCTCACACCCCTCCCCCTCGCATCTCACACCTCACACCCCTCCCCCTCGCATCTCACACCTCACACCCCTCCCCCTCGCATCTCACACCTCACACCCCTCCCCCTCGCATCTCACACCTCACACCCCTCCCCCTCGCATCTCACACCTCACACCCCTCCCCCTCGCATCTCACACCTCACACCCCTCCCCCTCGCATCTCACACCTCACACCCCTCCCCCTCGCATCTCACACCTCACACCCCTCCCCCTCGCATCTCACACCTCACACCCCTCCCCCTCGCATCTCACACCTCACACCCCTCCCCCTCGCATCTCACACCTCACACCCCTCCCCCTCGCATCTCACACCTCACACCCCTCCCCCTCGCATCTCACATCTCACACCCCTCCCCCTCGCATCTCACACCTCACACCCCTCCCCCTCGCATCTCACACCTCACACCCCTCCCCCTCGCATCTCACACCTCACACCCCTCCCCCTCGCATCTCACACCTCACACCCCTCCCCCTCGCATCTCACACCTCACACCCCTCCCCCTCGCATCTCACACCTCACACCCCTCCCCCTCGCATCTCACATCTCACACCCCTCCCCCTCGCATCTCACATCTCACACCCCTCCCCCTCGCATCTCACACCCCTCCCCCTCGCATCTCACACCCCTCCCCCTCGCATCTCACACCCCTCCCCCTCGCATCTCACACCCCTCCCCCTCGCATCTCACACCCCTCCCCCTCGCATCTCACACCCCTCCCCCTCGCATCTCACACCCCTCCCCCTCGCATCTCACACCCCTCCCCCTCGCATCTCACACCCCTCCCCCTCGCATCTCACACCCCTCCCCCTCGCATCTCACACCCCTCCCCCTCACATCTCACACCCCTCCCCCTCACATCTCACACCCCTCACATCTCACACCACTCCCCCTCACACCCCTCCCCCTCACATCTCACACCCCTCCCCCTCACATCTCACACCCCTCCCCCTCACATCTCACACCCCTCCCCCTCACATCTCACACCCCTCCCCCTCACATCTCACACCCCTCCCCCTCGCATCTCATACCACCCCTTTTGATTGCCCTTACCTCCCCCATGCCCCCCTGATTCTCTCCGTCCCTGATGCTCCCTCTGTCCCTCCTTACCTGCAGTTTCATTGGTGGTTCAGTGGAGTCCCACCCGTCGTGTCTCCAGTGTGGTGCCATAGCTCTGAAGTCAATTTGGAGTCCCCCTATGCTGCAGACCGGTCACGCTGGCAGGGACTCCACTGAACCACCAATGAAACTGCAGGTAAGGGGGGGTTGCTCCCCTGCACAGCTCCCTCTCTCACACAGTCCAGGGGCGTGTACGCACAGCTCCCTCTCTTGCCAGCAACTGCGACCCTCGCTTCGCGAGAGCTGCGGACTCGCTATGCGAGCCCGCAAGCGTGAGCAACGGCTCCTATACTCACAAAAGCTTTTTATGTATGTGCTGTGTGTATTAATTGTGTTTTTAATTTTTTCGTGTTCGCGAGCTGGACGATTTTTGCGAGGTCGTAGTGAGTGGTAACGTGTCTCGTATGTTGTTTGCGTTGCAAGGTAAAGTTTGCGAGGGTCGCAGTTGCTTGCAAGGAGCGCCTTCAGAGCTCCATGCAAGCAACTGAGGCCCTCGTTCGCTAGCCCGCAAGCGTTAGCAACAACTCGTACGCTCACAACTATATATGTGATCGTAGAGATAGATTATATATATATATATATATATATATATATATATATATATATATATATATATATATATATATATATGTATATATATTACACACACACACAAATAAATAAATAAAAAGGATAACCAGTATAATGCAGTATATAGCGATACCTTTTTTAGTGGACAAACATATTCATAACAATAGTAACAAGTTTTCGAGAGTGACCTCATCATCATCAAGTCCAAAGCAGTACTGATTTTTAGTTGAGCAGTTAGAAGAAGAAATTAAAAAAGTGACAGGCATCACAACTAATGTTCTGTGCGGTCAAGGTTGTATGCCTGCATCAGGTATCAGATAAATGAAATATCAGAGTAATACATTTCTGCTTTGGATTTGATAGAGTTAGCTTGTCACTATTATTATGAATATGTTCTTAAAATAAAATAAAAAAGATATCACTATATAGTGCAGCACTAAGGTAGCTGTGAGTGTCCAGTAATCTAGACGCATACACACACACACTGTTCTTTCGTAACGTTGGAAGTGCGCCATCTAAACTGAAAAGTGTTTTTAATAGAACCAACAGAAAGTTTACAAGGATACAACCTCCTGAGAGAGAAACAGCAATCCAATAAAGGATATCAAACTCTGTATTGCAGAAAAATCGCACATATAAAAAAAAAAAAAAGTAATGGCAAGCTTTATTTATCTTTCACTTTAGTTATTCAGAGCCATGTAAAAAAAAAAAGCGACTGCAGCAGTCCTTTAATAACGTATGTGTCTTCCCCACCTTGTACATCTATTGGCTATATTTCCGGTCTCTGAAATAGAATTCTTATATCATTCAGAGAATTTTACTGACCTGGCATTTTCAACCACTGATTCACACATATTTTTGCAGCATCTGTAACAGGATTGCCTTTGATAAACTCTAGCTCTTGCAAGCCGTGAGCATGTTGGAAGTTCAGCTTTTCCTACATATTGGAAGAATTAGAAAATTGTCAAAAAACATTTATGAACAAAATATTTTAATGTAAAAATAGTTTTTAATAATGCATTTACCATAAATAAAGACCTGATAGTAATAATTCTTAACTTTTTATAAAATAGACTATTTTAGTTTGACTTGATTGACTTTTAACAGGGGCGTGTAGACTTTTTATATCCACTGTATGTCCTGTCTACTCTATCAAACACCTTTCCAGTTAGATTAAAGGATAAGGCAAGTTCAAGAAAAATGGCACTTGTTTGTCAAATATGTACCAACCCAACAACGTATATATAACCTAACAACATAAACAGATGTGTAAGCTTGAACATACAAACACATATATATATATATATATATATATATATATATATATATTTTTTTTTTATATATTTTTTTTTTAACTGTTTATAACTCCTTGGATCTATTTTGTGTAATGGTCATTTAGTATTACGTCTAATTAGGTGTCCACAACCTCTCTATTAAGCATAAAGCCTACTTGTTATAGATGAAGCAAATTATAAAGGAGTTTGTTGAGCCTCTGGGCAGAATATTGGAGAAGATCTTAAGATCAAACTTTGTTAAAGCTATAGCTGACACACTGAGGTTTGTAGTTTCTTTCCTGGATTAGGAATTACTACACTAGCAGTCAGTATTTCTTCTAGGAGTGTTTCCCTGCAACAATGCATTACAGTAAATTGATATCTGCAGTATTAGTTGTTCCCTATGCACAGGGTTCAGAGCCTTGTTAGGTTTAAATGTCTTTAATGCCTGCACTCTCTCTTTCCCAGTTATCCGCATTTCATTGTGTTTGCTTTTCCTCAGCGGGGAGAGTAGGTTGTGCCTCTTGTTAAAACACATCTCCTTTTCCTGTATATATTCAATTTTATTAACCCCCCCCCCCCCCATCACATAAATGAGCATAAAGCTCTGCAAATATATTTGCTCTTTCATGTCGGTTGCAGGTAATACTTGCATTTGTGTATAGTAGAAATTATGTTCGTATTATATCTTGTCTTTTTTGCCTTTTTAAAGAATAGTTGTTTGCTTTTATTTTTTTATGGTTAATATTAAGGCTTTATAGTAATTGTTATTTCATCATGAAAGGCTAATGAATGGTTTTGTTGATGGTTCAAAATCCTTTAATTGTGTTTGCAACTTTTGTTTTTTCTGTGTCCATCTTGAAAAAAAAAAATCCTCTAATAGTATGTTTATTCACTGCCCACGCCATTATAGTGTTACTAGTTGTCCCTGTATTTTGTTAAGAGTAGGAAATTAGATTGTTCTTTATTGATTGCAGTATTATAGGTTATCGTAAATTGGTTATGTTAAGTCTCCATTGTGATGTAGGGTTTCTCAGAAGCACTTCTACATGATCTGATCAGTTCGTCAGAAGTATGTACTTTTAGGTTTAGCACAATACACTGGACTCCCTAAAATAAATTTCATGAGGGATTTTGTTTTGTGCACCATGGAGTAATATATAAAATCCTGTACTGTAGGATACAGGGAGCTCCATATATCAATTAAGTTGAATTTTAGAAAATGCTGAAGAACTTCACTTAGGATGCCCTGATCTATCTTTTTGTTTCACTGTGGTTTTAAAGTCACATGCAGAGCCTAGAATGTGTCCAATTTGAAATAGTTTTAAAATATTGGTGATTTTCATTTGGGGCATAAATATTAAAGTTATCTTATCCCCTAGTTTCTGCGTCCGTTTAAGTCCTACTAAACAGTGACTGGCGAGTGTTGGATTGGATTGACATTTTGAGTGATATGATGGAGAGTAATGCTCTCAATATTTAGAGATTTTCTTTTTTAACTTAAAAAGTACACTTCCTGTAACATTAATATAATGGCTTTGAAATGAAAATATTTTGCAATTATAAATTATTATTTTATCAGCTTTCCCCTGCTCATGTTGGCCTCAGTACCTCAACCGATTCCTCAGTCCCTCACTATAAAAGGTTGGTAGGAAGCCATACATCTCCATACTAGAATTTTAAGCATGGCAGACAGCTTCCTATTGGTCCATGTAGTCATGTAGTATTGGGGCTAGCATCACATGGCCAATAGGAAGCTTTTGGTAATGCTATGTGTATTAGAAGATGCAACATGGAAATTCCCAACGGCGAGAGGAAGGAGAGAGGCTGGTATGACAGCCCCTAGATGCAAGGAGAGGAAAACAAAAATAATCATCTCATAAGATTATATAATTCAGCTAATATAGCTTTCGTTATACATAATTTATACTTTCAAATGATGACTTGTTTTAGAGGTACAGTGATGCCAGTTTTGTTAGTTTTCCTGCGGTGATATACCACACATATCCCCCCCCCCCCCCCCATGTCACAGAACTCAAATTACCTTTGGGCATATCTAGGGGAAAATGAAGTAAATCCCTGGATGATGTCCCACTCAAACACATAATCTGCTTAAGTCCAATAATTAATTTATGCAGTCTGCAATTTTTTTTTTTTAACAAAAAGCAATGTTATTGGGTTACTCATCGGCTATTCTGTTGCTTTTCCATCATTACTCTACAGATGTAATCCTGTATTGTAGTTGATGGTGGACAGTTATGTAGCTCACCTGGAATGCTTTGTTCTTTTCCTGCTTCTGCCGTTTCTCTACCTCAACATGACGTGCAAGGCGGTCAAGAGTTGATGCCACCTTTTCCTTCTGACGATCAACATGATCCTTAACTTTTCTCTGAAAAAAAAGGAATTACATTGTTAATGTGCTTATAGCTCAATACCATGAGACTTCCACTGGGATACACAATACATACAAGAATGTATATTTAAAATAGTGTACCCTCAGCAATCTCTGCTCAATCCTACACTCATTTAGAATATGTGACTCCAAAATGGTTGGCTGGTTAATTGAACTGTAAGAGCTCCCTTTTTTTTTTTTTTTTTTTACTATGCCAACCTATATTTCTAGAGAGATATTTTAATATATACATTACAAAAGAATATTCATGAAAGTTTGTATTACATTTCTAAGCAGGAAAGATATTTATCTCCAAATTAGTATAATGCTGCATCTTCTGGATTCACTAAGCTTCTCAAGGATGTAAAGAGCTTTGTAAAAAGCTTCAGTGGCTACTTTATATGGGAAAATGACCAATGCAACTGTTCATAGCGCGTGTGAGGGCTCGTTACATGTCACTAATAAATGTTCAAGTGATAGCATATTGGGGGTGCAAGAATTGGTTGGCTGGAGCTTTGGCTTGCTCGATTAACTATGGTTGAAAATCAATCCTGCAGTGTCTGTTAAAGAAGAATTAAGCTATATTATAGATCTTCGCAAATGTCCTGGGATAGACCATTATTTACTAAATGGTGATCTCACAAATATCTCCATTCCTGTGTTATCCTAAAACAAAAATGTCCTAAAATATTCAATTCATAACACTACAAACTTAAGTGCATATCGACCTTCGAATTTATAATTCGGTTTACTAACTATTACACATTGAAAATGTTATGGAGGTTCAGTTGCAGCTTTATTTAGGACTTCAATTGTTTTACTCATCAGTGGTATTAATAAAGTGATACATGACCTCTTAGTCAAAAATGTCTCTGCATTATTATTATAAATTTTTTAAATCTGCTTTAAAAACGAAAATACTGATATTGATAAGAGGACTCAAAATGGACTGTGCAGAGCATCCTGTCACATTTTACTATAGTTTGCAATTACAGCAGTTTGCAATTACCAACTATTATCACATGGAAGGAACAAAGTATATGGATTTAATCCCAACATCTACTTAAAAGTAAAAAAATCATGCTAAAAGGACACTAATTGTTGCCTATTTTAATCGCCTACTTTACCACTACTGTGCATACTTTTTACTGTGTTCAGCCAGACTCATTTTGAACCTTTTTCAACTTACCCATAAAACATCACTACTTTTGCTACTTTGAGATACCTCAAACATATTCATCACTTTCTTCACAAATTGTAATAGGACCTGAGCCACTTACTTGTAAATAATACTCACATAAGTGTACGGATTCTGCTCTTCATCATCACTACTCAAGGCAATACATTCCAGAACAGGTCTCGAAGGGCCCTCCTGAAATGAAACAAAAATAATGCAAATATTCATAGAATGCCTCTGCTGCAATGCAAATGCTGTTTACATACATAATTATATATATATATATATATATATATATATATATATATATATATATATACATATATATATATATATACACACACACATGCATTTATATATTTGTAACGGATTCAAAGATGCATAAAAATCCTACTAGTAAAATTCAATTCTATCTCACAATCCCCACAAATTGTGAATTTGCCAAATGAAAGTCAGCCTCAGATGTTGAACACAAGAAAACTTACAGAAAAATATACAATGGAAGCCAAGGCTTCTTTACCAATTGTTTTTGCAATATAGCCTAGTGTAATAACCAGTGCATGTCTTTCTAACCAGAACCTCTTCTTTCTACCACACTGGAAGATAACTCAGATGATTCTGGATGTCAAGTTCTTTCTACACCAGAGAGTTACTGAACTGTCATGCAAATTATTTTCCAGGACTAACACAACAATTTAGAAATATGTTTGATAATAATTTGTGAAAATAAGTCCTCACAAGAAACAGATTTGACTGCAAAAAAAAAAAAAGAATACAAACAATGTCTGCCTAAAGTTTTGGTTTCCTTAAGCCTCAGTATGTTCATATACTTATTCCAGGCATGTTTAAATTCCATGCCAGTGGAAGGCTGTTCCACATTTCTGTAGACTAGCACTCTCTCACATTACTCTAAAATATCCCACCTTCCGACCTCAAATCATGATCGTGACCTGTTCTTGCTTTTCTCTTTTTCTGACGAACACTTCCCTCTTGAACTTTGTTAAATCCTTTCATATATTTGAAGGTTTCTATTAAATCACCTTTTCTAGTCTCTAGGCTACACATACCCACATCATGAAGCCTTCATTTATAAGCTTTGTCTTTTAAACCATACACCATAAATGTCACCCTCCTTCGAATTGTTTCGAATTGGTTAATAACCCTTTGAGGATACGGTCTTCAGAAATGAACACAGTGTATTAGACAAGGCTTGACATTTATAGAACCAGTCCCAGATAATAGGCCTGTTATGCCTAAATGTTGTAAAGCTCTCTCTCCACAGGCTCTGAACCAGATGAATGGAGAAAAGCAGATGTGATCTATTTAAGAAGAGAGAGTGTTCCATAGGAAGTGGTCTACTTCTTTGTTGGGGATAACTCACTTAGAGTCTTATGTTCCCAATTGTGGATCATATGCCCGGGCTCCTCCTGGTAGATGACCTTTTCTGCATTCTCCACCACTGGAGCTAGTTTCCTCAGAGTTATTCTACGGGATACCCATTTTGGTAGCTGTCCAAAGGGTCCCATAGCACCCTCCATAACTCTGAGACCCTGAGATGGCTGTTGTAGCCCTACAGCTCCAGGGGTACATTCATGGGTAATTGGCTGCACAGCAGCAGGTGACATGGCTTACTTGATGGCATTACAGACTTTGTATGCCTCCTCTGCCATTTCTGCTGCTGCTTGTCCAGCTTGAATGTCACCAATGTCTGGGATGGCTGAAAGTTGAGGAGGGTTAGCGCTGACAGGCACCTCCATGGTATTAATTGACTGCTTTATTCCCTCCCTATTTGCAGCTGCCCTGCTACTACATGCCCCATGACAGCATTATTTGGAGAGTCCTGAATCTGAGTCAAGTCTGTATTGCCTTCCTCAGCGTGGGGAACTAACAAAGCCACCCCAACATCATTGAAGAGTGGTACTGGATCAGAGACTGTCTGGTGTCTCCGCAGCTTAAGACTTCAGGGACCCTGGCCACCTATTTAGCAGGGATTTACAGGGACCCCCTCAAAAGGGAGGTGCCAAAACTTCATGTTTGTTAGTTGCCTTTGTCTCACTGGAGAGACCCTCTTGACCCTGCATGTTTTCCAGCACCTTATTCACATTTTATCCTTAGGGCCTGGGGGGGAAGGGGTGGCCTGGCACTGTTTGTCGAGCCAGACACTCCTCTTTTTGTTTTTGAAGGGAAGTGCTCCAATGGTGCAGCTCTGCTTGAGGGCAAAACAAACAGTTTAAAAGCGAAGAAAAATGTTATTAACTTTTTATGGAACAGAGTATCTTTTTTGCACTCACTAGGGGCCTCATTCAATTGCAATTTGGTCAATTGAATAGGGCTCTAAATAAGCACATAGCATATTTTTTTAAAGATGTTTTTAGTTAGTGAAAACCTTTCTTTTGGATAGATGTTTACTAACTAAAAACTTCTTTAAAAAATATATGTTATGTGCTTATTTTGAGCCCTATTCAATTGGCCAATAGAAGTCTTGCTAGTACAGAAAAAACGTTTTAAACTCTTTGCACACAAGCCGTGTCTAGTGTCATTTCCACATTTTGACAGGTAGTTGGAACATCTAAACCTACCCCCTTAAAAAATGTAAAATGATGGCAAATGAAGAATTTAAATTCATTACAGAGAATCCATGTAGCTCATTGATTCAAACCACCTCTCTTATAAAAATGTATTTATCACTCAAAAACTGTGACTAACAGAAAGAACCAACTCCTCACTATATATTTTATACTAACCCCCTATTAATTTATTTAATTATATACCACGATAAAGCCTCCCTTCCTCCATTAAAATCTGAGAGAAACAGACAACACTACCTGGTGAAGGAACTAGAAACATGGAATCCATAATTTCTAATAATGTAACATACTACAATAATGTTTTTTTTCTATATTGTGGCTATTATAGTACAGGAGCAACGCAATCTGTTGGTTTGTCTGCTTTGCAAGTAAAACATATGCACTGTCAAATGTATTTCCTTTCTAAAAATAATTACAGTATATTACAAACAGTGTAAGCCAAACAATATACATGGGGAACAAATGAAACAAGAAACTTCCTTTTTGGAAGATAACATTGAAATATATGAAAGTCATTGTTTGGATACCATTTAGCAAATTGATGTTTGCTGATAATCTGTTAAGAAAATAGAAATAAATACTCACACTGACAAACTCAATCTCGTCTTCACTGTGATGACCTTGTGCAGGCGATATAGGGTTATCTTCAGTGGAGACTGCTGACTCCATTATCTAAGATGGACTGAGGAAAAAAAACAGTTATTTAATAGGAGCACAATTGCTGACCAAGTTGTTTGAAACAAAACGTCAGCAAATCAATTACAATGGCTTGTTCCTGCAAGGACTAGCTTATTACCAAATACGTAACTGAGCTCTAGAGATTATGCTGGGACACAAAGAATAAATCCTATACACTTTTCAACTAAATTTAGAACAATGGAATTACATTTGAAACTTTTTACGTTAACACAAAGTTACATATTTATAATGCTCTTTTGAACAACTAGATTATGGGTAAATCATCCTTAAACCGTGTTTACTCTGTAGTTGTGGGGGCTACTGCACGGACCTCTGTGATCTAGAACAAAACTACTGCAACATTATGTCTCACATATGCAAGCCAGCAGGTTTATTTTCTTTTTTTACTTAAGGTGAACACAAAATATAAAACAATAAATCCTGATATACTGCCCAGTTATTATTTACCTTAATTTCTTTCAAGGTTTCTGTTTAAAGGTCCATTCTTGCTATGTGTCAATTTTGTTTTGCCTCATACTTAACCCTTGTTCAGCGCTACGGAATATGTTGGCGAGTTACAAATAGAGATAATAAGAATAAGGGATGCACACAAAGGTAGGTGTGTGTGTGTGTATATGGGAGGTGGGGATGAGCCTAAGACTCAGACAGCTCTATTCACCTCAGCATAAAGCTTTCAGTTCTGCATCTGCTGTAATTAGTCTGGTCATAATCAGCAAGTCTCTAAGAAGAGACTCTCCCATTTTATAAAGAGTTCCTTCTTAAAGATGGAGCCAGCGCCCAGAGTGGAGCCTAAAGTTCATTAAAGGGCCACTTAATTCAATACAATTTGGACCACATAGCAGTTCAGATTTCCTAAAAGCACATTGAAATACTTATTGGATTTGTAAAAAAAATACATGCATTTTCTCAACAATCAAGTAAATTAAATGGACCTATCCTGTTATATGTACGCATGCATTTGAGGAAAACATGCTGGGAAGCGCGCCACAGACATCCCCATATAGCGGTGTCTCTACACCCGGTAAGTGGTTAGGGGTTTTTGGGTTAGGGTTACGCCCGAAAAGTGGGTTAGGGGCTTAGGAAGTGAGATTTAGGGTTAGGAAATGAGGGTTTGAGGATTAAAGCGTACTACCTACTTTGGACATCTACATAAGGACACGAGCGTGCTTCCACAAATGCATGCATACATATAACAGGATAGATACAATTAAATCTCCTGTGTGTCTGTCTGGGGGCAGTCAGTGACTTATGTTTACATGAGCCCACCGACTGTCCCCAGCCAGACCTACAGCTCCATGTAGTGAGCAAAAGAAGAGCAGAGGTTAATCCTCACATCTATCAGTGCAGAGCATGGGATGCTGGAATCACCTAAACAGGCCAGTTATAGGTTATCTGGTCAGTACACTCCTGACTGCAATGAAAACCTGCTATAAATGAGTGTCCTCACCGAACGGCATCTGCCATTAATCATGAAACAGTCCGTAGGCAGGATATACTGTGTTAAGTAAATATAGCTGTCTCAGCTGTCAGTAGTGTAACTAAAACAATGTTCTACATACAATCTTATGCTCGGTCACACCATGAAGAGCACTTACAGTAAGGTAAATGGCCCTTTATTGTTTGCAACTCTTACATTACTGTAAGGTCTTGTGAGGAATGTAATCTCCCTAATGTACATACATGTGAGCAGACCCATAGTGGCTGCTCCTCAGCTTCCTTGCTGCACCATATGACAGTGGAGCACATACAGTACCCGTATACAGACCAGTATGTGAGTGTTAGGAGGGCTCAGCACATCCTGCGCACAGTGATGTCAGTTGTAGGTGTCACACTGTTTACACTCTAACGGATAAGTCACGTGGGCAGGCTGCTGTACTGTGCCTGGACTTGTCCTGCAGAGCCTGGACTTGTCCTGCAGAGCCTGGATTACACTGCGGAACACTCGCCCGCACATACAGGGCGGTTACAGCACAATGTGTATATACATCCGCGGAGCATTACCTCTGCACTCCCAGCACACCCAACCTGCTTACTGGATTCTCGCGCCAACCACTCGAGTCCTCACCGAGTGACGTCACAGACAGCGCGCTGTACCGGGGATTGTGGGAATTGTAGTTTCTATCGGCGTGATCCTTTCAAATAGCGCGTCCTAAAGCTATAACAACACAGAAAACAGAATAGATACTGGCAGCAATACAGGAAGTAAAACACAACAAAAGCGCCCCGGCGGCCATGTTGGATTTGGGAAAACTACCAGAATTGAGTTGCATTTCTCTGGGTTATAAAAACGGGGAGTTGTGTTAGTTTTGTAATTGAACCCATTTAATTGCAAAACATTTTTATTTACTTAATAATAGATTTGCTAATGTTTAAAACCATTTTTACCTTAGGTAAGGTTTCTTGAAGGGGCTCTGTCGCCTCCAATTTTGTTTAGATTACCCTTGAAGAGCCTGAAAATTTGGCTTTATGTTGTGTTATCTGTTTTTTTCTAAAGTGAATCAATTGTGCAAAATTCTGCTGTATTTGTATGCAAATTAACAGATGATTACTATTACTGTAGCTGGTTTGATGAGCTAATTAGGATTACAGCCTGCTTGTCTGTCTCTGTAGTAGACGAGAAATAAAGAGCTGCAATGTTATCTGGCAGATATACCGCGTTCCCACCCTTACCATGCCCTCTAGCTGCACTTATCATACTGAAACCACCACATCAATTCTGAAGATTAGAGATATTATTTACTGTAGAAAAAAAACTTCTAGTATAATGTATAGAGAGTTTTAAATGCTCTTTAAAAATAAAATCAACTTCCCATTGGGTGACAGAGTTCGGGCCTTTCCTGTTTTATGCTACCACACGAGCACACGCGTGGCATTGGAAGCCTCCTGTTGCCGGGTGCTCCCACGTCCCAATGTACTTGCTAAGCCGCTAACCCCCTACACCCCTTGCCGGCCCTAACCTCCTACACCAGTTAGTGGGCCGAACCCTAAACCTAACCCTAAGTCCCTACACCCCCTTCCCGGCCCCAACCCTAATCCTAACCCCCTTGCCAGCTCTAACACCCTACTCCCCTTGCCGGCCGGAACCCTAACCAACAACACCAGTTACCGGGCCTAACCCCCTAAGTCCCTAACCCCATACACCCCTTGCCGGCCCTAATCCTAACCCCCTACACCACTTCCCGGCCCTAACCCTAAACCTTACCGCCTTGGCGGGTCTAACCCTCTAAGCCTAACCCCCTAAAAGTAAATCCCTAACACTCTACACCCCTTCCTAACCCTAACCCAAAAAACCCTAACCACTTACTGTCCACAAGGAGACAGCTTCATCCACGCAGGGCAGTGCAGCATGCGTGCGTGCACATAACAAATGCACGTGCACGTGTGGTAGCATAAAACAGGAAAGCACCCAGAGTTCCTTTAACTAGAAATTAAACTCATATACTGTGTGAAGTGAAGCATCCTCTGTCTCTATTCAGCTAGGCTTTTAAATAGCTACTGTGGCACAGGAGATTTCTTATTTGCTCTTTTCAATAACTAAACTTGATAATGATAAAGAAGAGAAGAAACAGAAAAGATAGAGAAAAACAGAAGAGAGAAAGACAAGAAAGGAGGAAAATACCAAAGCAGACAAAGGAGATGGATATAAAAAGCAGAGTAGGATCAGAAGCGGGGCGAGGGAGAAAAAATAGAGGCAGAGAAGGTAGGTGAGAACAAATAAGCAGCTGATTAAGGTAAGAGAGGGGAAAGGGATGAGGAGGGAGGATGAGGAGTATAATAAGGGGAAGGGAGGGGGATGAAAAGAGACATAGGGGAGGGGAGAGGGGGGGTGAGACAGGTGCGAGGGGGGGGGGGAGAGATGGGCACACAAGAGGGGGAACACAGATGGCGCAAGAAGGGGATACTGGAGGGGAAACAGGTCACAAAAGAGAGGGACACAGAAGGGCACAAGAGGGACACAGGGCAGCGCATTTCCCACCCTCGGCTTATACTTGAGTCAATAAGTTTTCCCAGTTTTTTGTGGCAAAATAGGTGCCTCGGCTTATACTCGAGTGTATACAGTAGATCTGTTTGACATGACCTATCCCTCATAAATCCATGTTGACTCCTACTTATAATCCTGTTCAGATAGACATATTCTTGTATATTATCCATTATTATCCCTTTTAAAAGCTTTCCCACTACAGAAGTGAGGCTCACTGGTCTATAATTCCCAGGATTTGCTATTGCTCCCTTCTTAAATATAGGTTTCACATCTGCCTTTCTCCAGTCATCTGATAGAGACCCTGTGTTGAGTGAATCTAGAAAAATTAAATATAATGGTTTGGCTATTACAGAGCCCAGTTCCTTCAGTACCCTTGGATGTATTCCATCAGGACCCGGGGCTTTATTAGCATTTATTTTTGCCAACCTCTTCTGAATTTCTTCCTGTGATAACCAATTATTTGGTGAAGATAGTGTAGCCCCATTATGTTGCAGTGTTTCAACCACTGGTACCTCCCTTGTGTATAACAAGGAAAATAACCTATTTAGCTCATCTGCCTTTTCCTGGTTACTAATTTTCAGACGGCCTCTGTCTCATTGTAATGTTCCTATAGCTTCCTTCCTGGTCTTCTTCCCATTTATATATTTAAAAAATATTTTAGGGTTAGTCTTACTCGCTTTTGCAACTAATTTTTCATTTTCTATTTTAAATATCCTTTTTAATTTATTGCCAATAATTCTAGCTCTCCCATTCTTCCTGATAAACTTCTGGCATTAGCGAGCATACACCTTATGTTATGAGTTTGTAGTTTGCAGTGCCTGCCACTGTACTTGAGTGTAACGATCTGCTCTTCTTATGGGGCTTGACAAGGCTTAGTAGAGCCGACCCTACCCTGCAGTATCGTTTTTTGCTCCGTTTGGTATCCTCTCTGTAAGTCAACCGGACCTTAGCCAGACACTCCCCAGTAACCTTAGACCTTTTTGGGAGCAGGAATACAGCTGGGCTGGAGTTGATCAGAGTAACAATCAGAATACAGTTAGAAAATAACTCAACGATCCACACCTTTATCTATGTGTTCCATTAGCAACTGATTTATTTTGAAAAAACTCACATATTTTAAGAGCATAGGACACAAGGGGTGTATACAATACAACAATGACAGGTGGTGACAAATAATTACAGGACATTTTCCCCACAGGGAGTCTTGCACCTCTAATAAACGTAATGCTGTCTAGACCCTGAATAGAGCACCTGGGAGATGGGATTAACTTAAAAGGATAAAAACAGATAACGATACAGTAGATGTTTTATTCCTTCCTGTTAAGTCTGAAATGCAAGAGTGATACATAGTAAGTCACGTTAAGCCCAAAATTGAGTTACTTAGTAATACCTCCCTTTTGATTGTACAAATCCTCCCCCCATCTCCTCCCCATGAGTAGTTAATACATCCCTTATCCCCTCTACGCTTTCTACCCCATTACTTCTATCTAGTCCCCCCCCCACCTACTAGTTTAAAAACTCCTACAGCCTTTCTACTATCCTATCCCCTAGCACAGCAGCTCCCTCATCACTAAGCTGCAATCCATCCCTGCTATAGAGATTTTACCCAAGTGAGAAGTCAATCCAGTGCTCTAAAAACCCAAACCCCTCCTTAGTGCACCACATTTTTAGCCACACATTAACCTCCCTAAGCTCCTTCTGTCTTCCTGGACTAGCACATGGCACAGGTAATATTTCAGAAAATACTACCTTTGAGGTCATTGCTTTATGCTTATTCCCTAGTTCTCTAAAATCATTCTTTAGAACACTCCATTTTCCACTAACTTTGTCATTGGTGTCAATATGTACCCAGACCTTCTGTTCATTTCCAGCCTCTCCCAATAATTTATTTAACTGATCCACAACATGCCGATCCTTAACATACCCGGGAGACAGCAAACTGTTCGCTTGCTGGGTTCTGGGTAACAAATCACCCTGTCTACCTTCCTAATAATAGAGTCCCCTACCACCAAAACATGTCTGTTGCTCTGCCTATTCTGCCCTCCCTCTCCTCTAGTAGAGCTGTTCTCCCGGCTGTTAGAGGAAACAGCTCTATCTGGCATTGCCATTCCTGAATGGAAATCCCCAACAGTTTCACTCAATCTGGCAAATCTATTGGTGTTTGCCAACTCAGAACTGGCCTCCCTCCTGCTCCTGTTCCCCCTGCTTTCCCTTGTAACTGTAACCTAGCTACCTCCCTGGACATCCTCATTATCCACATCTCCACCCTCCATGATAGGCCCAGCTCCCTTTCCAGTGGAGCAATATCACTAAGTGCTGCAATTCTCCTCTCCAGTTCTCCAATTTGAGCTTCCATGGAGGCAACATGCTAACACCTGTCACAGAGGTATGGACCCTGGATCAATTGTTCCAACATGTCATACATGTGACAGGATGTGCACTGAGTGAGGTTGCCACTGGACTGACTCATAATTATTGTCTACAAAAATTAAATGGGAAAAATAAACAATAATAAAAAATAATATTTGTATAAAGCTTTATAAAAAATAAAAAAAATAAAAACGTTTTTTTCTTCCCTTTTCCGCACTATAAGTTTGCCCCCTTTTCTCTATCCCTCCTTTTATTTAAACGTATACACTTATACTAGAACTGCACTCCCTCCTTTTATTTAAACTCCTACACTTATACTAGAACTGCACTTAATGCTAGAAATGTTTGCAAGCACACAAGTTTGCCCCTTCCCTTGTATAAATGAGATTCTGACTACTCACCTGTACCAAATCACTGCACGCAAAAATAAACACACTTTACTTGCAAAAAGTAAATCCAAGTTGCAAACAGCCCCAGAGAAGTCACAAACCTTTATGCAAGTGTAACACAGACAACCACTCCCTTGTCACCTGGACAAAATTAGGGCACACAGCAAATAATCACACTTTACTTGTAAGAAGTAAACCCCAGTTTAGCATTACAATCTCCTATGGTGAGAGTAACCTATTTTCTTCAGGTTATGTCTAGGAGGTGTGAATATCTTTGTATAATTGGACAACTTCAGCCTTTCAAGAATCCAAGTCTAAAAATAGACTTGGATCACTTTGATGTTAAATGGCTTGCCTTGAATTTGAATTTAAATCATTCTGTCAATTATTGTGTTGTAACCAAGCATTGCTTTGAACCCCTTTGATTGATGATGTTGGCTACTCCATTTTTTTTGTGGGATTCTGGATCACAGTAGATGATCTGGTTATTGTCTGATATGGAATGTCCCATTCCAGTCCATTTGAGTTCAGCAATTCCCAGGATATCAATGTTTAGCCTTGTCATTTAATTCTTGACCACATCTAGTTTGCCCTGGTTCGTAGTTCTAACATTCCAGTTTCCTATTCTGAATTGTTCTTTGCAGCAGGGCTTCTTCTTGACTTTGAAAGTAGCCTTAATATATAGGGTTAATCATACAAATGTTTCCTTCATGTATTCAAAGCAACACGGTTATTAACCTCGAATTATACTCTTATTTTAATTTGTAGATATTAAATCAGACATCCACCATCATATATAATGAATACAGAAAAAACACCACAATCTTACAAATTACTTGTGTGTTTCAATTTGTACACTAATTCCCTGTATAAACCATGTAAATAATTATTAGCCAACATAATATTAATCTGTAAGAAGAGGTTAAAACAATATTTCCAAGTCCATATTGGATTGTAATACACAGAGTAACAAACCCTATATAGTTAAAGGCAAATTTAAGTTTTATGTAATAGGAATGCATCTGATAAAGGAGAATCAGTAGTATATGCAAAACATTTTTGCATGAAAAAATCCTAAAATACAAAAGTATAGGTTGTGACCTCCAAAGGAAGTGCTGCCAGTCACATGGTTGGTGGGAGTCACAGCTGAAATCTTCCACAAGGGGACAGGGACAGAGAGAAAAAAACACCAGCAGCAGTTGATGCAGGGAACAGACAACATCCAGGGTTGTAATCTAGTGTGAATATGCTGCACAGATAGACTCTTATATGAAAAAATATAGCACTTCCTAACATGTCATACTACATATCCCAGGCTGCTTTGCAGCACAGACAGCAACACAGAATTATGATACAAATGTTTCAACCTCTGCTTCCTCCTGATTGGCCATTCTTTTTAATTTTATACTAATTTAGCCTGGGTTTGGAGAGGGTGTTAACCCTAATTTTCAACTGTCAAAAATTACAAGATATTTTGAAAAGTATACATATAGGGTCCAGAAGACCTAAAATAACTCTTGGAGCACTAGCTCCGGGAATTTTGGGGCTTTCCACTGCATTATGGTCGAGGCCTGGGCTAGGCCGTTATAATACCTAGCTCAGCCTGTACCTCCCCCGGTCAGGCAGACTTCCCACCAGCCCAGAGAGCTGCCCAAGCTGGGCACAGAAGGAAGATCACCCCAGACAAAGACAGCCCGACGAAGGTCTACCCAGCAATCCCCAGGAGTGAGCAACGTGGCCTCAACAGGAAGACACAGCCCTCACAGCACTGAGGGCCCAGGCGAGGTGCATGGAAGCAGCGCAGATCGGTGCAGGCCCCGCTGGAGGTCCTGGACAGTCCTCGGAGCACAGGGGTCTGCCCAGAGGACACTGGACACAAGGACAGGCCACCAGAAGAGAGGATGCCCATTCCAGGAGCCCACAGGGAGGAAAGGTGGCTGAGGCCCAGCGCAGCACAGGGGACAATTCGGAGGCTACAGACCCACCCGAAGCAAGATCCTAACGTTGGGTCAAGAGACAAGGGGACAGGAGCACCTTCAAATGAGGCACAGCAAGTACCTAAATAAGGGGTCAGTAAGAAGGGGGTACCTCCCTAAGGTTTAAGGCCTATATATCTAAGACCAATTCTCATGTGGTTCCCCAAAGTCCTACAGCATTAGCGTGCATAACTCCGTATAAGCAACCCACTGCTCAAAAGTCCCGATTAGGCTCGCACACCAATATACAATAAGTAAGAATAGACAAGCTGGGGAAATTACTAATGTAAACATAATACAAGGAACTGTACCTATTGGGTTATTGAAGGATCATCACACAGCTTTTAACATATCTAACAGGGCACTAAAATCAGCAAGCTGCTTAACACAGAAACCACTTTGCTGCATGACATAGCATTGAAAACTGCACAGCACTGCCACCTTGTGGCCAAACGACTCACTTTGCAGCTTCTATTTAAATAGGTCCAGGAAGAATCAATAATAGTGGCTCTGGACACTTTAAAAAAGAACAAACTCTGTGAGACCTGAATACACTCTTCCCCTATTCCATAGATATTGGCCCTACAATATAAAAACGTCCTGACTCCTCCTTTGGAAGAGCTTCAGCTTAAAACTATATGATGTAAAATTATACTAGAGGGCTAGCTAGTACGGCAAATTCACAATGGCTTAATCTAAGCACTTCTGCAAAGAATCTACACTCATGTATACACTATGATATTTAAGACTTCACCTGTTAATAGAAGTACAGTTGTTCATCATTTCAATATACTGCAATTTTCCAAGATGAGCAAACCAAAAAGGAATGCAGGGTCAAAACACATTTCAGACTACCTCAAACACTCCAAATCTAGACTTGCCCTACCTCAGGGGCCTGACTTAGAACAATCAGATTGCTCCGATACAGAGGACACTCTGCCAACTGCATAACCAAATGTGGACTTAACGGATCATACCTTGGCCAAAATTGAGGCTTTGCTACAGGCCCATCTCTCCAAAGCAGTGACGGCTTTGCAAAAAGATATATCTGATCTTGGGCAGCATACAAATCTCCAAGAGGAGACTTCTGATCATGTAATTGAGGTGCAGGAAAGAAACAGAATGGCGATCACTCAAAAAACATCAAGCATGGGCACTAAAGAGGCTAAAAGAGGTAAATCAACAGAACCCTTCCCTTAAGGGATGCAGGTTAATAGATAAGACAAGGCTTAAACTAGATGGCATACTATCGCATCGCACTGAACGGGCGATGAGGAAGATGAAACATCTATACTATTGGAAGGCAAACAAACCTGATACTATGCTAGCTAGAAGACTTAATAATAAACTTTCCCAACATAGAATCTCCCATATTAGAAGGTCAGATGGCCAAATCCCCTGTAGCCCTAATGACATCCAGAAAACGTTTCAGGATTTTTACCAAACCATATATTCTTCCCAGCTCTATAGAAGTGAATCAGATATTGACTCCTTTCTAAGGTCGCAAGACCTCCCCAGTGTTCCGGACTACCACTTAGAAATTCTGAACTCGGATGTGTCCCGAGAGGAAGTTAAATTGGCCATTTTTGGTCTTAAACTGGGCAAATCCCCAGGGCCAGACGGCTTCACTAATCTGCACTACAACAAATTTGAGCCCCTGCTTACCCCCTATTTAACGTCCTTATTTAATGCAATTTTAAATGGGGAATCCATGCCCCCCGAATTAAATCAGACTGCTCTGGTGGTCTTTCCAAATGAGGGCAGGGATAATTTAGAGGTCAAAAGCTATCGCCCCATTTCTTTGATCAATGGAGATGTAAAGATTTTGGCCAAAATCATGGCCAACCGTATCTCTAAATTTCTGCCAGATTTAATTCATAAGGTTTAATCAGGATTCATTCCCTTTAGGGTGGCTGGGGACATTCAGCACCTAGCTAAGAAATCTAACACCCCATTATGCCTCTTGGCTCTAGACATAGAGAAGGCGTTTGACACAGTGGAATGGTCATATATGTATAAAATACTAGACAAGTTCGGATTCAGGGGACGCTTTATTAACCTGCTCAGAAGATACTATGACTCCCCAATAGCTCACCTAAAGTTGCCAGGAGTACATAAAGCAAATATCCAAATTCAAAGAGGGACTAGGCAAGGGTGCCCACTTTTGCCACTGTTATTCCCACTCGCCATGGAACCTTTAGCGCAAGCAATTAGAGCTAATCCAGACATTCATGGAGTTTAAGTAGGACGCCAGCATCTTAAATGTTCACTTTTTGCGGATAATCTATTATGCACCCTGTCCAGGCCCTCTAATTCTATACCAGCACTTCTGTCAACTATTAAGGAGTTTAGCAACATCTAAGGCCTTAATTTAAATATAGAGAAAACGGAATCACTGGGGATGGGTATGTCGCAAATTGAGATTGATAAGCTCAAATCGGACTATAATTTCAGCTGGCCCACACAGTATATAAAATACCTGGGAGTAAAGCTCACTTCCAATTTTGCTGACTTGTACAGGGCAAATTCCCCCCATTGTACAAATCTTTGACTGAAGATATGCAGAAGTGGGCGAGCTTTCATATCTCATGGACGGGCTGTATAGCTGCAGTAAAAATGAGTATTCTGCCTAAACTTCTATATCTATTTAGGACTCTCCCCATACCAATCCCACTTAAGGAACTGGATAAATTCCAGAACAGCATGTTTCGGTTTATTTGGGGTAACAAGCGTCCTCGTATCTCCAGATAGGTGATGTTTAGACATAAAAATATAGGCGGACTAGCGTGTCCAAATTCGAGGCTCTATCTTAAGGCAGCTCAATAGGCCCATCTGCCCAGGTTACACTCTGTTACCCACCAACCATCCTGGGTATTCATAGAAAACCAGCAAATGCTCCCGCACAGCTGGGATAAGTTGATCTGGATCCCCAAGGAATTAATCCCCTTTGCTATGCATCACAACCCTATGATCTCTCTAACTCTTCAGGCTTGGGCGTGGGCCCACTCCAGGTGTCGACTCAGCTCGGGTTTGTCTCCCTTACTGTCAGCTACGTCTTTCCCACAAATCCTAGAGGACACGAATTCCATCTCCATCTCCATCTCTCGACCGTGTAGGGAACTGGGTCCAAAATGAAAAGGGAAAAGGACCTGGGGGTAGAGTCGGATAGGAACAAGTGGACAGAATCTTGCTCCAATCTCCCCAGAGGTTCCCTCAATGCAGCTCTTCTAGAGACGGCTATTAAGGTATTGCACAGAGCTTACTGTATGCCCGACAAATTGCAGAAATGTAAGCCACACAAGAGCAACAAATGCTTTAGGGGCTGCCAACAAGTGGGGGACCACATCCACATCTGGTGGTCATGTCCAATTATACAGAAAACATGGAAACAATTAGCTCAATTAGCCTCCACACTTTTTCAAATGGTGGTCTCACCCTCTATGGAGTCATGCCTGTTGGGGGTACACATTAAGAATCTTTCTCAATCTCAAAATACATTATTTCAATTAATGGTATTGGCTTCCAAAATACACATAGCTAGCAGATGGAAAAAATTGACTCTAAACTTCCAGGAGGTAGTTAGGAAGATCAATTACCTATTTATCAATGAGAGATTAACTCACATTATTCTGGATAGTCTCCCCCAATTTCTGGCAATCTGGGAACCTTGGGTAGTGTCCTCATTAAGTGTCCCTCTGATATAACACCCAAATCTTGCTATAACGAAAATAGGAGGGAGCATGGAGTAAAGGAGTCCTGGAGGTCCTTCGGCTGCACTATCAAGGTAAATGTCAGGCGATAAACATTGTGGTATATTGTTGAGGTCTGTACTAGGCCAACTTAGTGGTGGCCATTTTAGCTTACTTGGTTTTATATACTTGGTTAACAGCACTATGGTTTAACTATTCATTCCAATGTCTGTTCATCTTTGTTATCTCTACATTCTTGTTTGTTGTTAGTTTTATTACGTACTATGCTCTGCTTCGATCAAAATTTTAAGTTATTATTCATGATTCATAACTAAAAATGTAAAATAAGAAGGTGTAGTCAGTTAATCATTGGTTAATGTTTTATTGTAAAAACTTGCATAATTTGACTGACAAAACTGCTGATCAATATGTTTTATATTTTGTAAACCTTCCAATAAATATAAAAAAAAAAAAACATCAAGCATGACTCTACTTGAAGATAAACTAGGGGATCTTTAGAACCGCTCTAGTAGATACAGTATCAGGATCAGAGGCATACCCAAAGCTGTTAATGACCTTGCCCAGTATCTTACTGCAACAATAAACTGTATCCTCTTCACCCATCAAGAACACATTTGGGAGATTGAGCGAGCTCATGGAGCCTTGGGTGGATCAAGGAAATAAGGACTTCCCAAGGATGTCATTGTCCGTTTCCAAAAACAACAAACCAGAGATTTGATTCTGTCTACTACAACGAAGATGTCGGCAATTACTGGCCCTGATAATGCTCCACTTCCATTCTAGGCAAATTTATCTCCAAACACACTTGCCAAACCTAGAGCTATGAAACCCGCCTTAACAATGCTGATCAACCATAACATTAAATATAGTTGGAACTTTCCATTTGCTTTGTCATTTCAAGTCAAAGGATCTCAGTACTCTTTGCACTCCTCCGCTTTCTAAAGGATCTTGGCCTTATCCCTGAGGATGAAGGATTTGAACAACAAAGTTCCTCAAACAGCTGTATACCAAGCAGGCACTGGACTGTAGTCACCAAGAACAGGAAATCTCAGCTCCCTATACTGTCTAAAGATCAGCATTAACGTGTTTTAGAATTCACCCCCACTAGATTTCAAGAACCTTCCTCATAGGGTGGACTGCATTCGCACGGATTGACAAAATCTGCAAGCCATTAGGCGGCATCTCTGGACTTTGAAGCTTCTAACGTTTGTTTTTTCTTTCTATCGTTGTCTTCCTCTTCTCCTCTCCCTCTCCCCTTTTCTTTTATTTTCTTAAACAATTGTTATTGTTAACTGTATGGGAGGGGAGGGGAAAGGGAGAAATATACAGTGCCTTGCAAAAGTGTCCCCCCCCCCCCCTTGGCATTTTCCGTGTTTTATTGCCTCACAACCTGGAATTAACATGGATTGTTTGAGGATTTGCATCATTTAATTTACAGAACATGCCCACAGCTTTGAAGATGTGTTTTTTTTTATATTGTGTAGCAAACAACAAATAGGATAAAATAACAGAAAAAGTCAATGTGCATAACTATTCACCCCCCTAAAGTCAATACTTTGTAGAGCCACCTTTTGCGGCAATCACAACTCCAAGTCACTTTGGATAAGTCTGTATGAGCTTGCCACATCTTACCACTGGGATTTTTACCCATTCCTCCCTGCAAAACTGCTCTAGCTCCTTCAAGTTGGATGGTTTGCGCTTGTGAACAGCAATCTTGAAGTCTGACCACAGATTTTCTATTGGATTGAGGTCTGGGCACATGTTTCCCCTTAAACCACTCAAGTGTGGCTTTGGGGTCATTGTCCTGCTGGAAGGTGAACCTCCATCCTAGCCTCATATCACGCACACTGAGTGGTACATATTTTGCTCAAGAATATCCCTGTATTTAGCACCATCTATTTTTCTTTCACTTTCCCGGCTGCTGAAAAACATCCCCACAGCATGTTGCTGCCACCACCATGTTTCACTTTGGCGATGGTGTTCTTTGGGTGATGTGATGTGTTGGGTTTGTGCCAGACATAGCTTTTTCTTTGATGGCCGAAAAGTTCAATTTTAGTCTCATCAGACCAGAGCATCTTTCTCCATATATTTTGTGAGTCTCCCACATGCCTTGTCGCAAACTCAAAACGTGCCATTTTGTTTTTTGCTGAAAGTAATGGCTTTCTTCTGGCCACTCTGCCATAAAGAAAAACAAAGTTCTACTTCCAAAAACAGGTGTCAGAATTCACTCTGCTATAAAGCCCAACTCTATGGAGCGTATGGCTTATTGTTGTCCTATGTACAGATACTCCAGTCTTTGATGTGGAACTCTGCAGCTCATCCAGGGTTACCTTAGGTTTCTATGCTGCTTCTGTGATTAATTCCCTCCGTGCCCGGTCCGTGAGCTTAGTGTGCGGCCGTCTCTTGGCAGGTTTGCTGTTGTGCCATGTTCTTTCCATTTGGTTATGATAGATTTGATGGTGCTCCTGGGGATCATCAAAGATTTGGATATTTTTTTATAACCTAACTCTGACTTGTTCTTCATAATAACATTGTCCCTTACTTGTTTGGAGAGTTCCTTGGTCTTCATGGCAGTGTTTGGTTAGTGGTGCCTCTTGCTTAGGTGTTGCAGCCTCTGGGGACTTTGAAAAAAGGTGTGTATATGTAATGATAGATCACGTGACACTCAGATTGCACACAGGTGGACATCATCTCACTAATTATGTGACTTCAGAAGGTAATTGTTTGCACCAGAGCTTTTTATGGACTTAATAACAAAGGGGGTGAATACATACACACATGACAAATTTCTGTTTCCTATTTCTAAAAAATAGTTTTATGTATATATTTTTCTCATTTCACTTCACCAACTTAGACTATTGTGTTCTGATCCATCCCATAAAATTCAGATTAACAAAACATTGAACTTAAGGTTGTAATGTAACAAAATAGGTAAAAAGTCAAGGGAGTGAATACTTTTGCAAGGCACTGTATATATATTTCCTAGCTTACGTTGGTTTTACCTTGACCTATAGGGTAAACAGAACTAGCGTTGCTTAAACTCTCAATAGAAAGTCACAGAATTCGATTAGATGCAAAAAACATTGCATTAAGGCTGCTTAAGCTTGCAGTCTTTGAATTACATTGATTTTTACTCTGAAATGTTAACTGATTACAAAATGACAGTCTCCTCTCCCAGCATAGAGAGTAGACGCACAACACTAGAATAGCCAAAAAGCCTTAAAAATTTGCTTAATTGTAGCTGGAAGTTAGCTACCCCCATCCCTGCCCAGGTTGCCGAATCCCAGGACAGGGAGAATCCCCAAAACAGGTAGTTTCTCTATCTATTTATCGGTTATTTTTTTATTTATTTTCATTTTCTAGTATACCCCTTTTCTCAGGGGACTTGCTGAAAATGGCTTGTCATTTTCTTTCCCCTGACGTTACCGATGCTTTGGGAGGTTTTGTTATACTCAAATTACTGCAATACCTTGGTTTTATGTTTTGTTAACTTTATTCTCTTCCTTTTACTATCATGGCTATAGAACTAACCTATTAAGGTTAGTTCGTTCTCTGATGAGCTCTGACTTTGTTATGTTGTATATGCAAATTACCTTTAGGGTTTAGTCTCCCTAAAGGTAATAGGGCACTCCAGACGTGGACCCCTTGCTCACTGTGCCTTAGGGAGTTCAGCTGCACCTCACCGACGAGGCCCATAAAGGCCGAAACGCGTCTGGGGTTTGCTGTTTCTCCTGTTCAGGGTAGAATTGCCTGGTATTTCGAGGCTGGTTCACTCTTTTAAGTTGGACCAGACTTATATACTACAGGATATTTTTCCCTGTGAAGGGCACAAGTGAGCTAAAAGAGGTTGCTTTCAGAGTAGCTTATCATGGCTATAGAACTAACCTATTAAGGTTAGTTCGTTTTCTGATGAGCACTTCTGACTTTGTTATGTCTTCCTTTTACTCCCCTTTTTTGGCACCAATTCTCTCAGTTCCTTGATGCTACTAGCTCTGAAGCAATATCCCTGAGTGTTCAGATTCCAGATCCATCTCCTCTTCCCACCAACCTTTGATGGAGGTAAGACACTAGCAAATTACATCTCACCCAATTATAGATCAGAAACAGAATTGACTGCCCGATGCAGGGCTTGAACCAGCAGCTCTAGAGACTAGAGTCTGGAGCATTTACCCACAGAGCCACAACTCACAATGACTGACCCAGACTTAACATTTATAACCCACAACTTCAAAGGGTTCAACTCACAATGTAAGAGGAGGAAAGCATTTATTTACTGTAAAGCTTACAAACCTTCAGTGTTGTTCCTTCAAGAAACACACTTTTCTAATAACAAAATACCTACATTCTTACACGAGAATCCCACTTTTTATTCTACAAGCCACCCTGCTAAAAATGCGGCCACAGCAATTCTCCTACACAAAAATTTCCCATTTAAGCTTGAGTCTAAAAAGATAGATAAGGAAGACAACTATGTTATACTGTCAGGGACAGTTTTATGATCCAAACTTTCATTGATTTCCATCTATTTCCCCACTACCTCCCCCCACAATATTTTAATTAAGATATTAAGATTTCTTGAAAGCCAGGATTTAAGGACCATGATAATTGGAGATGACTTTAACCTAATGTTTAAACCAGATCTTGATAGATCTAGAAGCTCAACAAACAACAGCTTTATAAACAAACTTAACCTGATTAATAGATTACTACACAGCTTGGACCTAACTGACACCTGGAGAGGCCACCACCTAGTGGACAGAGAGTTTATGTATCCTTCCCCGACCCACAGCTCATACTCTCGCATACATACAATTTTTATAAGCTCCCCACTTTTTGATACATTTTCTCTGGCTAAATTTAGCCTATGTACTTGGTCTGACCATTCTGCGGTTCAAATAAATCTAAATTTAGGCCCCAATCTGTCATTAACCTAGTCTTGAAATTTAAATGACCTGCTATTATCCAATCCTGCTTTTATGGCCCATATTACAGATGTTCTGATAGCTTACTTTGACACTAATACCTCTCAAGATGTAGGTCCTGGGTAGCTCATAAAGCCTACATCAGAGGCACCATTATTAAACTAGCCTTTAGGCATAATAAACAGACCCGTCAAAAGGAACAGGATCTAACTAAATAACTAGAATTAATGGAAAAGCAGAATCAGAAACAAACCTCTAACTTTTTTAGGCATAAAATAGAAAGGTAAGAACAGAATTAGATGGCATATTATGAGCAAGAACAGAAAAATCACTTGGACGTACCAACCATCTCTTCTATTCGAAGGCTAACAAACCGGACATATTACTGGCTAAAAGGCTTAAATCTAAAAATTCCCAAACAAGGATCTCCCAATTGAGGATTCCTTCTGGCCTTGTAACAGTTAGCCACAATGAAATTCAGAATTTATTTTTTTATACTCCTTGCAAATTAAGCCCTCAGAATTGGCCCTCCAATCATATTTATCCCCATTAGACCTGCCCTCAATGACCTCATCTAATTTACATAATCTAAATAAAGATATCACGTTGGAGGAGATTCAAGAAGCAATCTCTGAACTCAAAATTAGTAAATCACCTGGCCCTGATGGGTTCACAAACTCATATTACAAAAAATTCTCTGAAATTCTTGCTCCGCACCTTTGTGCACTTTTCAATGCAATTTTAAAGGGAAACCCTATGTGAGGAATTGACTCTGCTGGAATTTGAACCCTGGTTTGCATGTTGCGGGACCTCTTCCCTACCGGTACGACAGCCTGCCTCTTGCAGATTTGCCTGAGATCTGATACCTTGACTCTAAAAGCAATGCAATCAGTGACAACTCTCTTTAGCTGTGTCTGGTCAGCTGTCTGGTTCTTGGCCTATATAAGGCACTTCCTGTCTCTGTATCCTTGCCAGATTATTGTTGGTTCCTGATCCCTTCAATAAAGCTTGTTCCTGTTTCACCTACAAGTTGCTGAACTGGATTATTGCTGACCTTGGCTACTGGTCTCCACAACCTTGTGATTCATATATCATTACAGAATAATCTGGCCCTTTCATGGAGACCGCCGGGTCAGATTCTGCATTGGCTCAGCAGGTTGTTTTTACTGCAAGAACTGTGCAGACCCAGGCACAGACCATTCAAGTGCTGCAGGACCAGGAAGCTGAACTGCAAAATAAATTTCAGTCAATGCACAGTGAGTATACCAGCTACAGGGCACGTGATGTTGCGGCTGCTACTGTTACACCTGCACAAGATGCCCGCTTGCCCCTGCCAGAAAAGTTTGGAGGAGATCGCCAAAAATTTAGGGGTTTCCTAAATCAATGCCGTTTGCACTTCATGATGTTACCTCACCAATTTCCATCTGAAAGAGAGAAGGTGGGATTTATTTTTTCACTATTCAAAGATGAAGCCCTGGCTTGGGGCTCCCCTCTTCTGGAACAGGACAGTCCAGTCTTGGGTAATCTAAATGACTTTCTTGAGGCCATGTGCCTTGTTTTTGATGACCCCAATCGATGTGCTACAGCAGAAGCCACTCTCCTTCATTTGCATCAAGGGAGGCGCTCTGTGGCTGAATATGCTGCTGAATTCACAGTGGGTTGCTGATACTACCTGGAACCAATCAGCCCAGAGGTTCTACTTCAGAAAGGTCTTTCAGAAGCTATAAAAGATGAGCTAGCTTGTGTTGATCTTCCTGCTGACTTTGATGCATTTGTGCGTTTGGCTATCCGTATCGATCGGAGACTTTCTGAAAGAAGACTGGAAAGACAGGGCTCTTTTAGACCAAGTACTACTCCTATTTCCTATTCAAGAATTTCTACTCCAACCCCACAAACACCTTCAGACTCTGAGCCTGAGGCTATGCAGGTAAATCTAATAAGAGGGCCATTATCCAATGAAAAAAAACAGTGGCGACGCACTCACAATTTATGCCTGTATTGTGGTAGTGCAGGGCACTATGCCATCAATTGCCCTAGCACATCCAAAAGAACAATAGCTATGGCTGCTGAGGGCGCACAGATTCGACACCAATCCCAGATTGCAGATCAACTGGATTCTGTCACACAACCCTTGTTTTCTCTGGCTCATGGTGAAGAGGGTATGTTGACTCAACATCCTCATTTTGTGGTGCCTATCACGTTGCAATGTGGTGATCATAAAATTTCAACTACAGCTATGATAGATTCTGGAGCAGGCGGAAACTTTATGGACATTAAATTTGCAGCAGGAAATAGAATTCAGTCTATCCCTAATTCTTCACCTGTGTTAATGGAGACAGTGGACGGTTCTCCACTTACGTCGGGCCCGGTTACACATGAGACTGTGCCCTTAAAGTTGACTCTGGAAGTGAATCACCATGAGACTATATCTTTCCACCTAATTTCCTCAACACAGTTTCCAGTGATTTTTGGGGGTACCTTGGCTTGCTCTGCATAACCCACAAATTGATTGGAAGATCAGAACTTTGTCCTTTCCTTCAGAACACTGCTTAATGAATTGTCAACCCACTAAGGTAGCACCTGATGCCACAACAATTAATGAAATGGTTGCTATAAACTTGACTAAGCTTCCTCTACAATATTGGGATTTTGCAGATGTCTGTGATGAGAAGAATGCTGATCAGCTTCCACCCCACAGACCTTATGATTGCCCAATAGAGCTGTTGCCTGGGGCTGCTATCCCATTTGGCCGTATATATTCCCTTTCTGAGCCTGAATTGAAAGCTCTTTGTGAATACATACAAGAAAATCTTGCCAAAGGTTTTATTCGACCATCTACTTCCCCAGCAGGAGCTCCTATATTCTTTGTAGAGAAGAAAGATGGCAGCCTACGGCCATGCGTTGATTACAGGGACATTAATAACATCACTGTCTTTTGGAGAGACTTCGCTCAGCTAAAATATTTACAAAGCTTGATCTTCGGGGGGCATATAATCTGGTTCGCATAAGACCAAATGATGAATGGAAAACAGCTTTCAGAACCAGGTACGGGCATTATGAATATCTAGTAATGCCATTTGGGCTTTGTAATGCCCCTGCAATTTTCCAGCATCTTATCAATGATGTACTACGAGATCTCCTGGATCAGTTTGTTGTGGCATATTTGGATGATATCCTAATATTCTCTGATAATCTTGAAAACCACAGAAAACAGGTCCGTATAGTTCTGGAGCGCCTTCGTACCCACCACCTATACATTAAACTAGAAAAGTGTGAGTTTGAACAAACAGAAATTCAATTCCTGGGGTACGTCATAACTCCTAAAGGTTTAACTATGGACGCATGTAAAATTAAAACTGTGCTGGACTCGCCCATCCCCAAGAATGAAAAAGATGTCCAGAGATTTGTGGGGTTTGCCAATTTTTATAGGTGTTTCATTAAGAATTTCTCTGCCGTTATTACACCAATCACTGAACTTACACGTAAAGGGACTCCTTTTCAGTGGTCCGATAAGGCTGATACCGCATTTTACCGATTAAAGACTCTGTTTACATCTGCCCCCATCCTGGTACATCCTCAGCCGGAATTACCATTTATTGTGGAAGTTGATGCTTCTGATTCAGCTGTTGGTGCTATACTGTCTCAAAGGACTGGACCTAAGATGCTGTTACATCCGTGTGCCTTCTATTCCCACCAGATGGTGCCAGCAGAAAGAAACTATGACATAGGGAATAAAGTAATATTGGCTATAAAAGCTGCCTTCACCGAATGGAGACATCTCTTGGAGGGAGCTACCCATTCAATTACTGTCCTCACAGATCACAAAAATCTGGAATGTATTCGATCAGCTAAGAGATTGTCAGCCAGACAAGCACGCTGGTCCCTATTCTTCTCGAGGTTTAATTTTTTGGTTACATACCGTCCTGGCTCCAAGAATGGTAATGCGAATGCTTTGTCTAGAATAGCTGACCCCCTCCATGCTACCGAAACCAAGACCACCATCTTGCCGGAGGATATATTTATAGGAGTTACTTTTCCTTCTGATCTGATGTCTCGCATCAAAAAGGGCGACGCTTAAGACCCAGTTCTTTGTGATCCTCCTCGTGATCTCCATATGACGATGCTTAATGGGTTTTGGATTTTTCAACAACGTCTGTTTGCTCCGGAGTCAGTGCGACTGGACCTTTTACGTCTCTACCATGACTCAAAACCAGCAGGTCATCCAGGAATCCAAAAGACACAAGAGCTACTTGCCCGATCCTTTTGGTGGCCGGAGTATCATGAGGATGTTAAGAAGTATGTGTCCTCTTGTGATGTATGTGCCAGACATAAGACTCCTCGCTCATCCCTTGTTGGCTTGCCTCAGCCTCTTCCGATTCCTCATCATCCCTGGGGATCTATATCCATGGACTTTATTGTGGAACTACCTCCCTCTAAGGAACACACTACCATTCTTGTTGTTGTGGACAGGTTAACTAAGATGGGTAATTTCATACCAGCTCGTGGTCTCCCTTCAGCTAAACAGACGGCTGACCTGGTTATTCGGGAAATATTTTGCTTGCATGGAGTGCCTGATGAAGTAGTTTCTGACAGGGGAGTGCAGTTTACATCTCGTTTTTGGAAACATTTTTGTTCTAACCTAGGTATTAATGTAAATCTGTCGTCAGCTTTTCATCCACAAAGTAATGGACAGACTGTGCGAACCAACCAGACTTTGGAGCAATATTTGCGGTGCTATATTAGTTACCTGCAGGATGACTGGCTGGATTTTTTACCCATGGCGGAGTTTGCCTATAACAATGCCCAACACTGCTCCACTTCTCTGAGCCCATTTTTTGCCAATTATGGTTACCATCCAACCTTTCTAGTGAGTCTCCCGATTACTACTCCCGTTCCTGCAGTCACTGACTGGCTAACCGCCTTACGTGATTCCCAAGCACTGTTGAAAGAGACTCTTTTGGAGGCTCAGGAATGTTACAAAAGAGGCATAGAAAGGAGGCCCCAGTCTATCATGTTGGTGACAAAGAAAATCAAACAAAGAATCTTAAGCTTCGCATTCCTTCTCATAAATTGGGTCAAAGGTTCATGGGACCTTTTGAGATCATTGCTCAGAACAATGCTGTCACTTTCCGTTTGCAACTTCCAAATTCCATGAAAATACATCCAGTGTTTCACGTTGCACTGCTTAAACCTTTTCATGAAAATACTTTCCCTGGCCGAGCCCTACCTGCCCCACCTCCAGTCCTTGTGGATGGCGAAGATGAATACGAAGTGGAAAAAATTCTTGACTCCAGGATCTTCCGTAACAAGCTTCAATATTTGGTTCGGTGGGAAAGGCTATGGTGAGGAGGATAGATCGTGGGAACCAGTGGACAATATTCACGCTCCTGATCTTCTTCGGTCTTTCCATGCACAGTACCCTGCTAAACCGGGTAATAGGGCATCCGGAGGCTGCGCCTATAGAGGTGGGGTTAATGTGAGGAATTGACTCTGCTGGGATTCGAACCCTGGTTTGCATGTTGCTGGACCTCTTCCCTACCGGTACGCCAGCCTGCCTCTTGCAGATTTGCCTGAGATCTGATACCTTGACTCTAAAAGCAGTGCAATCAGTGACAACTCTCTTTAGCTGTGTCTGGTCAGCTGTCTGGTTCTTGGCCTATATAAGGCACTTCCTGTCTCTGTATCCTTGCCAGATTATTGTTGGTTCCTGATCCCTTCAATAAAGCTTGTTCCTGTTTCACCTACAAGTTGCTGAACTGGATTATTGCTGACCTTGGCTACTGGTCTCCACAACCTTGTGATTCCTATATCATTACACCCTATGCCTCCGGAAATTAATCAGGCAGATCTAGTTTTATTCCCTAAGGCTGATAGAGATCGCTTGGAAGCCAAAAACTATCGCCAGCTCTCATTGATGAACGGAGATGTTAAAATTTTAGCCAAAATTATGGCTAAAAGGATTTCTGGGTTCCTTCCTGATTTGATGCATAAGGATCAAACAGGGTTTATACCCCACAGACAAGCTAGAGACAACATCAGGAGGACCATAAATATCCTACACTTGGCAGGGAACTCTAAGTTACAAATGTGCATTCTTGCACTTGATAGATTTAATAGAATAGCATTTTCTATACGCAATTCTTGCCAAGTTTGGATTTGCGGGTCCATTCATAAACTTATTGAAAAACTTATTATAATTCCTCCCTAGCTAACCTGAAATTGCCCGGTTCTCAAAAATCTTAAGAGGCACCAGACAGGTATGTCCACTCTCCCCCTTGTTATTTGCGCTTGCTATTGAGCCCCTAGCTCAAGTCATTCGCTCTAACACGGAGGTTAAGGTTCTCAAAATTGGACATCACCACTTTAAGTTCTCTTTATTTGCAGACAACCTTTGGTATTTGTTAACAGATCCAGAGGTCTCCATAAAAGCCTTAATGTCCACTATCAAACAGTATAGCAACCTTTCAGATTTTAAGCTTTATCTAGAGAAACCTGATCTCTGGACATTGGCTTATCTTGGAATACACTGGCAAATTTAAAATCCACTTATGGTTTTATTTGGCCCAAAACATTTATAAAATATCTAGGCGTCAATATTAATAGAACAATCCTGGAACTTTACAAGGTCAACTTTCCCCCTTTTAATTAAAACTCTCATATCAGAAATGGAGGCTTGGTCGAAACTAAACATTTCTCGGACTGGCCGTATTACCTCAGTCAAAATGAATGTCCTCCCCCATATTCTATATCTGTTCAAAAATCTACCAAACCCAGTGGATAATAAAGAACTTACTATATTTCAAAAGTGGATATTATGATTCATCTGGAGAAATGGACCTCCCAGAATAGCCAGGAGCATTATGTGTAGGCACAGAACCAAGGTGGATCTCTCATGCCCTAGTCTAATGCTCTATTATAGAGCGGCAAAATTAGCATTTAAACCATTGTCCCACTCAATAAAACATCAGCCAATCTCACAAATGTACCCTTCTACTTGGGATACGACAATCTGGTCTCCACATCTAAATTCTCAAAAATGTTATTGCTCCAATCCATTAATCAATCTAACATTAAAAATCTGTCTGGGAGCTAATCTCCAGGGTTTACTGGCTCATTCCACTTCACCCCTCACCTGAATTTTCTCTAGCAATAGCCTACAAACTGCATGTTCGGATACTTCACTCCACTGGTGGATCTCTTGCAAATTAGGCAGACTTAGCTCCTGGTTTAGGAACAACATGCTAAGACCGGCAATATAGGTGCAAAGATAATTTAATGTACCCACAAAAGAGTAGTTCAATTTTCTCAAATTCAGATACTGGGTGACCGCAGTTACCAAAACATACGGCCCCCCTAAATTGTCCTGGCTTTCAGTAATCTGCCAAAACCTTCCTTTGTCCAAAGGAATCCTGGGGTCATTGTACGGAATTTTAAACACACAAACTAAGGAACAAAAAACCCCTTTAATACTTAAATGGGAGGAAGATTTAGGTCAAGTGTGGGAACCTAACAAATGGACTGAGGCATGTTCCAACGTCTCACGAGGATCCATGAGCTATAGTCTTTAAGAGACATCCATTAAAATTTTGCACAGAGCATACTTCACCCCATTGAAAATTTATAAAATTACAAATTCTAGAAACAAGGCTTGTTTTAGAGGGTGTCAAGCAGAGGGTAATTTCTTGCACTCATGTTCAAGAGGTGTGTATCATTGACTCCTGCCTCTTAAACTCACCTCAACATAAATGATTTCAACTGATTATTTTAGAGGCTACAAATATCATAGCCAGTAATTGGAAATTTCCCTTACTCCATTTTCTGGAAGTTATTAATAAAATCAATTATATACTTATTAATGAGAGATTGTCACATGTCCTGCAGGGCAGATTAACCCTTTTTTCCAGATTTGGGACCCCTGGCTAGCCCCCTCCATTATATATATCACTCTTGTAAAATCCCTGTAAGACGATTTGAACCTCCATATGGTGGGAGGAGGGAGATGGAGACGGTCTGGATCTTGGTGCAGTCCTGAGCTTGGAATTCAAGGTAAAAAGTACTTGTGAAATATTTCTATACTGAGAGTAATACAGCTTATTGATTACAAAGAAAAAGTTAAATTGACGAACTTACCTTTCACCTTGTTCATTCTTGTTTATTTTATGTTTTGGTTACATGTTTTTTATTACACTTGCTCTACCATGTGAATATGCAAATGGTTTGTTTGTGTTATACTTGTTCACACACAACAGCCTTATCACATTTGTTTGATAACTCCTGATTAACCTTTGTGGGTTCTTAGGAGGTAATAGATTTTAATTATTGCTGAAGGGCGATCCAGTTGTTTTATAGTTAAAACCAAAATTCTTTATAAAGTTAAGAAAAGAAAAGGATAACCAGCATATATAGTTTTTCTTGTTTGCATCTTGTTATTTCTGTATATATATTTTAGGAACTTCTCATGTTTAAATTGTTGACTCCGCTAATGCTATATTTTTGTTGTAGTATGAAACGAAATGTTGTTAACAAATTTACAGAAATCCTTAATAAGAACTATTGAACTAAAAAAAAAAATTACAAGACATTTTGCTAATTTCAAGGTAAGTGTTTAAATGTTTATTTTGGTACATTTTGGTTTCATACATTACGGATTCTCCTCATCAGATGCACTCATTATCCAGGAAACTTAAATATGCCTTTAACTATTAGCCTAAACTTCATAATTTTCTGTTGACCAATCACAGGCATCTATAACATTGTTTCAATGCCTGGAAAGTCAGTCTGTACAGCAAAGCATCATGTGTTGTGAATATTTTTTAACCTCAATAAGGAAGCAAGGAGGAGCTGAGACAGTAATATGTGGATCTCTGCATTGTGCTGCTGGTGGCTTGAAGATTAGTATAGGATTAACAGATGTACCTGAATGTAGCATTTCTATTGGTAGGTGCCTATGTAAGCAGCTCTGGGGGTATGGGAACCATTAAAAAAAATAATAATAATAATCTATATGTATATAGAATGAATCACTGTAATGTATATTTCCGATATAAGGAGTATGTTTTAAAAAAAAGTTGAAAACAGGGAAACTTCCATATACCTTTATGGTTGTTGTTGTTTAGTCATTCAGTCGTGTCCGACCCTTCCGTGTCCCTATGCACTGCAACACTCTTTGTGGATTGACACAAGCAGATGCCTTGGAGTGGGTTGCCAGTTCCTTCTCCAGTGTCTGACCTCTCCTCTACGACCTGCCTATCATGGGTGACCCTGCATGGTTTAGCTCACAGCTTCATTGAGGTGCACAAGCTCCTTCACCACGACAAGGTAGCGATCCAGAAGGGGATATTTAAGGTACACTTAAATATTATATTTAATATACATGGAATGGTTGATTTTTATAAGGAAATTTGTCACTGAGGTATTATTTAATTTTATTGTAACTCCTTTTTCTATATGTAAATACACATAATATATACCGGGTCTTTTCAAATGCACCTCGTAACCAACAGGGAGGGTTAACATATATGACTCAGATGATACTGGCAATATGTGTAGCTATATTTTTCCTTTAGAAAGTTTCAACAAATATGGTGCTTGCATTTATGGAATTAACAAAATGATCTTAAAAATAGAACAATTTATGCATAGATCTCCAGAACTCAACTGGAGCAGTGCCATGACACACCCTAATTGGAGTTAGTTAGAAGGATGTCCTAACTTTGCTGTCATTTCCAAAGTTTTAAATATACATTTTCTTGTCCTCTGCAACATTTACTTTTCTTGCAAAGACAAATGTATAATGTTTAAAACTTGCTTTATCACTTCAGTATCTATAGTGGTATTAAATTCTGAAGAGTAATTACTATAATTTCTGGATATACTGTCAAGCAGAAGAGCTGGAAATTCAATAATGTGCTTTTTTTATCCAATTTGTCATCATCTCGGGCTAGCCATTAATGGTTTGGGGAGGTTCTCCAGCTGCTGTAAGACTATATCTCTGCATGGAGTTATGGCGTCTTCATTGGTTAACCCATGTGTTCTGATTCTGTTATTTTCTTTGTGCTCCAAGTTTAATGGTCTTGTTAATGCATATTATGAGTGTGTTACTTGCCACACACAGTGAAAACCCAACCCACCACATTTACTAAACCCAAATATTGCTTTCAACACCACAATATATTTTATAGTTTAAAAAATGCCAAATATTGCCAATATTAAGCCATTAAAACAGAACATAAGTAGCTAACAAATTGTTTAAATTAAATTGTTTATTAATTTTAGTTTTAGCTGATTTCATTATATGTTTAACAGACTGACATTATAAGCAAAAGTTATTAATATGTAGTGCTGATGACAAGGCACGGTAATGTTACAAACTTCCCCTGGTTTGTTGTTAGTATACATCAATAATGACATAATGCCGGACATTACATTTTGCCAACCACTATTGCTTCTTTGAAGAGTGTTTGCAGAATATAAACACATACAAATTCACCATGGCATGTATTAGATGCAATTGCACCCGCACAGATGGAAATGGCTGTTAAACTGTGCGTGCTTGACTCTTAAAACATGCATGCTCTTCCCTGTTTGTGATGTGTGTAAGTATAGATAAGTAATGCTACATCAGCATTATCAAGCATTATCACACCATATCGTGGACCTAATTATAATACCTGAGATTTTGTAAATTTCATGTAGACCTGCGTAGCACTAATGTTGGATGTGCATCGGTATATAACAGATTAATGTGCACGCTCTCAGTAGATTCCCCCATAGGTGAAGTAGACATATGCCCATATGCTGACTAAAACATTCTGAGATCAGGCATATGGTGGCACTGTTGCTTTAAATAATGTCAGGTTGGTATGCAATAATTATTTGTATTACATTGCTTAAAAGGTTACCAAAACAAGAGATATTGAGACCACTTGCTGATTATTTTTTTTAGAAGAAATTTAGAATATCCAAATGTAAAGGGTGGAATAAGTATGATATATAGATTAGGAAATAAACTAAAAAAATAAATAAACATGAAAGCTCATATCCTAAATTAAAAATAAGATGGTAAAATTATTTGACCATTAATATAGATAATAGAGATTTGGATAAAAGTCCAGCTTTTCAAAGTAATTGTAGAAATTGCACTTTATAAGAAACAAGTCTTAAAGTGACTCATAGAATGTATGTGGACCAACAGAATTACACAAAATATAAAAAATCAGTCAAATATTTGCTTTAGAGGATGTGGGCATATTAACATATTTGGTGAAATTGTCCAATAGTTTGGAAAATATGGCAGAAAATAGAAGTAATGAATGATTTGTATAGTAGATCAATAATACTTACAGCGCAAATTTGTTTAATAGGAATGTTCCCTAGAGAATAAAATATTGCAGGTAAAAAGCTATTAGCAACAATATTTGTTGTTGTTGCAAAATAACATATTGCAACTAGATGGAAAAAATAGACCTCTCGTGGTGCATTATCGGAAAGAAAAAAGATGAAGTGGCCTACTTAAAAAGACATACTCATTGGAAGACAGGCTATTACATTATGACAAGAAATGGGACCCTTGGATCAATACAGTGACACAATAACAAAAATGAGAGCTTTGGAAAAATAAAGAGAATATTCATATATAAGTTGCAAATTACATTTTATTTTATGTTCAATTATTCTGTTTAATAAAGAAAGATAATAAAGGAAGTGAAGGTTATAGAAGTTAAGATTATATAATGTCAATATTAAATAATATGCTTGTATAATATGTTTTTAATTTTCTGTTAATTATTTGTTTGTATAATGTTATGTTCTTCCAATAAAAATATATTAAAAAACAGGTTGTTGTTTTATGTTCTTTAAGATAAAACTGATTTGTTTGAGTGACAGTGCCCCTTTAAATAACTATTACCTTTAATGTACTTTAATTAGCAATGTTAATGAGAAATTATTAGAAAAATTATTCATAATACTGCTTAAATTATTTGTTTTGCTTGATTTCTTGATATTAATAAATCGTTCTTCTTTGCCTTCACAGAATTTCAATTATGATTAATGAGTTGATGTTGTTAAAAAGGCGAAACAAATGTCCCAGGTATGGTAGCATTTAAAATCACCTTTAAATAAGAATATTTGCTACTGACTGTTATTTAACAACATCAAAATTGGTGTTTGACAATTTAGGCAGAAATTATTTTATCTGGCCAGGTCTTTTAGTTTTGTTTTATTAGTTATCACTCATAGAAATGGTGATAGGCAGGAAAAGCATGGCCGGTGACTGGTAGGAAGAGCATGACCAGTTTGTTGAATCATCTTAATCGTAAAGGCTTATAAATGTTAAACTTTCAGCCATTATTTTGATTAAGCAACTAGGCACGCTCTTCCTGCTAATCATCTTCCAAAGTGAGTAATAAGTAATGACCTGAGATTGGGGTGGGTACCTATCATAATTAGGACCTTTGCTTATCCCTTTAAGTTGAATTGTGGTCAAAATCAATAGACATATATGGTCTGATGACAACGTAATCATCTTTAAATCCTTTAAAACGTTTTTCTATTTTTTATCTTGAGCACACAAAGATACATGTTTTGTAATGTTAGATACTTTATTGTTAATTGTCATTATCATCAATTATTTATAAAGCAATAACATTCTATACAGATCTTTACTGTCACGGCAGTTAACAAGCATCCAACTAGTATGGAAAGCTGTGAGGACCCTGCTCATACAAGCTCACAATCTTTCATTTAAATATAGTAATATTACCTGAAAAATACATACACTTTGATTTGATTTGAATGATGATTTTTTCTTATTATTTAGTTCAAATATAAATGATTTTCAGAATTGCTGTTCAATCACCAGTTGTGTTTTAATAAGCTGTGGCTCATACATTTAGGCTTTGGCAGAAGAGGGGCACCTGGCATTGTTTCCAAAAATAAATCCACAGATTTGATAAAATCTTTATTCTGATTTTTTACATCCTCACACAAATAAAGTGAATTGTCACGAGTGGGACAAATATTATTTATAAAAGCACATGTTAGGTAGGCACTGAAAGTCACATCTTTATTCGATTACAGATTTACATTTTATACACAGCAGAGGAGTGTTTCTGCCTAGGCCCAGGACAGACAGTTTTCAGGGGGGTGGTAGACTGCCTTAGGTTACCAATGCAGTGCCATCTAACAGTATGTGCATATGTACTAACACAGTTCTGAGACAGAATGTCTATGATCCTGTTTTTGTATGTATGCAAAAGTTTTCCTAATGGTCATAGGTGACTCAAGACATGGACTCCTTGGTTACTGTGCCTTAGAGAGTGCATCTAAACCCAAGAGAGGTTGAAATGGATGTCTGGGGTTTGCTGTTTCTCCTGTTCAGGGTAGAATTGCCTGGTATTTCAAGGCTGGATCACTCTTTTGAGTGAGACCAGACTGATATGCTACAGGATACTTCTCCCTATGAAGGGCACAAGTGATCTAAAAGAGGTTGCTATCTGAGTAGGTGACCAGGCCTATCGGACAAACCTACTTAGGTGTAGTTCATTCTCAGATTGAGCACCTCTGATCTTGTTGTTGTTAGTATGTGCTTATGCACAAACAAATATATATTCAGACACATTTCTGTCTGTCATACTGTATATATACACAAACACCTCCAATTGTATGTATAGGTGTGTGGTACTTTTATGTCTATAGCAGAGTGAAAGAAGGGATGGTAACTAGGCAGTGGTAGGCTCACAGGTCTGAATGAACCTGGGGCAATATAAACACGTCCCTGATAAACATAATCTAACATTTAGAATTTATTCAGAAATAATGATATGAGAAATAAAGGATACTTCTACAATTTTAACACAATTTATGAAGAACATTTGAAAATGGTCGTATGGAAAGTAAGATATTTGACATGTTTAAGTTGAATTTATCTCTTATGAAAAAGCAAGGTGTTATCTATAATAGTAAAGATTGAAGTTCTGTTAAGTATGTAACATACTACCAATATTGGCAGCCCTGTAAGCAAGCAACATAAAGGCATTTCTGGAGAAAATCTTATACTCAACTGACTCTCCTTAAATCATGCTGTATTCTGGCTTGGGTTGCTTGTCTACCTGTAAATTCAGGGACAGGCTAACTGTCCTATTGCTTCTATTAGCAAATGTGCTATGTGATTCACAGTCTTTCAACAAAACTGAATAAGGATCGTATCTGACTCTACAGTTCCTCCCACTCCAAATAGGTTTCTAATCCTCTAAGAAACAAAGGAAACATGCCTGTGCTAAATAAAGTAACATTAAAGAGCCACTTAATTTAGCACAATTTGGACCACATCACTATAAAGATCTCCTAAAAGAATGTTGAAATACTTTTACAGGGTCATTTGCATAAAAAAAAACAAAGTTAGAGGTTAGTTCTATAGACATGATAACCCACTCTGAGAGCATCCTCATTTAGCTCACTTGTGCCCTTCACAGGGAGAAATATCCTGTAGTATATCAGTCTAGTCCCACTTACTAGAGTGACCCAGCCCTGAAATGCCAGGCAATTCTACCCTAAACAGGAGAAACAGCAAACCCCAGACATACGTTTAGGCCTCGTTAGTAAGGTGTAGCTGAACTCACTGCGCCTTAGGGACTTATACAAAGTTAAGTGCCTGAACCTAAAGCTCTACAATAGAGCAGCTCAAATTTCTACTTTTAGTTCACTCAGCGGCCAACCAACTCCCCTGGAACTCATGGAAAATTGTCAAATGAGCCCCTTTTAATGAAATAAGATTTATTTATTTTTTTATTAATCTTTTAATACAATACACAATACAGTAAATAAAAACCATTAGATGCATACATAAACAATACACACATTATATAAAACAAAAAAGAAGAAGCAACCTCTACATACGCTTCTCAAACTCATCCATCCTACTTCTGGGATATTAAACGGTGAAGACCTATTTTTATAATACGTAGGCTTAACTCTCTTTGTTAACTTTGATATAATCATCCCAAATTTTACATTTTAACATATTTTTTTCTGCCATATCTCCAGAGTTAATCAAAATTTCTAAATCCCTATTTCTAGACATAGTATATTTAACTTCACTACAAGTTGGAATTTTCTCCTGTTTCCAGGATTTAACCAATAACCATTTTGCGACCAATAAACAGTGTGAGATTATCCTTCTTTTCGATAAAGGTATGTTATCTTCAAACATGGAACACAACTATCTTTGGATCACACATTATAATTACATCCACCATTTTATTCATTTGTGATAAACATTGTTTACAAAAAGCCATAACATAGTTACATTCCCACCATAAATAAGCATGGGTACGTACAGTAGATTATTGAATCCTCTCCAGCATAAAGCTGGATATTTAACATCAAATTTGTTTATTTCCACCGGGACCCTATACCATCTCTGCACTAGTTTAAAAAATATTTCTCTATACATGGCACAATTTGTAATTTTTTTCACTACTCTAAAGGCTTCCCACCACTGGTCCTTCCGTTCCTAAATCTGATTCCTGTTTTCTAATTCTCTCAGTTTTACCTATATTTTTAATTTTACTCAGGGTACCCTTACATCTAGCTACTTTATGATCTATGCTGTCTTTAATGGTCAGCTGTTCATATCCTGACAATTCTCGATTGTAATTTCTTTGATATCCTAAATTCGTCAGTCTTTGATTGATTGTTAGAAAATCTAGCCACGTTATATAATTCATCAGAGTCAATTTGGGTCAGATTATGGGTTAATCTTAATCCTTTACGGTAAAAAGAAGCCAAATATATAATTCCTTAGATATATTTGGTACAATATCATCTTCCAATAATATCCACTTAGAAATGGCATTCGGGTTATTCCACCCTAGCAGATGGGAAAGAATGATTAATTCATATATTCATATATAAAAATGATTGATGGGAAAGAAATTCCTCCCAACTCAAATTTTCTCTTTGTAATATCTATTTTAATTCTTGCTTTCTTATTATTGTATATACATTTATTTATTCATTTTTGAAGTTTCTCCAGAATATATTTTGGGACTATTTGTGGAATACACCTTTATATGTATGAAAATTTTGGTATAATTACCATATTTATAGCAGAAATTCTCCCTGTCAGGGATAATTTTGTTTGATTCCAATCTGATATTATTCCCCTAATTTATATATATATATTTTTATCAAGGTTATTCTTCATTAGATTAATACCTAAATAGGTGATATAATTACACTTCCAATTAAGTTGGTAGCGTTATTGTAATATTTTGATCTGCTCCCATTCAATGTTATTATGGATTTCTTTTTGATTTATGTACAGTATATTCACGTTAAAATAGGACATTTAACTATATTTCTCCAAAGTATTATATAATTCTCTAAGAGAGTTGTCTGGGTCCGACAATGTAAGAACCACACCGTCCTAGAACATAGATATCTTATATGACCCTTTACCTTTTATCATTCCCTTGGCATCACTAGAGGATCTTATAAGTTTGGCTAATGGTTCCATTGTTAAAAAAAAAAAAAAATAGCTTTGAGATGAGACACCGTTGTCTAGTTCCATTTCCCAAGGGAAATCTTTCTGTTTCCTCTCCCATTATACTAATTATAGCCGAAGGGCTTTTATATAGAGCCTTAACTGCCTTTGCTCCAAATTGCCCCATACCAAATTTGTCCAACACTTCATCCACAAAGTCCCAGTTCACCCTGTCGAATGCCTTCTCTGCATCCAGTGACAGGGTGAGCATGGAAAGATTCCTTTTTTTTTTAACCCAAACATTATATCAATTATTTTACTGGCATTATCTGGGCCTTGTCTGCACTCAACAAAGCCCACTTGCTCTCCGTTATTTAACTTTGGGATCAATTTACTTAGTCTATTTGCTAAAATTCCCGAATATAGCTTTATATCTACATTGATTAATGAAATGGGTCTATAGTTCTTAAAATCCACAGGGCCTTTATCAATTTTTAGAATATTTAAAATGTTTCCCTCTGTCATTTCCTGAGAAATGCCCTGCTGTTTAAACTTGTTGAACTTTTTGTATAATGGAGTTTTCAATTCATCTAAGAAAATGTTGTAATAGCAGTTCAAATAGCCATCTTTCCCTGGGGCTTTATATTGTTTTAATTTTTTTATAGAATTTTCTATTTCCCCTATGGCTATTTCCTTATTAATGTTTTCTAATTCCTCATTTGATATTTTATGTAGTTTCATTGTGGCAAGGAAAATGTTTATGTCCGATTTTATAGGCTTTACGAAGTTCCCTTCCTTCTCCAAGTAATATTGTGATTGGTAATATTTCATAAAAACATTACCAATTTCTTTCAGTTGTGAATATATTTTATTATCTTGTCCTCTTAGCCTCTTGATTCTATTTTGGATCTTATGTTTTTTCAATTTATAAGCTAGGGCTTTACCTACTTTATTTCTCATTAGATAATGATTTTGTTCATATTATCTGTTTGCAGCTGAATGATCTTTCTTATTTTTAAAGTTATTTGATTAATCTGAATCACAACCTCCGTTTTGGGCAGAGCTTTATTAATTCTCTGTAATCTATATAATTCAATGTATAATTCTCTTAGGCCCTCATTCAATTGCAATTTGGCCAATTGAATAAGGCTCTAAATAAGCACATAGCATATTTTTTTAATGAAGTTTTTAGTTAGTGAAAACCTTGCTTTTGGATAGATGCTTACTAACTAAAAACTTATTTAAAAAATATATGCTATGTGCTTATTTAAAACCTTATTCAATTGGCCAAATCGCAATTGAATAAGGGCCTTAGTGTTTTGCCCCTCTTTTATCTAGCTGCAATAGCTCTAGATATAAAAATTCCCCTCATATATGCTTTGTAAGTACACCAAGTTATAGCACTTAGAATCTTCATTAAAAGTAAAGGAGGAAATGTCTTGTTTTATTTCCTCTATTTGTTCTTTTGATTTAAATAACATTGGGTCCAGCTTCCACATTACATTTTTATTTATGTTTTTATTTACTCCTCCTTTAGAATATAACCAAATTGAGGCATGATCTGACCAAGATATTTCATTAATTTACATTTTTTCGACTGAGGACAATGTCTGAAAATGAACTACAAAATGCTCTATTCTCATGTAGGTTTGATATCTGTTAGGAAAAAAAAAAGTATAATCTTTCTGTTGGTTTTACTGTCCTCCATACTTCATATAAATCATAATTCATCAATAAGTAATTACATTTCATAGATAGTTTAACAGTATTTGAATCAGCTGTCTTTTTTACAGAAGAAGATCTGTTCAACGTTGTATCTAACATCATGTTATAATCTCCACGGAGTATTAATATACCTTTCCTAATTTGATATGTCTGATTCAAGATTCTCTTCAGAAATGTTGGTTATTTTTTGTTTGGGGCATAAATAATAGCTATTGTGTAATACTTCATTGTTAATTTTGCCCAACTATATTATATATCTTCCTTCTCCATCTATGAGTTTCAACTCTTCCTTAATATCTAATTTCTTGCAAAAGAAGACTGACACTCCCCTTGACATATTCTGAAACCAAAGCTTATAAATATCTTTTATCATACATTTTAGGGACTTTGTCTGTTTTCCGGTGGGTTTCCTGGAAACCGGCTACATCTACCTTAGGTTTAATGCATTCCAAGAATGCCGAGCTCCACTAATAGCGGGTGTTTAAACCATTTTGAGATAAGAATACAATTGTAATTTCACCAAGCAGATATTCTCTATTCTGATTTTGTCTCTCCTTACTATTTCACCCAACATACTCTCTCGCTACATTCATATTCCCTTGCATACATCCTTCTAATATTTTGCCAGATGATTACAAAAAGACAGAAGGTCCCTTTCAGACTAACTCCAAGGTTTAAAGTAACTGGCGGTATCTTAAAGTTATGAACCCGCAATGGTTCACAGGAAAAAAGCATATTTAACATATAGTATCTCACAAAAGTGAGTACTCCCCTCACATTTTTGTTAATTTATTATTATATCTTTTCATGCGACAACACTGAAGAAATGACGCTCTGCTACAATGTAAAGTAGTAAGTATACAGCCTGTATAACAGTGTAAATTTGCTGTCCCCTCAAAACACAGCCATTTTTGTCTAAACCGTTGGCAACAAAAGTGAGTACACCCCTGAGTGGACATGTCCAAGTTGGGCCCAAACCAATATTTTGTGTGACTACCGTTATTTTCCAGCACTGCCTTAACCCTCATGGGCATGGAGTTCACCACAGCTTCACAGGTTGCCACTGGAGTCCTCTTCCACTCCTCTATGATGACATCACGGAGCTGGTGGATGTTAAGAGACCTTGCACTCCCCCACCTTCCGTTTGAGGGTGCCCCATAGATGCTCTATAGGGTTTAGGTCTGGTGGCCAGTCCATCACCTTCTTTAGCAAGGAAGATGTGTTTGGGAGTTGTTATCATGTTGGAATACTGCCCTGCAGCCCAGTCTCCGAAAGGGATAGGATCATGCTCTGCTTCTGTTTGTCACAGTACATTTTGGCATTCATGGTTCCCTCAATGAACTGTAGCTCCCCAGTGCCCATCTTCAAATTGATCTATAGAACTTCCAATTCTCCTATTAATTGTTTGGTGTATTTCAGACCCTTCTACATGAAATATTTCCAATTCTTTATCTTTGCTTTTTGTCTGGAAAAATTTGAAGAGGACTTAGGTATTTTTTTTTAGTTTTTTTGTCTTTTCTCATTTTCTTCAAGCAACAGCCACCATTTCAGATCATTAAATTTACCTTCCTTGGAGTTTGCAAATTGCACCGACTTTCAAACAGCCACCATCTTAGATCATAGCAATTCCCTTCCCTGGATTTTGGAACTTGCAACTGCTCTTCAAGCAACAGTCACCATTTCAGATCATTACATTTACCTTCCTTGGAGTTTGCAAATTGCACCTACTTTCAAACAGCCACCATCTTAGATCATAGCAATTCCCTTCCCTGGATTTTGCAACTTGCAACTGCTCTCTCTGCCCACCCACCCGTGCATTCTCTTCACTTAATTTATAGAAACTTAATTTATAGAAACTCATATGACTTACACCTGCTCAGACAACAACTGCTAAAAAAAAACAAAAAACATTGTCATAAGTCTCTTAGCTACTCACCTACCACTTACCTGCCATTCTGATAAACCTTATCACACTGTTTTCCCTGCTCCTGAATCTATATTACTACTTCTACCATATCTTAGGATAATAATTCTTCCCCCCATTTTCTAATCTTACACACTGTCACAATGCTCTCTCATTCTTTCCTCTTTCTTATAACCTACTGCTTCTCTCTCAGACTTTCCTTTGCAGCATCTCCATATCACGTCCCCAACAATATTACCATCTCACCTTCCTTGCTCTCCTCTCCTCTTCTCTGCTCCCATGAGCTCCTCTCCCTCCTCCAGTCACAATATCATCCCCCCCTAACACTCACAAGCAGTTCACTCCTTCTCCTGGCTGCGGGAGATATATCCCCTAACCCAGGCTCCTCACTCTGCACTCGCTGTCAGCCACTCTCTGGTTCAAGGCCAGCAAATACCCGTAACACCCAGAATCTGATATCCATCACATGTCACAAACCTTCAACTCTACCTTTCTCCTGCGTCCTCTGGAACGCATGATCTATCTGTAATAAACTCACATGACCTATTCACTACTAGCTCTCACTGAAACCTGGCTCTCATCCTTAGACACTGCCTCCCCTGCAGCACTCTCTCACAGTGGTTTTCACCTCAGCCACACAGCTAGACCTGGGAACAAACAAGGTGGTGGTGTGGGTGTTTTGCTTCCCACTCGCTGTACATTTCACCTCATACCCCCTGTCCCATCCCTCCAATTCTCATCCATTGAAGTTCATACAATCCGCCTCTTCTCACCTATCTCTCTACGTGTAGCTGTGATCTATCGCCCCCAGGCACTCCCTCTCAATTTCTTGATCACTTTTCTGCCTGGCTCCCTCACTTTCTCTCCTCCAATGTTCCTTCATTGGTACTTGGAGATTTTAACATTGCTGTCGACACTCCCACCTCCCAAGCAGTAGGCAAACTGCTCGCACTCACCTCTTCTCTTGGCCTCTCACAACTAACAGATTCTTCTACTCATCATGCTGGACATTCTCTTGATCTTATTTTCACCAACCTCAGCACAACCTCCTACCCAGTCATCCGTCCACTCCCTCTATCTGACCACCACTTCCTTACCTTCAACCTCACCAAATCACTCTCTCTCCACCCCTCTCCAACCCCTAACACCATCACGAACAGAAGCCTGCGAGCACTTGACCCTACCCGTTCTCAGTCCCATCACCAACCTCAACTGCCCTGACACTGCCACCTCACTCTACAACTCTACTCTCTCTTCCACCCTTTAAACTTTGGCCCCCATAATCACACCCAGATGCCCTCACTCTCATCCACAACCTTGGCACACTACACAAACATGATACACCCAGAGGTGGAGGAAATCACACACTTCAGCAGATTTCCTTCACTACAAATTTATGTTACGCTCCTATTACTCTGCCCTCAACCGTGCCAAACAGCAGTACATTACATCACTAATATCAACTCTGTCCTCTAACCCCAAGCGTCTGTTTGCCACTTTCAATACTCTCCGCCGCCCACCACCTCCTCTCATCCCTTCCTCTCTCACAGCTGAAGACTTTGCTAACCATTTTATTCATAAAATTCTAAACATCCGAAATGAACTCTCATCTCATAGTGGCTCCTCCCTCTATACCAACAACACCCAGTCTTCTCCCTTCTCCAATACCACAGCCACTTTGAACTGCTACAGAGGATGAATTCTCCAAACTGCTATCATCCACTCGCCTCACTACATGTCCTCAGGATCCTATTCCATCTCAGCTCATATCTCCCCTCTCTACCACACTAATCCCAGCTCTCACACATATTTTCAACCTCGCCCTAAATACTGGTATGTTTACATCTTCTCTAAAACATACCATAGTTATACCCACCCTCAAAAACCCCTCATCTGACTCTGACGTTGCATCTAACTACCACCCTATCTCTCTGTTTCCCCTGGCTTACAAACTGCTGGAGAGGCTCGTCTATAACCGCCTTATCAGCTTTATTTCCTCTAACTCCCTTCTTGACACCTTCCAATCCAGCTTTCGGCCCCAACACTCCACTGAGACAGCTCTCACTAAAGTCACCAATGACCTGCTTACCGCCAAGTCAAAAGGTCACTTTTCAATTCTTCTTCTAGATCTCTCTGCTGCCTTTGACACTGTCGACCATCTACTTCTACTCCATATCCTCTTCTCCTTCGGTATTAGAAACACTGCTCTCTCGTGGTTCTCATCATACCTACAAAATTGATCATTCAGTATCTCCTTCTCCAACACCTCTTCTGCTCCCCACCCCCTGTCTGTTGGTGTACCCCAAGGATCAGTCCTAGGCCCCCTCCTCTTCTCAATCTACACATCCTCACTTGGTACCTTAATAATCTCTCTTGGGCTTCGTTATCATCTCTATGCAGATGACACCCAAATCTACCTCTTCGCATCAGATCTATCCCCCTCTCTTCTAACACACGTCTCCAACTGCCTCTCTAGTATATCCTCTTGGATGTCCACCCACCATCTAAAACTCAACATGTCTAAAACTGAACTCCTAATCTTCCCTCCCTATCCCACAGCGTCAATTACTCACATCTCTCTCCCTGTCAACAACGAAATCATCACCCCCACCTCCCAAGCCCGTTGTCTTGGAGATCTGCTGGCCCCCGCACTGTCTTTCATCCCTCACATATAATCACTAACTAAATCTTGTCTTCTCCATCTAAAAAACATCTCCAGAATTCGTCACTATCTTACACAAGACACAACTAAAATCCTAATACACTCTCTCATCATCTCTCAAGTAGACTACTGCAACTCGCTTCTTGTTGGCCTACCCACCATCCGACTAACTCCACTTCAATCAATTATGAATGCCTCTGCTAGACTCATCTTCCGTACACAACGTTCAGTGTCAGCATCACCTCTCTGTCAATCACTCCACTGGTTTCCCTTAGCCTCAAGAATAAAATGTAAAATCATGACCCTAACTTACAAAGCCCTTAACAATAACGCTCCCCCATACATCTCTGCTCTCATCTCCAAATACTCCCCCACCCGCCCTCTTCGTTCTGCTAAGGACCTTCTTTCTACAACTGTTGTCACCTCCTCTCACTCCCGCCTCCAGGACTTTTCTCTTGCTGCCCCTAGTCTCTGGAACTCCTTGCCTCGCTTTACCAGATTATGCTCTTGCCTTAAAACATGTAAAACCTCACTTAAAACGCATCTCTTTAAAGAAGCGTATCACCTTCCACCCTAACATACTTATCACCTCTCTCTCCCTCTTTTACCATTCACTATACTTTAGATTGTAAGTCTGCGAGTTTCTATCCTAAGTACTTTGGGAATGCACTATGGGCATTGGATTGCTAGCTCAAAGCCAAGACCCCTTCTTGCTTTGCTATTTGTTAATTTGAATTTATCTTTGTCTGAACTTAACTTATGTACAGCACTACGGAATACGTTGGCGCGTTATAAATTAACTATAATAATAATAATTTTCTGTGGATTAGTATTTATTTTGTTCATTTTATGTTTAGCTAGAGGTTTTCTTATTTCTTTATCTTATTACTTTCAATAAGAATATCTTCCAGTCCTAAACTCATGTATGTAAATTCAGTTGTGTATCGTCAAATTACTCGGTTATGGACTGTAGGTCTCACTGGGTTCCTCTTTGTAAAAATTATTTGGTCTATTAAGTCAGCATGATATGATATGTTCCATTTAGGTATAATCCTTCTTATAGGAGAATCCCTTTGACTTTCGATCATATGCTGAGCTTTTATAAATATACCCATTTAAGAGTCTCTTAATGCCACACCAAGGCTTTACCCGATAGTAGATAGATATAGGTAAATATATAGTTATTTCCTCTTCTTATCCGATATGTCTTGGGTTGCAAATTATTTTTATTATCATTATGCTTTATTTGTAACATACCAGCATATTCTGTAGCGCTATACAGAGGTTAGGTACAAGTATAAACAATTACCCCACAATGAAAAAAATGGAAGACCCTGATATTGAGCTTTTAATCAGATATACACAGTGCTTTCCCTAAAGCACCTCACAAGAGTGAAAACTCGCAAACTTACAATTGAAAGGGTGTAGGTGAGGTACAGGAGAGTGATAGATGCATAGTGAATGAAGAGGCTAAAGATGATAGTTTTTTTTGAATAGATGTGTTTTTAAAGAGATTGTGAAGAATTTGAGGCAGGAAGATAGTCTGATGGAGCGAGGTAAGGAGTTCCAAAGAAATGGGGCAGCACAAGAAAAGTCTTGAAGGCGAGAGTGAGAGGAGGTGGTGAGAGAGGAGGAGAGAAGAAGGTCATTAGCAGAGCAAAGAGGGCAAAGAGGGCAGGTGGGAGTGTATTTTGGGATGAGAGCAGAGATGTAGGAGAGTGCACTATTGTGGAGGGCATTATATGTTAGGGCCATGATTTTGAAGTTTATTCTAGAGGCTATGGGAAGCCAGTGAAGTGCCTGACAGAGAGGTGTTGCAGACACTGATCGATTAGTATGGTAGATGAGTCTAGCGGATGCATTCAAAATGGATTGGAGTAGAGACAGATGGGTTATAGGAAGGCCAGCAAGGAGAGAGTTGCAGTAATTGAGGCAAAATATGATGAGCGAGTGAATAAGAATTTTAGTTGTGTCTTGTGTAAATTAGTGACATATTTAAATATGTTTTTTAGGTGAAAGTGACAAGATTTTGTGAGTGATTGAATGTGAGGAATGAAAGGGAGGGAAGGGTCTAGTAGTACCCCAAGACAGCGGGCCTGGGAGGTGAGAGTGATGATGGCATTGTTGACAGAGAGAGAGATGTGAGGAATTGAAGCTGTAGTAGAGGGTGGGAAGATTAAGAGTTCAGTCTTAGACATGCTGAGTTTCAGATGGTGGGCAGACATCCAAGAGGATATACTAGAGAGGCAATTGGCAACTTAAGCTAGCAGAGAGGAGGATAGTTTGGGGACAGAGATGTAGATTTGGGTGTCATCAGCATATAGATGATACTGAAATCCAAAAGATTTTATTAGGTCACCAAGTGAGGATGTATAGATGCTCTCTTTTGGTCTGCTGCATATTTTCTGGAGGGAGTTTACCCTTGAAATTATTCTTAGTGGTCTGTTTGCATTTGACCATCCAAAAATGTTATTATATTAAGAGTCTTATTGAGGGGGATTTCAATATCTATATGGTTCTTGTGTTTTATTCAACATACTTTTTTTTATCTGTCGCTCTTATCTTCTATCCCCAGGCAGGGCCTGACCTCAACTGAATTTAAATACAGTTTATTTTTGATTGCTAATGCTATTACTATAAGAAAAAGTTATATATGGGGTTTGCTATCCCCATCATATATATAGTTGTCAACAGTGCGGGTTGTCAGAGGTTGTTGCTAACGCTGCGGCCCTCGCGAAGCCGAAGGTGCTCCTTGCCAGCAACAGCGGACTTTAGGCCCGCAAATGCGTACCCTCGCAAAGCGAGGGGCCGCATTTGCGGAGATGAAGGCTCCCACCGCGACGGCAACATTTACGGTCTTAGCATCCCCAAATACAAGCCGCAGGACTTAGAAAAAAAATATTACGAGCTCGCAAAAATACGACATTAGCGCCCGAAACCCGTGCACATGAAAATACTAGATCCACTAAAAATACACACAAACACATAAAAAGCTTACCCACAGCAAGGGAGGGGGCACCCAGAACCTCTAAAAGTGAAGTTAAAACTGAATTTAAGTACAAATTAAAGAGTTTAGACACCCGAAAATCCCCTAAGCGAGAGAAAAAATGGCAGCCAAAAAAAACGAAAATTAGGCTACAGGACCCTAAACACGCAAAACACCACGAAACACATACAAATTTTTCCAAAAAGCCATACGAGGTCCAAGAACAAGGGTGCAAAATCAGCTAAAGCAGTGTACTACACACATTAGGCGCCACTAACTTACACAATGCGGAAGTACACAGGTAACCTAATGGATTTTACTCTTTACTACACACTCTTTACTCACTCTTTTACACTACACACTGCACATTGCTGACACTTACACAGCAGCTCCACAACACTCAAAACACACATTGTATGCTGCAGCAACATCAAAAAAGATTGGCAGCTCTTCAGCATAATGCTTCCTGCATATATTACTTCCAAATAGGTAAAGTATATTCCTTTATTAATTTATTATTTATTTGATTACCATACACCAAACAGCATTAGCTCACTTACAATTTCATCAATGTAATTTTTTGACAGGCAATATTCTAGTCTTTTTAGAATCTTCTTGATGCCTCCCTGCTGTATCAGCAGTTCCTTCCCATTATCTGGTAAGCTGAATAAGCATGGGGAGTCTGAAGGTGCTTACCTCCAGCTTACTGCTTTTCATGCTGTGGGAATCTTTCTTCTCCTTTATCCCCAAGTATTGGGGTAGCCGAGATCCTCTCTCTGATCTCACCTTGGTGGTACGACAGGTCTCCCTCCTGCAGCAGCAGCCTTTGATGGTAGACGCTTCCCAGTGTCTCAACCATTCTCTACGCTCTTCTCCTACACCGCCTGATGCTGGGTCACGCCCTAATCAACGTCACTTCCGTTCAGCCTCATCCTCCACCCACAGCATGCGATAAGATAATTTGGCTTCCTAAAACCCAACTCCCACACTCCAACTACCCTAATCCAATGATTAAACTTTCCCTAGTAAGCTGGACATGGGTCAACTCCAGGTGTCAACTAGCAATGGACCTCTCACCTCTTATACCAATCCTTGCCTGCCCCTTCACTTCCTCAGAGATCTTCCAGCAGAATCAAAAATATGGTGGACCTCAAGAGGCCTGGACAGACTAGATCCGTGGTTTATAAATGGCCAGAATCTCCCCTTTAAACAAATAAGAGATAAATATGGGCTACCAATTAGAGAACATTTTAACTTCTGTAGGTTTTGACACTCAGCCTCAATCAGCCTTATTAAATTGCAATTCGGCAAATTCTAAAGGGCTCTATATAAGCACACAGCATATTTTTTTACTGAAGTTTTTAGTCAGTGAACTTCTATCCAAAAGCAAGGTCTTCACAAAACAAAAACTGCTGTAAAAAAAATATGCTCTCTGCTTATATAGAGCCCTTTAGAATTTGCAGAATTGCAATTTAACAAGGCTGTATATTACAACCACAATGAGAACCTTAGGCCCCCTAGAACAAGCTGATTATCCTGCATATGTGAGTATGCCCCATTAACACAGGGCATCCTCGGCCTGCTATATAAATCTCTCAACACTCCCCTAAAAATGTACAAACCCAAATTCATGGTTAAAAGGGAGGACAATCAAGACCAGATATGGAACTAGCCAGGGGCTCATGGAATTATCGCCTACTGGAAACCTCTCTAAAAATACTCCACAAAACTTATATCACTCCCGATTGGCTCCATAAAATTAAACCCCAAGAAAGTGCATATTGTTTTAGTGGTGGCTCAACCTGGGGTACCATCATGCACATCTGGTGGACCTGCCCGAAAACTCAAAATATGTGGAAGAAAGTAATAGAGCATGGGTTACAATATGGCAGCAAAATACTGGAGATAGATATGGATGCTATGTGAGGTGGGTGCTGTGCATGGATGGATGCTGAGAGGCGATGGCTGCTGACAAGGACTGGGTATGGATGGAGGCTAAAAGGGGTGGGTGCTGTGTGGGGTTGATGTTTATATATGTACTAGCGTATTGCCCGTCAAAAAATGACGGCAATGAGATGTGTATGTTTTAAAAGTTGTTTAGTTATTAATATACATATGGAATTGTAAGGTAGCTAATGTTGTTTTCTGTGTACTACTGAAATATAGAATACAAATTAATAAATTAATTTACGTATTTTTATGCATTGTGTTGAAGAGCTGGCAATCTGTGTTGATGTTGCTGCAGCATTAGTGGTGTGGAGGTGCTGTGTAAGCGTGATGAACGTGTGCAGTGTAATAGTGTGCGTGCGCGAGACGAAACCGTTAACGTAGCTGTGTACTTCCGCATTATCCTAAAATGGCGGATAATGTGTGGTATGCGTCTTAGCGGATTATCGGTACTTGTTTTCCGTGGTTAAAGTGCTGTAGCCTCGTTTTCGTTTTGTTCGTCCACCATTTTTTCTGCGGCGCTCATTGCCAAAGTACTACGGTTTAACGGCTCGCCTCGCCTCGCTGTGCGAGGCTCGCCAGACGATGATCGCCTGCGACGCTCATCGCTAAGCCCGCTAAAGTACTACGGTTTAACATTAATTAAATATGGTCAAACGGTCAAATGACGGTTAAATGTTGTGAAATTTGTTTGCCACACAACATGACGCTACATTTGTCCCTTTTTTTTCTTCTTAAAATAAGCTTAAAAAAAATGTTTTACATTTTTTATTTTTGTAACTTTCAACTTATATTTCATCAAATGCGTTGGTTTAGGCGGGAAATCCAATGTTGCGCGAGACAAAGGCGTTAAATCTGTGTTAATGCGTACATCTGTAATTGCATTTCGTAAAATGTACTCGCTCCTGTCTTTTTACTCATTGCGCTGTTAATCCGCATCCTTTATCTTGTTGTTTTTCAAACACATACGTCTGTGGCTGTGTTTTACGCAGTTCGTAGTAGTATAGCCTCGTTTTCATTTTTTTGGGCAGCCATTTTTTTCTCGCTTAGCCGAATTTCGAACTTTGTAACTCGGCTAAATCAATGTAAATTGGAGTTCCAACTCACTTCCAGACGTCATGCCTGGTTCCCCATGCGGTAAGTGACCTTTATTTAATTTTTTTGTGTGTATTTAGTGTTTTTTTTATTGTTTTGGTTCCTTTTATTGTTTTGGTTCCGCCGCTTATCTCGTAATTTTTTTCATCTCGTATTTTTTTTCTAAGTGCTACGGTTTAACGGCTCGCCTCGCTATGCGAGGCTCGCCTGCAATGAGCGCCTGCGTGTGTATGTAAGTGAATTTGAGCCCAAAACTTTGTTCCGCACCAGGGCCCTCCATTCACTAGCTCCGCCACTGATGAGATAATAAAAATGATTGAAGAAAAAATTAACATTCAACTTACGGAGTACTTGTTTTATTACTATAATAGTTGTCAGTGTCTGGTACGATGTTACCACGCTTTGTGAGCCTCGCAAAGCGATGCGAGCCGTCAAACACACGAGACTTAGGCTGCAATAAGAGCCAAAACAACAAATATGCCTCAAATTCACTTACATACACACACACCACAGTGGGAGAGGCAGGGAGCCTGTGAGTCAGATTGCAAGCTAATTTCATGCATATTTCACGTGTTTTCACGATTGAAAATTGCCTAAGCGAGACATAAAATGGCTGACAAAAAAAAAGGAAAACAACGAAAATGAAGCCCAAGGACGTAAAACTAGCCCGAAGGACATAAAACGAGCCTGAAGGATGTAAAAAATAGCCCTAAGCAGTAACACTTAACAAAAGCCAGTAACACTTAATCCAAGCCACTAACATTTAACACAAGGCAGTAACACTTAACCCAAGCCATTAACACTTAACCCAAGGCAGTAACACAACCCAAGGCAGTAACACAACCCAAGACCGTAACACTCAAGCGTGAGCCCAATAAACTACACAGGGGGTGAGGCTTGCAATGAGCGCCAAAGGTGCTTAGAGGGCCCATAGACTTGCATTGTGTGTCAAACAACATTGCTAGCCTTACAAATTTACTCCCATCATTTTTGACAGGCAATTTCCTAGTATTATATAATATTTGGATCCTTCACTATTTCACTTCAACAATGAATGATCACATACTTACTGGTTTATTGTTTTTTTTTATCTAATCCGATTACAACTGTAAATTCAAATCAATGTCATAATTATATTGCCCCTAAACCTCCTTTTTGGATAATTTGGTTATGGCTTTTCCTAAACCTATAGGAATAATTAAACACCTGCACACTCAGTTTGTTCTTCCAATATTCCTTAGTAAAATAAGCTGTTATAGTAAATGAATCTGTTTTGGTTAATACTATTACAGAGAATACTCAAGAACATGAAGAGGCGCCTGCTAGTCAGTAGCTAGAAGTGCACAAATAAATCAGAGCACAGTCATTTTTAATATTTCTTGTAAGTATGTCACGTATTGACACTTACATTTTATGTATATCAGAATGAGATTGTGCTCTAGAGCTGTTTTTACATATTATCAAAAGCTATCTGCAATGTTTTATTATTAATATTAAAATAAATTATTATTACACTTGTACCATTCACAGCACAGCAATTTTTCAATTCTTTGTTTTTTGTCTTTTACAGGTGTCCAGTTTGTTCTTTTGTTTTGCATTTTCTCTACTTTTCAGTACATTGCAGGAATTTAAGAAAAAATGTTGCAATTCAGCCATCAGCATTGCCACTGTATTCTGTAATGACATTGAACTTTAATTTAAAGATCTGAAAGCATCATTATTGGAATTGTGTACATGTACATTTCCATTTTGGTCAAAAGTAGAGACAAAATGATACTCTGTACAGTAGCATAGAGAAAGAAAGCGCGCGCAGCAATCTGTCACAACCTGTGTACATATGGTGTATATGTGGTTTGATAAGCTAACATAAACCAGACACGTGATGTGTCATTTAGTAGGACACACAGTAGTAGGACACACAGATGATTATAAACTAGCCTCACAATCCGGTCTCCTTATGAATGGATTTTGGTTGACCCCAAACTATACAAATTAAAAAACAAAATTCAAATTGGTAAAATGCAGCCTAAGGCTGCTATTAATTTTACCATCAACTATAAAAAATCTCTAGGGCTACCGGTGGTAGCCTGTGAGTTTTCCACTTAATAGCAAGGGTTACCCTCTGCCAGGGCTCCTCTCAGCCTCCAGGCTACTGAGCCCTGCAAGCGTTGAGGCTCGGCCATTAACCATGGCAGTGTTCAACTGACCCCGGGGGAAAGGTTGCTTTCAGCTACCTGCTTGCAGGGCTTAATGGCCAGGCTTAACCGCTTCCAGGGGATAATGGCCAAGCCTCCACTGTAAACTCACGGGCCGCCAATGGCGGTTACCCTAGTTCAGTTAGAGCACTAATACACGACTGTTGTACATTATAAACTGAATTTTGTTAAAAGACCACTGTAGTTTAGGAAACTCTGTTTTGAGAAGAATGTAACAAACATGCATGTATAAACATTTCTTTAAGAGAAAATCTTAATTATAGCAAACTCCCATTGTGTATAGAAAGTGCCATGATGCCTGTCTTCAGTACTTGTTCTAGCTTGGAGCCTTTATGTAGTTTTCTATTCAGTAAAGGAGGGAGTAGTGGGAAGAAGGACAATCTGTTACTCATTTGTGATTAAAGTCAGCTTTTAGTATTTTACACCTACGCATTCTTAAGTACGTGCCCTGAAGCACACACTCACAAGTAAATATTATAAAACCTTGCCTTCCTGCTCCACCCACCACACGCTGGACAAAAAGTATTACTTAGTTTGTTACATACTTCACAAACATGACGTTTAACTCAATTTACACTGGTCTTTTACATTTTGTATTGCTCTTCTTGAGGCTTAAGATGGACCCACTGGGGTGAGATGGGCTGGATCCAGGCAATGTTTATCATCACCATTTACCCTTTCCATAAGGGTAAATTGTCACAGCAGAAATAATCATTAAGAAACAGGTCATTTTGGACAAGGAATGTCAGGATTACATGCCCATAGGTCACAGCAGGTAGCAGGCAGCAGATAGCACACATGGCTAGTAACAGAAAATCAAACAATATCTTGGAACTTTAATAAATATGCAAAAATTCTATCCAAGAACTATAACAAACTTAAATACTAAAACACTATTGCAATTATAAAATATAATCTTACACAATACATGTGATATACATATATTATTTAATTCACCTCATTTAGCATCAGTTGTTTTTAATTTATTTATCTTAAATTCCAGATTGTTCCTTCGCCTGTGTAGCCTACCACTGCTTACAAAGAGGTGGAACATCCACATGATTTGTCCCTGTGAATTTAATCACATTTGAATTAAAAGTCTAATGTGCCAATGAGTTGAACCCTAACACAAGGGAAGTTATAGAAAATAGGTTACCAAAAGTATTTACAACAAAGATACATAACAAATAGAGTAATGAGAGTACACCAAAGCAATACAACTTTCATACAGAGTTTTCTTACATTCCACCCTTTATATGATGTCAGACTTGATTTGCCTTTACCCAGTAATTTATCACAGGTTGTTGGTTTATTGACCCTGTAATTGTATTCACTGGTATTAAAACATTTCCTTTAACACACATGTTACATAAATAGTATTGTGTTTATTGAGTCTGTTGCTGAGAGACCAAGTATAATACAACTTGTGAATGGTATTCATGTTGTTTTTCCTCTCATATCACAATTATGATTCAACAATCAGATTATTTATGGAATTAACTCTTAGATAAATATATTGCAATTGTGAATTAAATAATAAGAATCTTTGATTTCCCCATTTCTATTTTGAAGCACGGGGACATACACCACCAGTGGATTGTAAATAAATTAAACAAACTTGATGAGAGGCTGTACATGGATTAGGAAAATGACCCATGCTGGCATATCACTAGACCCAATTAAACTTTTTGCCTCGTATTATGAAAAAAAAAAAGATGCATCTGACTTGGTGTTTGATTATTTACGTGCTCTAGATATAGTAAAAAAACAAAACAAAACAAATCATGCATCACTGGACTTTTCAAGTTTTTCCAAAGATTGCAGAATTCAAATAGGCAAAATAGGCCAAGAAGCAGTGCTTCCCAAACGTGTTCCTCCATGTACTACCTCACAGTTATTGAAAGTCGCATGAACCACTTTAAAGCTGAAGAAGGTCTTAATGGACCATAGAATTTGTTTGTATTTTATAAATATTAATGCATTATAATAAATAAGAGCATGTACACTAACAAAAAAAAAATAGACTTCTGTACTACCTGTCTGTGTAACTTTATACATTTTTTTTGTAATATTAGTAGTTTTGAATCATCTGAATGCAGTTTACAGACCACATGTGTTCTGCAAACCACACTTTGGGAAACCTCTGCCATATATTTTTATCCAAATAGGACACAGTCATAAAAGATCACAAAACTTTCCTTAGGTATATTAGTGAAAATAGAAAAACTAAGGGAGAAAAAATAATACTTAAGAAAGTAGACAGTGACACATCAAACTACCTGAATTAATGTTTCTGCTCTGTTTTTTCAGCTGGCATTGATAAAGGAAAACTTCCATTGGGGTTACAACATTAAGTGATAAAATAATTAACATAATTCACAAGACAGGGTTTTATAAATGTTATCAACGTTAAAAGTAAGCAATTAAGTGGACCTGGACAATGTACATCTATGGGTAGTGAAGGAGCTTAGATCAGTTCTTGCCACACCATTACATTTTTTTTTTTATTATAGTTAATCATAATTTCAGATGACTCTGGAATTGCTAATGTAATACTGCTATGCAAAAATGATAGTAGGGAAGACAACAATCAATTATCCTTTCTCAAACGTCTTGGGGCTTCTATCAAAATATTTTCTAATGGTTCTTTGATTGTGGCAGGAGATTTTAATGTTATTCCCAACTTTGAAAATGACAGAAAATCCCAAACCATTTGTAAAAACGCAAATAGAATCCAGAATGTAGCATTTAAATTTTCGAATTGGTTTAATGGACTTAACTTACTTGATGTTTGGCGCGTCTTAAATCCAAATCAACGAGACTTCACCTTTTTTTCTAATGTTCATAAGTTATATTCCCGTATAGATTTGTTTTTGGTGGATAGCAATACTATGAACAATATAACAAAGGTCAATATTCACTCAATAACCCTTTCAGATCATGCTTGTATCACTATGGAGGTTAATTTTAACTTGTATAAAATTGGTCGTCCGCGGTGGAAATTAGATGATTATTTGATTAAGGAGGAATTCAGAAAGTCTTGATGTTACCGTTTAAAGAGTACTGTTTAATATCAAATTACAAACTAAATGTACAAAAATCAGATACTTTAGTGATAAATCTCTCCTCAAACACCAGTAAATTTTTAAGGGAATCATACTCATTTAATTGGAACTCCAACTCTTTTATGCATCTGGGTATTATTTTTTCAGCAGAGCTTAAAAATATGATTAAAATAAACTACAATGACCTCTACAGTAAATGGTTAAAACATTTAAGTGGTTGGAAAGGAGTTAAAGCATCCTTTAGTGGTAAAATATCCATTATTAAAATGGCACTTCTGCCTAGATTCAATTATCTCACTAGCTGTATTCCGATTAGAATTTCTCAATATCAAGTGAAAAAATTTCAAATGATTATAGATAAATTCATCCGTTCTTCAAAACATATTAGACTTAAGAGATTAACTTTCACTAGAGCATTCTCTCAAGGAGGATTGTCTTACCCTATGCTACAATTAAATCAAGATGCCAGTATGTTGCCTCATGCTTCAAAATGGCTTAATTTAAATGGGTCCTGTGTGTGGTCTCAAATTGAGAGGGCCTTGGTTCCTTGTATAGACCTCAAACTGTAATTTTTTATGGACCGTAAGGTACCTAAATTTTTTTTAAATGGCTCTTAAATTGTTAAGAACATTTATAATTTGTGGAGATTGATAAATAAAAAATACCAGCTAATTCCCGTCAATAGCATTTTAATTCAAAACCCCCCAGCCCTTACATTTCAAAAGTTTGGCTTATGTTCTGAGAGAGAACTAGTAACACTGTTTATAAAAGATCTTTATTATGAGGGCCGCCTCCTTTCTTTAGATCAACTTTTTTTCTAACTATGGGCTTCCTTCTAGTTGTTGGCTAAAAGTCAAGCAACTATCTACGCTTTTATCCGTATTTTGTTCAACTAGCACAGCAGAAGGTTGTTTAACATCATTAGAAAAACTTATCAACTCTAACAACTATAGCCGCTTACTATCTAAATGCTATAACATTATAGGGAGACCCTTAGCCCTTATTAAGACATGGGGTATGGAAAATTGGGAAAAAGATCTTGGTATCTCTTTCCCTTGGGAGATATGGGAATCCTCACTCTATGGGACAAACAGGATCGTTAAACACCCTTCGGATAGAGAACTCCACATTAAACTTGTAAATAGGTGGTACATGGTGCCCTCTCAAATTTATCAATTTTCACATAATCCTCAAGACAGTATGTGTTGGAGACTATGTGGTATATATGGTGATTTTCTTCCCACATTTTGGGAATGTCCATTAATTAAACCCTTGTGGCTTGAAGGTTTTGAGTTCATTGAACGCTCTATAGAATCTAAACTTTCCTTTCTACCTCAGTATAGTTTATTGCATATTTTTCCAAAATCGTTAAATTTAGATAAGAAAGCTTTCATTATTTTAATTTGTATGGCAATAAAAAGATCAATTATTTCCCAATGGAATTCTAATAAAATCCCTACTTGGAATGAAATCTTAGTAATGATTCAATGAGTAAGAGATCTTCAAGCCAATTGGGAAGTTACAGGCACTTCCCGCAACAACTCCCTTAAGTGGAAATTATGGGATTCTATATATAAAAGGGTTTCTTAAATCTGTAAACAACAATAGCTGCTACCTCTTGCCTAATGGAAATGCTTGCTGTTCCTGGTTTCTTATAGTAATATTTTTGCTGTCTCTCTCTCATTGATTCCGGGTCTTTTTCTTTTCGTTTTCTTTTTCTTTTGCTAATTGTTTTTTTATTACTATTCATCTTTGTCAATTTAAAGCTTAATATCATAATCATTTAAATGAAAGTGTATGCATGACAAGTGAATGTTCTTTTTTAAATGTTTTACCTTATGTATTGTATGTTTTTCCTTTTTCTGTTGTTTATTTCAATGTACTGTGTTATTAAAAAAGAATATATAAAGGAAAAAACTTTAATTGGATACACTGAATCCGGAAACTACGCCGTTATAAAATGTATAAAAAAGGACTGTATAGAGATACTTATCTAAGTATCTCTATACAGTCCTTTTTTATACATTTTATAACGGCGTAGTTTCCAGATCCAGAGTATCCAATTAAAGTTTTTTCCTTTATATATTCTTTTTTGCTACCACAAGGGGTGCTAAGCACCTAGGATACCAGCAATATAGATCATCATTTTTTCTATAATAGTACTGTGTTATTAACTGTATTTATGATATATACGATATTTATATGGTACATTGTTATATTTTTGTAAAAACAATAAATACTATAAAAAAGAAAAAAAAAGTAAGCAATTTAGTGGGCCCGGACAATGTACATCTATGGGTAGTGAAGGAGCTTAGATCAGTTCTTGCCACACCATTACATTTTTTTTTTATTATAGTCAATCATAATTTCAGATGACTCTGGAATTGCTAATGTAATACCGCTACGCAAAAATGATAGTAGGGAAGACTTAAATAACTATAGGCTAATATTATGCAAAATAATGGAAACAATTTTGAAAGAAATAATTACTGAATAGCTAAAGTCTAAACTTACAAGATCATAGGTAGTATTGGCTTTAGTGCTGGGAGATCATGTCAGACTAATATAACTGTTTTGATGATGTAACCAAAGTTATAGACCAGGGTTGGAGCAGTAGATGTAACTTATATAGCTTTTAGTAAATCATTTGTCACTGTCCCACCATAGTCTGGGACTAGATTCAGACATAGTTCAGTCGATCGGACAATGGCTGAAGGATAGGCAACAATGAGTAATATTAATGGGATACAGTCAGAGGAAGGAATGGTTACCAGCAGAGTGTCACAGAGCTCAGCGGTGAGGCCTGTTTTGCTTTATATATTTATTAGTGATATTACTAGTGAGCGTCAAGGAAAGTTCTGCCTCTTTGCAAGACACTAAAATATGTAACAGGGTAGGCATTCCAAGAGGTATAAATCAAATGCGTAATGATTTAATAAATCTAGAGCAATAGTCAAGTATGTGGGATCTGAAACTCAACACTAGTAAAAACAAAAAGGTGCACTTTGGTCACAAAAAAAACAAAATAATATATTAACTTACTGGTAAAATTATGATTGGAACTAATGAGGAAATAGACTTGGGAGTTATTATATTGCATGACGTAGGAAAGCAAAGCAACAAAGCCGTAGAAAAAGCAAGTAGGATGCTTGGATGCATTGGTAAACGAATTAGTAGAAGAAATAGATCCCTATTTGGATGTCATATAGAATAATGTATCTAGTTCTGGAAACCTTATCTTTTAAAAGATAGCAACAAACAAACAGTTAAAAAAAGAACTAAAATGGTGCATGGTCTAAAAGACGAAACTTATAAGGAAAGATTTCATGACCTCATTATGTATAGCTTAGAGGAGAGAAGGGAGAATGTGATATGGTAGATACCTTTAAATATGTCAAATGATAAAGTTCAAGAGTAGGATGTCTTCAAGAAAAAGAGGAACGCAAGAAAAAGAGTGATTTGAATTTGGAGAATGGAAGATTCAGGATTAATGTGAGAAAATATTATTTTACAGAAAGAGTAGTATATAACATATTGCCAATGGAAGTTGTAGGGTCAAACACAGTTAAGAAATTAAAACATGCCTGAGATAAGCATAAGACTTTACTGGAGCTTACTTTAGCCAACTTTAAGGTAGATAACGTGGGCATACCAGATGGACATTTTGGTTGTAATCTAGTTCTCAATCTATGAGCCCTATTCAGCTGGCCAAATTGCAATTACTTGAACCTTTAGGGCCCTATTAAATTCTCCCTCGTAGTTCTCTCGGTGCTCGCAAAAGGCAGTTTTCCTGCTGTTTGCGAGAACCGAATCTCTCGCAGCCTGCTTTACGATATGACTGCGAGAAAATGGCCGAGAATAGGCTCCGAGAGAGCTACGTAGCCTTAAATCTATGCACGAGTCTCGCATATCGTAAGAATCCCTAAGTGGACAAAAAGTCCACGCAAGGGATCCGAAAGCCTCTACGTGCTGCCTCGGAACAGCCCGAGACAGCAGTGTGAGGCTCCCCCCTGCACCCTATACACATCCCCATGCTGCAGGGGTCTCTATCAGGACCCCTGCAGCACCCCCACATTAACCCCTTGCAGCGGGGGTCCCCGATCTGCATAGATCAGGCCCCCCGCTGCATTTAAAACTTTCCTGCCGCGGCTCCTTAAAGGGACCGCGGCACACTATTACCCAATCCCGGCCGCGGCACTTAAAATTAACCCCACTCTATGCTGGGGGTCCCCATCGGGACCCCCGAAGTGTCCCCACATAAACCCATTGCAGGGGGGGGGGCCCCGATCTGCATAGATCAGGCCCCCCGCTGCATTTAAAACTTTTAAATTCCCCGCCGCGGCTCCTTAAAGGGACCGCGGCACACTATTACCCAATCCCGGCCGCGGCACTTAAAATTAACCCCCCTCTATGCTGGGGGTCCCCATCGGGACCCCCGAAGTGTCCCCACATAAACCCATTGGAGGGGGGGTCCCCGATCTGCATAGATCAGGCCCCCCGCTGCATTTCAAACTTTTAAATTCCCCGCCGCGGCTCCTTAAAGGGGCCGCGGCACACTATTACCCAATCTCGGCCGCGGGACTTAAAATTAACCCCCCTCTATGCTGGGGGTCCCCATCGGGACCGATGAAGTGTCCCCATATAAACCCCCTGCAGCGGGGGGCCCCGATCGGCACCGATCGTGACCCTGCTGCAATTCAATTTTAAATTTCCCGCCTCGCGGGTCCTCAAAGGACCGTAAAGGTCCTGAAAGGACTCGCACTAAAAAAATTAACCCCAGGCAACTATAATTACCCCATTAACTCATGATGGTCAATCCAGACCACCATAAGGCCTAAATTAACCCATTAACTCATGATGGTCAATCCAGACCACCATAAGACCTAAATTAACCCATTAACTCATGATGGTCAATACAGACCACCATAAGGCCTAAATTAACCCATTAACTCATGATGGTCAATCCAGACCACCATAAGGCCTAAATTAACCCATTAACTCATGATGGTCAATACAGACCACCATAAGACCTAAATTAACCCATTAACTCATGATGGTCAATCCAGACCACCATAAGGCCTAAATTAACCCATTAACTCATGATGGTCAATCCAGACCACCATAAGGCCTAAATTAACCCATTAACTCATGATGGTCAATCCAGACCACCATAAGACCTAAATTAACCCATTAACTCATGATGGTCAATACAGACCACCATAAGGCCTAAATTAACCCATTAACTCATGATGGTCAATCCAGACCACCATAAGGCCTAAATTAACCCATTAACTCATGATGGTCAATCCAGACCACCATAAGACCTAAATTAACCCATTAACTCATGATGGTCAATCCAGACCACCATAAGGCCTAAATTAACCCATTAACTCATGATGGTCAATCCAGACCACCATAAGGCCTAAATTAACCCATTAACTCATGATGGTCAATCCAGACCACCATAAGGCCTAAATTAACCCATTAACTCATGATGGTCAATCCAGACCACCATAAGGCCTAAATTAACCCATTAACTCATAATGGTCAATACAGACCACCATAAGGCTCTATTTAACCCCATCAGTCCCATAAGGGTATATTATTACCATTATGGGCCTGTTACAACCCAACATTAACCACATAAGTGCCATGATGGTCCTCAAGGACCATCATGACACTAACTACAAACACTACACTATAACCCCCAATAAACCATTTAATCTAAACTAACCCCCCTCTACACTAATCTATTAACACTTACACTACCTACCTACACTACCTACCCCCTAATAAACCTCACCAACACTCTAATTACAAAAAACAAAAAACCTACAGTACAAAAAACAAAAAAACCTACAGTACAGAAAAAAAAAAACAATTACAACCCCACCCCCCACTACAGAAAACAAAAAAATACATTACAACCCCACCCCCCACTACAGAAAATAAAAAAATTACACACCTGAAAAGGAAAGACAGATAAACACAATAAAATACATACATATAATACATTACATACATTACATACAATACATGACAATACATATAATATATTACATATAATATATTACATATAATATATTACATATAATACATTACATACATTACATACAATACATGACATTACATATAATATATTAAATATAATATATTACATATAATATATTACATATAATACATTACATACAATACATGATATTACATATAATATATTAAATATAATATATTACATATAATATATTACATATAATATATTACATATAGTCCAAATCAAATACCCCCTATCTATCTAACATACAATCTATTTAATTTAAAATAAATCCTAACTATATCAAATACATCCCCCTATCTTTTTAATATACAAAAAATCCTAACTACATACACAGACCCTTATTCTAAACTAAAATAAAATAATTACAGTCCTAACTACATACACAGACCCTAATTCTAAGCTAAAATCAATAAATTAAGACCACTTACCTTTAAGATGTTGCTTCAGATCACTAACCTATGGGTCAAACAAAAAATAAAAATTAGTACAAAACATTAACATCAAATAAATAAACATTCTATACATTCTAAATATTCAACTCACCTTTACAGCATGTCCAGTCACTGTTTAGCTCTTCCGGCGCGGCCCTGTTAAAAAAAAAACACAATACATGAATACATGAATACAATATATAAACAATAAATAAAATACACAAATAAACATCTAAATATACATTTAACTTACCTCCCCGCGATGTCCCCGGCCTTCTCTCCTTCAGCCCCGGCTGGGCCGCGGAACCATCCGCGCTCTAAAAAAAAAAAAGAAAAAAATCTAACGGAGGTCTGCACTGGCAGACCTCCCCGACGCTAATGAACCTCCCGGAGTCGTTTCCGGGAGGAAATTGGCATTGGCGGCTTGTGATTGGCTGAAAAAGCTGTCTATCAATTTCAGCCAATCAAAAGTCGTCAATGTGTGAGCCAATCAGGATGGGATACACCCCAATATCCCACCCTGATTGGCTAAAACACTTGTCTATCTTTCTGGGAACCAATCACAACGCTCAGATGCCTTCAGCCAATCACTATGGGATACACCCCCACAGAGTGATTGGTAGAAGACATCTGCGCATCCTGATTGGCTCCTACATTGACGACTTTTGATTGGCTGACAGCTTTTTCAGCCAATCACAAGCCGACAATGCCAATTTCCTCCCGGAAACGACTCCGGGAGGTTCATTAGCGTCAGGGAGGTCTGCCAGTGCAGACCTCCGTTAGTTTTTTTTCTTTTTTTTTTTAGAGCGCGGATGGTTCCGCGGCCCAGCCGGGGCTGAAGGAGAGAACGCCGGGGACATCGCGGGGAGGTAAGTTAAATGTATATTTAGATGTTTATTTGTGTATTTTATTTATTGTTTATATATTGTATTCATGTATTCATGTATTGTGTTTTTTTTTTTTAACAGGGCCGCGCCGGAAGAGCTAAACAGTGACGGGACATGCTGTAAAGGTGAGTTGAATATGTAGAATGTATATAATGTTTATTTATTTGATGTTAATGTTTTGTTCTAATTTTTCTTTTTGTTTGACCCATAGGTTAGTGATCTGAAGCAACATCTTAAAGGTAAGTGGTCTTAATTTATTGATTTTAGCTTAGAATTAGGGTCTGTGTATGTAGTTAGGACTGTAATTATTTTATTTTATTTTAGAATAAGGGTCTGTGTATGTAGTTAGGATTTTTTGTATATTAGATAGATAGGGGGATGTATTTGATATAGTTGAGATTTATTTTAAATTAAATAGATTGTATGTTAGATAGATAGGGGGTATTTGATTAGGACTATATGTAATATATTATATGTAATATATTATATGTAATGTATGTAATGTCATGTATTGTATGTAATGTATGTAATGTATTATATGTAATATATTATATGTAATATATTATATTTAATATATTATATGTAATGTCATGTATTGTATGTAATGTATGTAATGTATTATATGTAATATATTATATGTAATATATTATATGTAATGTCATGTATTGTATGTAATGTATTATATGTAATATATTATATGTAATATATTATATGTAATATATTATATGTAATGTCATGTATTGTATGTAATGTATGTAATGTATTATATGTATGTATTGTATTGTGTTTATCTGTCTTTCCTTTTCAGGTGTGTCATTTTTTTATTTTCTGTAGTGGGGGGTGGGGTTGTAATGTATTTTTTTGTTTTCTGTAGTGGGGGGTGGGGTTGTAATTGGTTTTTTTTTCTGTACTGTAGGTTTTTTTGTTTTTTGTACTGTAGGTTTTTTGTTTTCTGTGCTGTAGGTTTTTTGTTTTTTGTAATTAGAGTGTTGGGGAGGTTTATTAGGGGGTAGGTAGTGTAGGTAGGTAGTGTAAGTGTTAATAGATTAGTGTAGAAGGGGGTTAGTTTAGATTAAATGGTTTATTGGGGGTTATAGTGTAGTGTTTGTAGTTAGTGTCATGATGGTCCTTGAGGACCATCATGGCACTTATGTGGTTAATGTTGGGTTGTAACAGGCCCATAATGGTAATAATATACCCTTATGGGACTGATGGGGTTAAATAGAGCCTTATGGTGGTCTGTATTGACCACCATGAGTTAATGGGTTAATTTAGGCCTTATGGTGGTCTGGATTGACCACCATGAGTTAATGGGTTAAATAGAGCCTTATGATGGTCTGTATTGACCATCATGAGTTAATGGGTTAATTTAGGCCTTATGGTGGTCTGGATTGACCATCATGAGTTAATGGGTTAATTTAGGCCTAATGGTGGTCTGGATTGACCATCATGAGTTAATGGGTTAATTTAGGCCTTATGGTGGTCTGGATTGACCATCATGAGTTAATGGATTAATTTAGGCCTTATGGTGGTCTGGATTGACCATCATGAGTTAATGGGTTAATTTAGGCCTTATGGTGGTCTGGATTGACCATCATGAGTTAATGGGTTAATTTAGGCCTTATGGTGGTCTGGATTGACCATCATGAGTTAATGAGTTAATTTAGGCCTTATGGTGGTCTGGATTGACCATCATGAGTTAATGGGGTAATTATAGTTGCCTGGGGTTAATATTTTTAGTGCGAGTCCTTTCAGGACCTTTACGGTCCTTTGAGGACCCGCGAGGCGGGAAATTTAAAATTGAATTGCAGCAGGGTCACGATCGGTGCCGATCGGGGCCCCCCGCTGCAGGGGGTTTATATGGGGACACTTCGGGGGTCCCGATGGGGACCCCCAGCATAGACGGGGGTTAATTTTAAGTCCCGCGGCCGGGATTGGGTAATAGTGTGCCGCGGCCCCTTTAAGGAGCCGCGGCGGGGAATTTAAAAGTTTTAAATGCAGCGGAGGGCCTGATCTATGCAGATCGGGGATCCCCGCTGCAAGGGGTTAATGTGTGGGGGCTGCGGGGGTTCCTATGGACCCCTGCAGCAAGGTGTTCATGTGAGGACACTTCGGGGGTCCCGACGGGGACCCCCGCATTGAGGGGGGGTTAATTTTAGGTGCCGGGGGGGGTATTCGGAGTACCCCTACGGCAGGGCTTATGTGGGGGACTGCCGCGGAGGTCCCTTTTAGGACCCCCGCAGCAATTGATGAGGAGTGGGAGCCTGCGATATCATCTCGCAGGCTGTCACTCCTCATGTACATTTACGCAGTGTAGATACGTACGGCCCTGCTGCGTAGCTCATACGTTGCTCGCAGCAGGGCTAATTTAATAGCATTGTAAGTTAGAGAAACGTTGCAGTACGTAGGGCTTAAGTAGAAGCCTCTTATTTACGAGGCTGGAATTTAATAGGGCCCTTAGATTGTAAGTCTGCGAGTTTCAATCCTGCGCAGTGCTTTAGGGAAAGCGCTATGGACACTGGATTCCAAGCTCAAAGACAGGGCCATCCACTCTTTGCAAAGTATGAATCTTTAACTTGTCATTGCCTGTAACTTAATTTATGTATAGCGCTACGGAATATGTTGGCGCGTTACAAATAAACGATAATAATAATAATAATAATAATGGACCTCTTAAATGTTACTGATATTCAATTGGATACATTTAGCAAATCGCATTCCAATTGCGAGTTACAGGCTCAAAAGCTGTTGTCCAAAAAATAACTCTGTCCTATCTCCGCCATTGGTTTTTCTAGCCCGCAAATATTACCAGTGCTAAAGACACAAAATTGATATTCAATTACAAATATTCAACAAGCCCGCAGTTGCCTTTAAACCCGTAAATGGCAAATGTATCACAAAATTATATAAGTGCTAGATAGGACTGGGTTAAACACCTATTCGTATAGCTGTGTTTTGTGTTTTTGCAAGTCCGCTTGCATATCAGACCCCCAAACGTTAATTGATTGACGCGTAACCTCCATGTTTTACGGACCTAATGATGACGGTCTCATTTTCTATTGGCTGTCTCTAACTTGGTAGCTATGGCCTTGCTTAATTGATCATGTTACCTCCCTAACTTGCGGGCTTGTTGAATTGAATAGCACCATAATTGTAGGAGACTGCAAGCCAGCCTGTATACAGCGAGATTCGGGCTTTGTTTTGAATGAGGCTCTATGTTTTACTGATGTCACGATGCCTGGCCTCATTTAATTTTGGCTCTGTATAAAAAGTAACTTACCGGCTTGCTTAATTGATCATGATCATGCCCTGAAATGTTACTTATGGTTCATAGTTTGTGTGTGGAGGCTGTGAGCCTGTAATTACGGGTTAGAGTCAATTGAATACATCTAGATGTATCTAAAAAATGTAAGCCGCAGCCAAAATGTCGGGTTACAGGTAATGGCTGGCAATTGAATGAGGCTCTATGTTTCTATGTTAAACACAATCACATAAATGTTCTGAACAAACTCTTATGTGTCCCATTTAGATATATAAGTTGTAAAACTTTATGATTCTTGAAATATAATTTCACAATTCATGCTGGTTGCATAGCAAAGAGAGAGATATTGGAGATATATAAAGATGTAAGAAGAAAAACCGTATCAACTAAGAGAGTATGTCCTTGATTTTTTTCTAACCACAATGTAGTTACACAAAATGTAATCAAACAAATAAATGTAATATTGTTATTATTATATTGATAAACCATTGTTAATATATTTCTTCCTGACCCCAGATACTGGCGATCGGACCCCTCCCTGGACTCTCTCTCTAATTAACCAGGATAACCCTGAATACTCGTTTTAATTAAAAATATATCCAGTTCTTTGGTAGAGAATTCCACAGATTAACCACCCTTACTGTGAAGAACTCTTTTCCTTCTTTAAGATGGAATCTATTTACTTCTAACCTCAAAGGATGTCCTCTTTTCAGTTGAAAACCTCCTGACACAAAAAGCTCACGTGACAAAACCTTATATTGGCCCTTGATATATTTATATAAGGTAATCATATCTCCTCTTAGACACCTTTTTTCTAGAGAAAATATGTTCAATTTGTTTAGTCTTTCTTCATAACTTAGCACCTCCATTCCCCTTATTAGTTTTGTTGCCCTTCTCTGTACCATTTCCAGCTCTAAAATGTCCTTTTTATGAAGTGGTGCCCAAAATTGTACTCCACATTCCAACTAGGGATTTGTATAATGGCAGCATTATATTTGCTTCCCTGGCTCCTATACCCTTCTTAATACACGCTAATATTTTATTTGCCTTTGCAGATGCTGCTTGGCATTGAGCACTGTTACATAGGTGGTTGTCCACAAGTCTTCACAAATCCCTTTCAATATCTGATACCCCTATATTTGCTTCATTAAGATTATAAATTGCATGTCTATTTTTCCTTCCCAGATGCATAACTTTACATTTATTCATATTAAATCTCATCTGCCTTTTAAATGCCCATTCCTCTAATTTATGCTAATCCCTTTGGAGGGAAAGTACATCATATCTGATTTAATTACCTTGCACAACTTTGTGTCATCAGCAAAAATGGAGACACTACTTTCCAGTCCCACCTCTAAGTCATTAATAAATATGTTAACAACAAGAGGACCTAATACTGAACCTTGAGGAACCCCACTTACCACATAAGTCCAATCTGAGTATGTTCCATTTATAGCAACCTTTGCTTCCTGTCTTTTTGCCATCTCTCGATCCATGAGCAGATATTTACTGTAATTCCTGTATCCCTTAGTTTGCACCATAGTCTTCCATGTGGCACTGTAACAAAAGCCTTTGCAAAATCCAAAAAGACTACATCCACTGTGTTGCCTTGATGCAGGTTTCTACTAACCTTCTCATAGAAACTAATTAGATTTGTTTGACATGACCTATTTCTCATAAATCCATGTTGACTTTTACTTATAATCCTGTTCAAATAGACATATTATTGTATATTATCCCTTATTAACCCTTCTAAAAGCTTCCCCACTACAGAAGTGAGGCTCACTGGTTTATAATTCCTCGGATTTGCTCTTGTTCCCTTCTTAAATATAGGTATCACCTCTCCTTTTCGCCAGTCATCTGGTAGCAACCCTGTGTTGAGTGAATCTTGAAAAATGAAATATAATGGTTTGGCTATTACAGAGCCCAGTTCCCTCCGTACCCTTGGATGTATTCCATCAGGACCTGGGGCTTTATAAACATTTATTTTTTCCAACGTTAATTAAATCCATGTTGACTCCATTATGTTGCGTTGCCCCCATTGCTCTCTCTGCACCTGGTCCTTTCTCAGTTATTTTTTTATTTTCTTAATTTTTTTTCTTTTACAACAACTAATCTATGTATAATTGTGGCCCCCCTTTGACTCTGCCCCAACTCATCCAGTGCTCTTCCTAATTACTCCCCTTTTCTACCTTGTGCTTGCTCACAACACTAGGGGTTCCAGAGCCAATTTTGGGGTGGGCTGAAGCAACAAAAAGAAACTCCTTAGTGGTTCCAGAGCCAAATGGCCCAGAATTATCTAGTAAGAATAAGGATGCTTTTTCTAACTGTCTAAGGTTAAAAATGGTGCAATTATGCATTCACAATTTAGAATTAGTGGGAGTGTTTGCTGGTTCCAAGCCACTTAAGAAATATAGATGCAAAGTGCAAGAACACCTTTTTTACCAATGGTAGCTGACACGAAACACACATCAGGCTGGAATTGGCAGTCGCCCACTGGTGACGTTACTCAGCTGATTCACAGGAGAACCACTACACAGACTTATCGGTGAACTTATTCATGGACATTTGTAAAGTATACTATCTTGGTCCTTTAAAATGATATGATTCTATGTTGCAGCTTGATTTTTGTACTCAAGTAACTGTTAGTGTATTTATTTTTAATTGTGCTTTTCAAAAACTATTTGTGCACACACGCATTAATCCCATGCCATGGGGGTACTGTAAGTACCCCCGCCCACGGCACCTAACATTAACCCCCCTTGCTGCAGGGTCCCCATTCGGACCCCCGGAGGGTCCCCACATTAACCCTTGCTGTGGTAGTCCCAACTGGAACCCCCGTAGAATTTACAAATTCAAATATCCCGCTGCAGGTCCTTAAAGGACCTTAGATGTCTATACAGATCCCCATGATCTAATTAACCCCATCACTCATGGGGCTCTATTCAGACCCCCATCAGCCTCTAATTAACCCTGTCAGTCCCATAAGGGTCTATATAGACCCTTATTAATAATTAACCATCACATTAACACTATAAGTGCCATGACACTAAGTCTAAGCACTACCCTACACTACACTATTAGCCAGCCCAATAAACAAATAAATCTAAATCATATGCTATATATGTTTTCTTTTTGAGTCTAAAATACTACCATTGATATTAAAGGTGTTCTTGTTCTTTGCTTCTATATTTCTTAATTTGTCCCCACACTGTCAATGGTAGTTTTTCATGGTTTTGCCTGGCATATATTTGCATTCTCAGCAACAGGAACATATGGGCCTGAGATATATAAAAATTACAATATATGGCTATTTATACGACCTAGAAATAAGTCTTTATGGAATACTCAACATCATTTTCTTTTATAGATCCAAGACCCTTAAACCGTCTCTCCCACCATTACTCTGCATGCCTAGGAAGAATTTACATGAGTAGAGGAGTGTATATAGAGATGAGGAGCATTAATAAGTGCAATGTGCAGGGCTATATTGAGCTTGCTATACTATATCTTTATATATCAGTAATATGCAGCTTGCTATATTTGTATATGCCTGTAATGTGCAGGGTTATATGAAGTTTACTAAACGTTTATATGTGAATTCCCTATATCTTTATATATTCTAGTACTGTGCAGGGCTGTATGATTAGTGCCTAGTGTGCAGCCCATGTGGGGCTATATGATTAGTGCCTTGTGTGGTGCCCATGTAGGGCTATATGATTAGTGCCTAGTGTGCAGCCCATGTGGGGCTATATGATTAGTGCCTTGTGTGGTGCCCATGTAGGGCTATATAATTAGTGCCTAGTGTTGTGCCCATTTAGGGCTATATGATTAGTGCCTAGTGTGGTGCCCATGTAGGGCTATATTAGTGACTAGTGTGGTGCCCATGTAAGGCTATATGATAGTTCCTTGTGTGGTGCCCATGTAAGGCTATATGATTAGTGGCTAGTGTGGTGCCCATGTAGGGCTATATGATTAGTGACTAGTGTGGTTCCCATGTAGAGCTGTATGATTAGTGCCTTGTGTGGTGCCCATGTAAGGCTATATGATTAGTGCCTAGTGTGGTGCCCATGTAGGGCTATATGATTAGTGCCTAGTGTGCAGCCCATGTGGGGCTGTATGATTAGTGCCTGTGTGGTGCCCATGTAGGGCTGTATGATTAGTGCCTTGTGTGGTGCCCATTTAGGGCTATATGATTAGTGCCTAGTGTGGTGCCCATGTAGGGCTATGTGATTAGTGACTAGTGTGGTGCCCATGTAGGGCTATATGATTAGTGCCTTGTGCGGTGCCCATGTAGGGCTATATGATTAGTGACTAGTGTGGTGCCCATGTAGGGCTGTATGATTAGTGCCTTGTGTGGTGCCTATGTAAGGCTATATGATTAGTGCCTAGTGTGATGCCCATGTAGGGCTATATGATAAGTGCCTTGTGTGGTGCCCATGTAAGGCTATATGATTAGTGCCTAGTGTGATGCCCATGTAGGGCTATATGATTAGTGACTAGTGGTGCCCATCTAGGGCTGTAAGGTTAGTGCCTTGTGTGGTGCCCATGTAGGGCTATATGATTAGTGCCTTGTGTGGTGTATGATTAGTGCCTTGTGTGGTGCCCATTAGATTTATAAAAAGTTTTGCCACTATGGTTTAGGTCTTTGATTCTCTTGACCAATAGAGAGCAAGTAGAACAGTCAACAGTACAAGTAGAAGAACCACATTCTTAAAGGCCTACAAGATGTCTGAGATATTTTTACAAGGAAAGAAACACTAAATCACAGAGCTAAAAAGTGGCCATTTATTGGCAAACATAAAATTACAAAGAACATCATCAATATGACTTAGAACAAGACAAAGTATCTGATATAGAGTAGTTCAGATGCCTTGACATATAGCAAGTTAGGAGTTGTGAGGTTGTGTTTATACTCCAGGACATTATTTGTTTTTTTTTAACTTGGGCGGTTGCATTACACTGACATGATACAGAGTCTCTAGTCTCCGTGATTGTATATTACAAACACACTGTATCTAATGTCTTCTTATACAGCTAAGATCAAGCCGGAAAACTTGTGGATGTCTCCTAATGTTCTCAAATGTTATCATTTCAATGCTTTATGTCAAAGAATGCAGAGAATATTCCAGGAAACCAAAATTTAGTTCCATATGACTTAAATACAGTCTTGGGGGTTGCAGTTCTGTCAAGAAGTAAAACAAAGTTAAAGAGCAATGCAATTTTACATTACATTTGTTATGTTACAGAAAAGAAGGATGTGCTGTATGATCACAGAATTGTTTTTCAAAATTAAAACATTTAGGCCCTCATTCAATTGCAATTTGGCCAATTGAATAAGGCTCTAAATAAGCACATAACATATTTTTTTTAAAGAAGTTTTTAGTTAGTAAGCATCTATCCAAAAGCAAGATTTTCACTAACTAAAAACTTCTTTAAAAATATATGCTATGTGCTTATATAGAGCCCTTTTAATTTGGCCAAATCGCAATTGAATGAGGCCCTTAGCCTTTTAATGTGATGCATTAGTAGTATACTGTAGTGAAAGCCACCATTGTTTGTTTCTGTTTACCTGTTTCTTCAACTGGAAAGAAACACTGGATGCAGAAATAAATATGGCAATCATTATTTTTAAGAACTAATGAAAATATAAGTCTACAAAGTCCCTCCCTGCTGCGAAAGCAGCGTCCAAGTCTATTTCTTTAAAAGAGTAATGTTAATAAAGGGCTACAGGTTTTTATTAATATATTGACCTTGAAAGCTTATGTCTCTAAATCTTTTAGTAATTGTGCTTTGTGATGTCATTCATTGTGACGTATGATACTTTTATATCGATATACCAAGGAATACAAGAGACTGTGTGGATTCGTGGCCAGGGTTGGTTATTTCCTGGAGAAGTTGACAGCACAATCAAACTTACATATATAAACAATACCCCTTTAAATATTTACAAAAAACAAAATAATAAAAATAATAATATACTCACCTTGTAGTCTCATCTCCTTACAGATGAAATGATTCCTCATTTATATTTATACATTGGGTGACATTGTAAAGATGTGGTATTTTTAAGTGTTCAATATAAGTGCAGAAAACTGTAAGTGGTACGATAAACACATGAGACAAATAACTAGTTACATGGGATACCCTACACGACATAGGACAAGACAGACATTCTGACACATGAGGAACTGACAACCCTGCTCCCGAGAGCTTACAGTGTAAAGGAGATGGGGAAGTGACACAAGAGAATGAGGGGAAAAACTTGTGGATGTCTCCAAGTGTTCTCAAATATTTTGCATTTAATGTCAGAGAACATTTCAGGAAACTAAATTCAATTCTTTTGTAAGTCTTATCATGTTTGTTCTGTAGAGAAGAAAATATCAAGTTAAATGATAATGTAATTTTATAACATAGCATTTGAGCACATTTGTCAATTTACTGAATATAAAAATTAGGGAGTGTTTGAACTTTCATGGAGACAGACACCTGAATTAGTAATCTTATATTTGCCAGCTGATTCCTTAATATAGGGACATATTCAATTGCAGTGTTGGGCGATTCGGTAGCCCATAAGGTGAGGTTGCAAAGCTATTTTGCTATTCAATTGGCGTCTTTTTGCAGGCTCCAAACGGCTTACGAGTTACAGCCTTGAGAACATTGCGATGGTTAAACCTGTAACTTACAGCTTCCAGAAGCCTTTGATCTATCAAGGCTGCAAGACTTCCGAAAGCGAAAAATCGCAAATCTCTATTTAATTGCTCAATTTCCCAAACCCGCAAATGTTTTCACACCAGTAAATTGCAAAAGAAGGAGAAAATCCTATGAGTGCTAGAGAGGACCCGGGGGTTAAACACCTATTCATAGCACTGTAAAAAGCAAACTGCACTGTACATAACAGGGAAAGCGATGATTGACATTAGAATTAAAAATAGAAATTATTTTTATGTGTCATTTCGGGGTTAAATCAATTTTGGGTATCAATGAGTATTAACATATCAGGCCACCCACATGAACTATAACAGTATTGGCATTCATTTTCATAATTCTTTATTTTGAGGGTTTGCAAGTCTGCTCGCATATCGGACCCCCGAACCTAATTGATTGACATGTAACATCCATGTTTTACTGCCGTAATAATGACGGTCTCATTTTCTATTGACCTACTTTGAAATGGGAGATTACGGGCTTGCTTAATTGATCATGTTACAACCCTGAACTGCTACGAACCAGTGCATGGTTTATGGTTTGGGCTTTGGGACAGTAACTTGCAGGCTTGAGCAATTGAATAGCATCATAATAGGAGATGAACAGGAGCCCGCAACACACCCACAGACATATGGACGTCTGCGATCGAGTTGCGGTCTTTGAATTGAATGTGGGTTATATAGTATACAATCATAGATGTCACTTCTGGAGTTCTGAGTTTTAAAGAACATTGGAACCTACAGCCTCTGAAATCCTATATTTATAATATGCTATTGTTAAAATCTACACTTGATAATTAGTCCTGACATTACCAAAGTCAATTACTTCAACAGTATAATGTAAATATGGAGCTACAATGTCTCCTTTAGGTATTTGTACATTAGACATATTGACTTACTATACAGATGTATGGATAGAAGATATATAACTGGGCTTTGTGGAGTCATGTGTTATGACATCTATTTTGACATATGATGCCTTCATATACTTTACACAGTATCTCACAAAAGTGAGTTCAACCCTTGCATTTTTGTAAATATTTTATTATTTATTTTCATGTGACAACACTGAAGAAATGACATTCTGCTACAATGTAAAGTAATAAATGTCCAGCCTGTATAACAGTGTACATTTGCTGTCCCCATTAATGTCTAAACACCATTGGCAACAAAAGTGAGTACACCCCAATTAGCCATTTTTCCTCCCGGTGTCATGTGACTTGTTAGTGTTACAAGGTCTCAGGTGTGAATTGGGAGCAAGTGTGTTAAATTAAGTGTTATCGCTCTCACACTCTCTCATACTGGTCACTGGAAGTTTAACATGGCACCTCATGGCAAAGAACTCCCTGAGGATATGGAAAAAAAATTGTTGCTCTACATAAAGATGGCCTAGGCTATAAGAAGATTGCCAAGACCATGAAACTGAGCTGCAGCACGGTGGGCAAGACCATACAGCGGTATCACAGGGCAGGTTCCACTCAGAACAGACCTCGCCATGGTCGACCTAAGACATTGAGTGCACGTGCTCAGCGTCATATCCAGAGGTTGTCTTTGGAAAATAGACGTATGAGTGCTGCCAGCATTGCTGCCGAGGTTGAAGGGGTGGGGGGTCAGCCTGTCAGGGCTCAGACCATACACCACACACTGCATCAAATTGGTTTGAATGACTGTCACCCCAGAAGGAAGCCTCTTCAAAAGATAATACACAAGAAAGCCCGCAAACAGTTTGCAGAAGACAAGCAGACTAAGAACATGGATTACTGGAACCATGTCCTGTGGTCCGTAGAGTTTAAGATAAACTTATTTGGTTTAGATGGTGTCAAGGGTGTGTGGCGGCAACCTGGTGAGGAGTAGAAAGTCAAGTGTGTCTTGCCTTCAGTCAAGCATGTTAGTTGGAGTGTCATGGTCTGGACCTGCATGAGTGCTGCTGAAACTAGGGAGCTACAGTTCATTGAGGGAACCATGAATGCCAACATGTACTGTGACAAACTGAAGCAGAGCATGATCCCCTCCCTTCGTAAACTGGGCCGCAGGGTAGTATTCCAACATGATAATGACCCCAAACACACCTCCAAGACAATCACTGCCTTGCTAAAGAAGCTGAAGGTAAAGTTGATGGACTGGCCAAGCATGTCTCCAGACCTAAACCCTATTGGGCATCTGTGGGGCATCCTCAAACGGAAGGTGGGGGAGTGCAAGGCCTCTAACATCCACCAGCTCCGTGATGTCTTCATGGAGGAGTGGAAGAGGACTCCAGTGGCAACCTGTGAAGCTTTGGTGAACTCCATGCCCATAAGGGTTAAGGCAGTGTAGGAAAATAATGGTGGGCAAACAAAATATTGACACTTTTAAGCCCAATTTGTTGCCAATGGTTTAGACGTTAATGGCTGTGTGTTTGAGTTATTTTGAGGGGACAGCAAATTGACACTGTTATACAGGATGTACACTATACTACTTTACATTGTAGCAAAATGTAATTTCTTCAGTGTTGTCACATGAAAAGTTATAATAAAATATTTACAAATATGTGAGAAGATATATAATAAAATATTTACAAAAATGTGAGGGGTGTACTCAATTTTGTGGGATACTGTATATACAGAAATACACAATAAACTGTGGGTAACTGTCCATGGTTGGTGCTTTGTTTCCGGGGGAGGTTGGCAACACAACACTGATACTCACAAGACAACAACCCTGACATGATTATTCTAACAAGATCATATATACTGAAAACATATTATTTTACTCACACACACATTAATGTGACAATACCTCCCTTAAATGGGGATAGTTATGAAAAATATATTTTACAGGGCTGCTTTAAAACTTCCATCCCTGCCATGCCAGCTATAGGGGAGGTTTGGCTGCCTTAACACACATATGCTGCTGCCATCCCTGCCATGCCAGCTTTAGGGGAGGTTTGGCTGCCTTAACACACATACACTGCTGCCATCCCTGCCATGCCAGCTATAGGGGAGGTTTGGCCGCCTTAACACACATACGCTGCTGCCATCCCTGCCATGCCAGCTATAGGGGAGGTTTGGCCGCCTTAACACACATACGCTGCTGCCATCCCTGCCATGCCAGCTATAGGGGAGGTTTGGCCGCCTTAACACACATACGCTGCTGCCATCCCTGCCATGCCAGCTATAGGGGAGGTTTGGCCGCCTTAACACACATATGCTGCTGCCATCCCTGCCATGCCAGCTTTAGGGGAGGTTTGGCTGCCTTAACACACATACACTGCTGCCATCCCTGCCATGCCAGCTATAGGGGAGGTTTGGCCGCCTTAACACACATACGCTGCTGCCATCCCTGCCATGCCAGCTATAGGGGAGGTTTGGCCGCCTTAACACACATACGCTGCTGCCATCCCTGCCATGCCAGCTATAGGGGAGGTTTGGCCGCCTTAACACACATACGCTGCTGCCATCCCTGCCATGCCAGCTATAGGGGAGGTTTGGCCGCCTTAACACACATACGCTGCTGCCATCCCTGCCATGCCAGCTATAGGGGAGGTTTGGCCGCCTTAACACACATACGCTGCTGCCATCCCTGCCATGCCAGCTATAGGGGAGGTTTGGCCGCCTTAACACACATATGCTGCTGCCATCCCTGCCATGCCAGCTTTAGGGGAGGTTTGGCTGCCTTAACACACATACACTGCTGCCATCCCTGCCATGCCAGCTATAGGGGAGGTTTGGCCGCCTTAACACACATACGCTGCTGCCATCCCTGCCATGCCAGCTATAGGGGAGGTTTGGCCGCCTTAACACACATACGCTGCTGCCATCCCTGCCATGCCAGCTATAGGGGAGGTTTGGCCGCCTTAACACACATACGCTGCTGCCATCCCTGCCATGCCAGCTATAGGGGAGGTTTGGCCGCCTTAACACACATATGCTGCTGCCATCCCTGCCATGCCAGCTTTAGGGGAGGTTTGGCTGCCTTAACACACATACGCTGCTGCCATCCCTGCCATGCCAGCTATAGGGGAGGTTTGGCCGCCTTAACACACATACGCTGAAGTCTATACTTACACATAAATAAAATAAAGCAAATTTACACTCACCTCATAGTGCTATCTCCTCACAGGTAGAATCATTCATTATTTAATGTATTTTCATACTGTGCTACCATTTTTTGCAGAAAAATGAACGGAGTACAGTAAATACATGGGACTCGTGACAGCTATACACATTTGTTATGCCTTTTCTAATATATATATATATATATATATATATATATATATATATATTGCTTCAGTTGGTATAATCTACTTTTCTCTCTGTGCAATTAACCTAATCCCCCAGTTATTAAACCTTACCTTCATCTGTGCAATCTTTAAGTCTCTATGTGCAAGGTAGAGGCTACTCCTTTAAGGCTTCCTATAGTCATGCTTATAGGACACAGGCACATGGACATTCAGGTGTTCATCGCTTGATATTTATGCTGTGAATGACTTTGTCTCCCAAAACAGCTCCTTATATAGTGTCCTGGCCTCCGTGATATCATCTAATATGACACATCTCTGATGTAAGAAGTTGTTTGTTACCCAAGAGGGCCCAGCTCAGCCTTTTGATATCTGCCATTAGACAACTCATCATATAATGCTCTGAAAATATTTCAATGTTCTCTAACAAAGGTTCCAATATATACCTGACACAAGGGAGGACATAAAAAAATCCAAAACATATAATCCCGAATATATTTTTTTCCTTGTTTATCTCCATCTTTACTTTCTGTTCTTATTTCCATTACCCAATGTTAGCTTTCTCCTGACCTTTCTCCTTCCCTATATGATTAGTCTCTAAATCCAGCAATGAGAGGTAGTATAGACAACTGAGGTTGTTTTGGGAATAAAAGAGAGGCAAATATCTTAAAGGGGTCTAATACAAGCAAATTGTACAAGACAGACACCAATGAGTGTGTGAATGACAGGAAATAACATAGAGTGCAGCATAGGCAGGTAGAATACCAGGTGTCCAGTATTTAGTTCCTGTTTCAGAACTTAAAGGACCACTGTATTTGGGTAAAAACACCATGGGCCTCATTCAATTATCGGCTGTAAAACGGCCGCAAAGCTGCGATTCCTTGCGGCCGTCTTACGGGCCCGTGTAGAGCTACTTTTACCTTGCAATTCAATTATACGGCGCCGCAAGGATATCCCCTTCCGGCCGGCCGCAATTATGCAAATGGCCGGAAGCTTTTTCCCAGCGCCCATAAATCTTGTTTTCCGGCCGCAAAGTCCTAAAACTGAAAATGCAAATATAAAATCGAGAATGCACTGTAAAGCTCCGTAAATGCTAGGCATCATAATGGGGGACACGAGGATTAATAGCAACACCCTCTCAAGCTTGCACATCAGCCCAAATCAGATATATTATTTACGGATTACTTTACGTCCCGTTGTTCCGCGGGCTGCTCCTTGTTCAAACCCGTACGGGTTCGGAGATGAAGGGCCGCAAACCAAGCATTGTAATAGCCAATATATATTCAATCCAGCACTGCAAAGCACTGTAAATGATGGGGAACATAATGGGGGGGCATGAGGATTACTAGCCAAACATTCTCAAGCTTGCACATCGCCAAATTGTACTTTGATTCGAAATCCCACGGACTTCACTGACCAAGCCCGTAGCTCCGTATTCAAGCCCGTGCGGGCTGTCCTCCAAGCTCGCAGCTCGTTTTTAAAGGCCGTACGTGCTTGGAGGTTAAAGGTATCCATTTTGTTACGGTTTTTGCAGTCTGCATGGTTTAAGCCTGTAACCCTAAAATGGAGGCCCAAGCATTACAGCCTCCAAATTAACAAGACTTCAAATTAGTTTAATATTCCTCATATGTTCGATTGGTCAGCACACATACAGGTTCCATTGTAGCCTCTAAAACAGCCCTATAATAGAATATGTCACCCCAACATTGGCGCGCACAGCAAATGTGTTTTGACAACATGTAGCTGACATGAGCGGTCCCACATCATTGCGCAGTTCTAATATTTTTGACTAGTGCGCGTCAATGAAAGGGCACAAGTGATATGACCTAATGCCATAAACCCTTCTAACCCTTGTAGCCGCAGCCTAATCCTAACCCTTACACCCCACAGCCTAATCCTAATCATTAGATCCGCTAGCCCCCTCGGGCCTGCTGTTGTTGATGCGCACATGTGTCGGTGCGCAGATGATAGCGCACATTCGATGCACGCTATATGGTTGATCAACGATAGAATACACATCTCGCTCATCACATCTACATTAGAGAATACAAATAGTGGCCAAATCAGACCGCCACTTGGCGTATATCAAGTACCAGGGGAATATTTCATTATATGTGGTTAAGTTCTTCAGTTGTGTCCGACTCTCCGTGACCCTATGGACTGCAGCACATTCAGCTAGGTCTCTGCCTGTGCTGTTATCCAAAGTTTCATGGCCAAAGAGATTGGAGCGGGTTGTCAGTTCCTCCTCTAATGGATTGGGATTTGTCTGATCTCTCTATGACCTGCCCACCTACAGTAGCTCACAGCTTCATTCAGGTACACAAGCTGCTTCACCACCACCACCACCACCACTTAGCAAGCCTCACCCATGTAAATTGATAAATAGCAGAACAGTTTGGAAGTTCACCAAACGGGAATAACTAGACACCTGGCACATGGCTCCCACCAGGATGGGCGTAGCAGAGATTATGCCTGATGGCGGTGAGTTTGCTGTCGATCCCAGAGTTTGCGGCCCTTCCTGATGGGTCAGAGTAGATATGTGTGGTGCATGTTCCCCTGGTCCCCTTCAGCATTGCTAAGTGGTGTGAAGGTCTTGTGTACCTGAATAAAGCTGGGAGCTACTGTAGGTGGGCAGGTCATAGCAGAGAGATCAGACAAATCCCAATCCATTAGAGGAGGAACTGACAACCCACTCCAATCTCTTTGGCTTTGAAACTTTGGATAACAGCACAGGCAGAGACCTAGCTGAATGTGCTGCAGTCCATAGGGTCACGGAGAGTCGGACACAACTGAAGAACTTAACCACATATAATGAAATATTCCCCTGGTACTTGATATATGCCAAGTGGGGGTCTGATTTGGCCACTATTTGTATTCTCTAATGTAGATGTGATGAGCTAGATGTGTATGCAATTAGATAGAGATTTAAGGGATCCCAATAGAGCTCATGTGCATGGCAACGGGTTCATATGACCTGACTCATGTTTTACTCTTGCTATTGAATTGGGTAGTGTGGCTTTAATCATATTATGCAAGTTGCAGCATGGTTTGTCAGATTGGCATGTGCATGACCATTACAACATATGATAACCAAAGGATATTTAGCCAATGCATGTTCATTATTGGGCAACTAACTGTATTCACACATATGCTAACTGATGTGGGTGAAGGAGTGTGCGTACTTCAATGAAGCTGTGAGCTAGCCTACATAGGGCCAGTGTAGGGGGGTATGTCTTATCAGAGAGGTCAGACTAATCCCAATCAACTAGAGAAGGAACTGGAAAAGCACTCCAGTGTCACCTGTCCTATTCATTGTAGGCCCTCAGGGGAATGTTCCTACTCCACAGTATCGCTAATCAGACTTGTCATGGGTATTAACCCTATATTAGTAGTAGATATGATATTTGGGATCAGATGATATCTAAAGCTATTCTGACTCCTCAACAGTTTTACATGTATTGATCTATTGCATGTTAACTATGGCTCATCAGTTTACATTTATAGGAATGTGACACTAATGTAATGCATGTGGATTTCACAGAACAAAACATATTCATAACACATGGACGCAGTCAGAAAGGTCTAACAAAGCTTTATTTTTTACACAGACTACAATCAGCAGTGGTCAAGATTGTGCATTCACATAACAGTATAACAAAGCTTTATTTGATAGACAGACCACAATCAGCAGTGGTCAAGATTGTGCATTCACATAACAGTATAACAAAGCTTTATTTGATAGACAGACCACAATCAGCAGTGGTCAAAACTGCATTAATATCACGGGTGTGGTGTGGGCGGGTCCTTGAAGAGCAAAAGGCTGGAAAAAAGGGGAAACCTACAGGGGTCAATCTAATAGTCTAGAATAAGCATGATGCATAGCACCTACCAGGGTCACATGCTGCAACCGGAACCAGAAATCTCTCCATTTAACTGAAGAAACCATTTATGTGCATAGCACTTACAACTTGTAACTAGATCTGCTCAATGAAACAGATGATTCAACCTTTGGACTGTGTAATCCAATCCAGTTTCACACATACAGTGTGTTGACCAAAAAAAAATCTGAAAGAAGTGTTCAAATCAAAAAATGCGGAGGAGGATCCAAAACAATTTAGAATCACGATGTATGTACAGTACAGTTCTAAATACTGTACCAATATACCAACTCACCTGATTCCCATCTGCAAGCATTACTAACCATTAGCTAGGTCTGTGGATAATCAGAAATATGGGCAAATAGCCATTATTATGGAGAGGACACAAAGGTCAGCAGCCAGATTCACTGTTTCTTACATCAGACCCAAAGATCTGTTCTCAGACTGCTATTGAGGTCAGGATCACATGCGTCACTAGTGCATATATTAATGCTGGCTGTTATTAACATGCCATTGTGAGACTTTGCAAGTCCACCACCATAGCGGTATTAGTCTACATTTAAGCTACCAACAATCATGTCGGAGAATTCTGGCTATATGATAGCTGTAAGATTGTGGGAGCTACATGTTAAGGGGGCTGCCATTGAAGGCATGTCTACCTGAGAGGCACTGGGAAAACCACCTCATAATTCCTCCACAATGCTTGCAGATGTAGGAGATGCCTTCATGGACCTAAAAAAAAAAAAAAAAAGACAAAACCTAACAAATAAGGCCTGAAAACATCATAGGGCCTGCAGCATCTCTTCTCAACAGCACTCCTTAGTGACAATGTATTGGTCACACTACTAATTAACAGCCTCATTAAATTGCTATGTAACAAATTTAGTAGGGCTCTATATAAGCACACAGCATCTTTTTGAAAGCAAGTTTTTAGTTAGGGAACTTCTATGCAAAAGCCAGGTCTTCACTAACTAAAAACTTCTGTAAAACAAATATCCTATGTGCTTATATAGAGCCCTATTCAATTGCCCTTTGTGTTCTGTTTAACCTGTGACCAATTTATGGTCACTGAGGAGTGCTGTTGAGAAGGCTAAAACATGTCTGCAGACCCTATGGGCGTCATTCAATTGCGATATGGCCGATTGAAAAGGGCTCTATATAAGCACAGAGCATATATTTAGTTACAGACGTTTGTAGTTAGTGAAGACCTTGCTTTTGGAGAGAAGTTCACTAACTACAAACATCTGTAGAAAATATGCTCTGTGCTCAAATTGATCCCTTAGCAATCGGCCAAATTGCAATTGAATGAGGCCCTATGTCCTCCTCTGCTTGGGCCCAGGACCCACATCACCTGTGCCCATCCTCCATCTCCCCTCTGGTGGTGATGGTGGGGGGGGGGGGGGGGGGCGGTGCCAGGCAGCGGTGGTCTGGGCGGTGGCGGACACATGGGAGGAGAGGAGGGGCCAGGCTGCTCTTGCCTGGGGGATTGGGAGATCCCCGTTGATGTTGGTGAGGGGACTATCGCGTGTCTGAGCAGCCTGACCTGAAGGTGCTCAGATGTCATGTGGTGCCTCCTCACCTCCCTGGAGGCTGTGGGTCATATGTGACCGGAGGGCAGAGATGCTGGCCTCCATCCGGAGCTGGCTGGCCATAGCTCCTGAATGCTGGCCTTGATCCTCTGGGAGCTTGCCAGCAGCTCCTTCAGGACGGCCAGCATCTCCACCTGCACAGCCTGGCTCTGCGGCGACGACACCGCTGGGTGGGCGTGGTGAAGTGATGCGGGGAGGTCCACAGCTGAAGCCTGTGGTGACAATGCGCCCGGTGGTGACCAGGCCAGCACACTGTGTGGGGAAGGAGGTGCTGTCCCTTGGGCGGATAAGGGCCCCAGAGCAAGCCTTTCGAGGATGGGCATAGGCCCAGGGCTTGTGGCAGGTGACCCTGCAAGGTCAATGACCAGCCTATCCTCTGACCTAGAGCCCTCCGATCTTCCTTCCTCCTCCGCCTGTGCTGGAAGATCCTGTTACGGGGCTGATGGCCCCGCCTCCTCTCCCTGGTCACAGGACCCAGAGCTCCTCCTGGATGCTGAGAGATAGAGAAGAAAGGTACATGTCATTAGTATGTTGATTAGCGCATTGATATGTGTTCATTTCTAATTATCTGACATCTAGCCTTGAATATGGATGATTCTCTGATTAGCTATCTTATACTAGCTGTTATCTATTCTTAGGTTTCTGTTCTTGATGGTTCTCGGCTCACAACTCTATCTGTATTACGGCTGCTGTCTGTAACTGCATAGGCTGAACGGGCACACCAATACATGGACTCTCTATTACAGGGGTGTCCAAACTCTTTCCTGGATTGGAAGACATCCTTTCTGTGCACATGTGAGTCAATCAGGATGACTGAAGAAGCGATTGACTCACCTGTGCGCAGCAGGGTTATCAAATCCAGCCATGTGTGTGGCCCACCAGGACCGAGTTTGGACACACCTGCTCTATTGCTTGATTACTGTTGTGGTGACCAGGAATGACAGTGATGTGTCAGCTTCATGAATTTAATGATGCATCCATCTATCCCTTGTTATTTCATGGAGCTGACATGTCAGTGTCATGTCCATGTGTAGTGTGTGTGATGCACATGTGGTGGCATGTTGCTGTATGTCATATTCACCTGCCATGGAGGCTGGGTCCTGCTGCTCCACCGGGCCTGATGCTCGAGCTGCGTTGGAGGGTGCAAGCATGTCCCTTGCAATACCTTCATGGGCAAGGTACTTGACCCTCCGCCCCTCGGCCTCCTGCGCCATCTTCTTTCTCACCACAGCCCTGATGTCATCGAACCAATGCTTTATGGACTGCAGACTCCGTCCACGGCCCGCCACACCGTTCACCAGATCCACCACCTGCTGCCAAGCATTAGCACGGGGCCCAGCCTTGGCTTCCCTACCCCCCGAGGTGATGACGGGGCGGGCACGGATGGCCTCCAGGAGGACCCTGTTCTCCTCCCGGCTATAATTGTGGGCCCTGGACCTGCCGCCAGCCTCTTACTCTTCAGACTGGGGATGAGGACCCTCTCTACTCTCCTCCTCCCTCCTCCTCCTCCTTCCTCCTACTCTCCTCTCCTCCCTCCTTCCTCTCCTCTCCTCCCTCCTTCCTCTCCTCTCCTCCCTCCTTCCTCTACTCTCCTCCCTTCTCCCTCCTCCTCTCCTCTCCTCCCTCCTTCCTCTACTCTCCTCCCTCCTTCCTCTACTCTCCTCCCTTCTCCCTCCTCCTCTCCTCTCCTCCCTCCTTCCTCTCCTCTCCTCTCCTCCCTCCTTCCTCCTTCCCTCATCTTCTCCCTCCTTCTCCTCCTCTCCTCCCTCCTTCTCCTCCTCTCCTCCCTCCTTCTCTCCTCCCTCCTTCCTCCTCCTTCCTCCTCCTCCCCTCCCTCCTCCTCCTCTCCTCCCTCCTCTCCTCCCTCCTCCTCCTCTCCTCCCTCCTCCTCCTCTCCTCCCTCCTCTACTACCTCCTCCTCTACTACCTCCCCCTCCTCAACTAGTACCTCCTCCTCCTCACTCCTCCCCTCCTCTTCCCCACCTCCACGCCCCGGGACTCCCTGCCACTCCTCTCCCTCCATCACCACCTGAAAAGAAAAGAAAGAGAAATAAAGAAATGTTTTAGTGGGTTTGCCTGCTCCACGCTCGTCCCCCATTCTGATCGCCTCGAACACTATTTCTGCTTGGATATCAATGTTGTAACTAACTGCAGTAATCAACCTTAAGTGGACAGAGCCTGTGACAGCAGTGGGAGGGGTGTACAGCACCTCTCACTCTGGACCTGAGAGGCGCTGATGAAACACGCTAGATCAATACTTTCCTAAACAATGTGGAAGGGTCAGTTACAGTTTGCATATATACAAGGCATGCGGCTATTTACTGTGTGCTTCTATCATGTGTGGGGAGTGGCCCATGTCTGAGGCCACTAATATCCTATCTGCATTATACTCTGGGCGTGGTACCTATCCTGAAGCCATCTTCTGTACCAGAGGTAGTAGGAACTACATGGTCCTGCTGTTCTAGGCTGAAAATAAGTTCTTGTCAAGCCCCATTGAAGAAGCAGTTTGGAACACCTATGTGTTTTGCAAATATGTGTAGAAATATCACTCAAACTCAATCTCAAACTCAAACTCAATCAAACTCAAACTCAATCAAACTCAAAATCAAACTCAATCAAACTCAAAATCAAACTCAATCAAACTCAAACTCAAAATCAAACTCAATCAAACTCAAAATCAAACTCAATCAAACTCAAACTCAAACTCAATCAAACTCAAAATCAAACTCAATCAAACTCAAACTGAAACTCAATCAAACTCAAACTCAAAATCAAACTCAATCAAACTCAAACTCAAAATCAAACTCAATCAAACTCAAACTCAATCAAACTCAAACTCAAAATCAAACTCAATCAAACTCAAACTCAAACTCAAAATCAAACTCAATCAAACTCAAAATCAAACTCAATCAAACTCAAAATCAAACTCAATCAAACTCAAACTCAAACTCAATCAAACTCAAACTCAAAATCAAACTCAATCAAACTCAAAATCAAACTCAATCAAACTCAAACTCAAAATCAAACTCAATCAAACTCAAACTCAAAATCAAACTCAATCAAACTCAAACTCAAAATCAAACTCAAACTCAAACTCAAAATCAAACTCAATCAAACTCAAACTCAAACTCAATCAAACTCAAAATCAAACTCAATCAAACTCAAACTCAAACTCAATCAAACTCAAAATCAAAATCAAACTCAATCAAACTCAAACTCAAACTCAAACTCAATCAAACTCAAACTCAAAATCAAACTCAATTAAACTCAAACTCAAACTCAATCAAACTCAAACTCAAAATCAAACTCAATCAAACTCAAACTCAAAATCAAACTCAATCAAACTCAAACTCAAACTCAAACTCAAAATCAAACTCAATCAAACTCAAATTTAAAATCAAACTCAATCAAACTCAAACTCAAAATCAAACTCAATCAAACTCAAACTCAAACTCAAAATCAAACTCAATCAAACTCAAACTCAATCAAACTCAAACTCAAAATCAAACTCAATCAAACTCAAACTCAAAATCAAACTCAATCAAACTCAAACTCAAAATCAAACTCAATCAAACTCAAACTCAAAATCAATCTCTCTCTCTCTATATATACATATATATATATATAGAGAGAGAGAGAGATTGAGAGAGAGAGAGAGAGATCCAGATATAATACGAAACAGAAAAATCTAAATAACTTACCTCCCTCCACAAAACTCCTCTCCCCACAACCAAAAACTCTCCAAACCTATAGGCCAACAGCAAAAAAAAACACAATTGTACTTCTCGCCAGTGTATTCAGTAAATATAGAAATTGGCGAAACATACAAATAAAATACAGCTTGATAGGATGAAAAGCATGTACCATGCAACTTACCTCCCTCCAAACCCCTAAGGGCCGGATCAAAGATCCCAAATCCTCCAAACACCTATAAACAAGCAAAGAACACAATTTTACTTCTCGCCAGTGTATTCAGTAAATATAGAAATTGGCAAAACATACAAATAAAAGACAGCTTGATAGGATGAAAAGCATGTACAATGCAACTTACCTCCCTCCAAACACCTACGTGCTGGATATAACCTCACAAACTCTCCAAAATCCTCCAAACACCTATAAACAAGCAAAAAACACAATTGTACCTTTCGCCAGTGTATTCAGTAAATATAGAAATTGGCAAAACATACAAATAAAAGACAGCTTGATAGGATGAAAAGCATGTACAATGCAACTTACCTCCCTCCAAACACCTACGTGCTGGATATAACCTCACAAACTCTCCAAAATCCTCCAAACACCTATAAACAAGCAAAAAACACAATTGTACTTCTTTACATCGGCATCCGTAAATGTAGTAACGGATTCCCGTAAAAAGAACTTAAACCGCGACTTTATAATAAAGCAACTTACCTACTCTCAACCACCAAGCTCCTGGAATCGCGTGCTACCTCGTCAGAAATCGCAACACAGTCGAGGCGTGGGCGCGTGTCATTCCTATTTATTCACTCCCACTGTCAATCAAATGGTCTATCCCGTAAGTGATTGGCTGTGCGACCTGTGGCGCGATGCGTGATTCCGCTATTGGATGGTTCGTGCCGGGCGCGGCTAGTCCGTCCCCCTTCCAGCTTGCGTGCGCGCCTAAACGTCACGGCCTTCCTACATTCTGAAGGCCGTGATTCGCGCCTGGCTAGATTTAATTTACGGCCGCATCCGTTGAAGTCCACACGATGCACTTACGGCATTGTAATGAAACCGGGCTGAAAGGGCCCTAAAAGTGTAAAGGAAGCAATAAAAGGCATTCAAATTACTGTAAAAAGAATCCCCAATGATCAAATATGTTAATAAAAGAGATCTTTTTATTGTCATGAATACATCCTCAATATGGCGGCCAAATTAACCCTTTAGCACTCAGAAAGGCTAGAATGTGTCCCCTAAACATATCAACATTATCTGATTTACATCTCTTTTATCACATCTACATTTTTGAACACAAATATTGTATATATTTCCACGCCACATTACATAGATCATGGAGCATGGGCCCAAATTCAAATGTGGGCCAGAATATTAGGGGTTACTAATTAAAATGGCTAAACAAATCCATAATCAGGGAACTTCATAACATGATGAAGCTTAGATACACCAGTGAGCTTTTCCATTTGTGAAATCCACCCGGATAATCACATCTGGGGTAATTAGCAAGCTATATAACCACATCATCATCCATGAATTAGCAAGTCTGAACCATCATGGATAGCAGCAACCTGAGTGCGGCGTATAGGTATGTGAGGAGAGCGCAGCGTCGTAGGAATGGATATTTGTTTCAAATGTTGCAGAGTGGAAACCGGGCTGTCAGGCGTGCGACTGTGGAGTGGCTGAGGCGTGACAGAGAGGGGCGGCTGGGAGTGAATGTGGGTGAGCGTGCTGATGCAATCCATGGTGGTCCGGAACCAAGCCAGGCAAGTGGCTCATCACAGGATATGCCTAGGGTCATGGTGGGGGTTCAGTTAGGGGAGAGAGCTCCAGTGGCACAGGGACAGGGGGATATGAGGGCACCTGCAGGCAGGGAGGAGGACCTTGATGTGCGTGATCAGCTGATGGGGGGGCCAGATGAGAGACCCCTAGAGGGTGTGGCACATGAAGTGGGGGCTCCTGCACAGCCAGACCCACAGGGGGGTGAGCAGGCCCAGGAGCCTGCCAGGAGGATTCGTGCACCCAGGGTGTACAGGGAGAGAGTCACATTAGAGGGGTTAACTGATGTGGAAGCGTATGAGCGTTTTAGGCTAACCCGTGCCAGCCTGGAGGAGCTCTATGCGGTCCTGAGGGAGGACATGGAGCCTTCCTCATGGACCAATTGAGCCATCCCAGGCATGACACAGATGTTAGCCGCCATACACATCCTATCATCTGGTAGTTTTCAGAACACTGCTAGCATAGTAGGAGGAATGTCTCAGGCAAGCCTTTCAAGGTGCCTGAGCACATTCCTTCATGCTATCGTTCCGAAAACTGCCAGATACATCAGTTTTCCCCACACTGGGGAAGAGATCTTGAAGGTGAAAGCAGATTTCTTTCGAATGGGAGGTATCCCCAATGTGCTCGGTGCTATAGATTGTACACATGTAGCATTGATACCTCCTAGAGAGCAAGAAGCGCTGTTCAGAAATCGCAAACACTATCATTCCATCAATGTCCAGGTTGTTTGTGATGCAGACATGCGCATACAAAATGTGGTTGCAGGCTTCCCGGGAAGTACTCATGATGCCCATATCCTGCGTCAGTCATCCACCCATCTTTATTTTGAGTCTGGAGAAGCTCCACCTGGGTGGCTACTGGGTGAGTACCCATAAAGGATCCCCTAAAATATACATCATGTTCCACTGTAATGCTATTCCATTGTTGCGTGAAAAATGCGCAACGACGCATGCGCCAACAGACAAAATAGAGTCCCTCAATAGCGCGCACAACATCTGCGGGCAGGAGTTGAGATAAGGATTTAAGGGTGGACTTAGGGGTTTTAGGCTTAGGGGTCTTTGGGCTAAGGCTTTGGATTATGAGTGTTAGTGTTAGGCATGGGGTCTCAGTGGTTTGGGTTAGAGGGTTTTGGCCCATTAGTCAATAGATTCTACAACTTGCGCTCTTTGATGGACGCACATTTTGGCACACAATTTCCAACAGTGCGCTACTGTCGCCGGCTTCTGTCTGCGCCGTATTGTCCGCGCTCATTTGCCGTGCGCCATAAAGAAGGTGTGCCGACTGAGCCATTGCATCGTAGCTTGTTCCTGTGCCTAACCCGATGTGACGTGGTCATAGGAGTATGAAGTTCCAAGCCAGAGATCCCTAAACTAACGTCACATTAATCATTGCGTATATTTACAGATGCTTTAACGAGCAGCACAAACTCACATTCATATCTACATCTCCCATTTTTGTTTCCTTCAGGTGATGCAGGATATAGGTGTTTGCCGTGGTTGTTGACCCCTGTGAACAATCCACGCACAGAGGGGGAGGAGAGGTACAATGCGGCCCATGCCAGAACCCGGAATGTAATAGAGCGCACCTTTGGACTCCTGAAGATGCGCTTCAGATGTATACATTCCACTGGTGGGGCGCTACAGTATACACCAGGGAAGGTTTGTCACATCATCATGGCCTGCTGTATTCTGCACAATATAGCAGTACAGGCAAACTGTCTGGGGAACATTGATGATGCTCCGCTTGAACCGGCGGAGCGTCCAGTACCTCCCGCTGGTGAGGATAACGTTCAGGGGTCACAACTCTCTCTCTCTCTCTCTCTCTCTCTCGCATTTTCCTCAGACTCTTCTTTACTTCTCCCCTTTTTGTCTGCATAATTTTCATTTCAACTCTCATGCCCACCTCTCTCCTTTTATTCGCCCATCAGCTAATCTTACTCAAGCTGTGGTTAAACTATGTGTCTCCTGACTGTCCCATCTGCAGATTACATTACCTGTCCACATGGGGCAGATACCTTATTACATAATAGTGCATCGCACTTTACATCTGATCCCTTTCCTCTCCGACTAATGCATATCTTTCTACTTGACACAACCTCCTTCCTATGTATCTCTGACTTACTTATTAACCTTGCTATTCCTTATCTACTCTTCCCCATGTCCATTACCTTTAACTTGGAAGTGGTGATTTTCGAATCTTGTGTGGGCCTTTGGGAACAAATCATTTATCAACAGACTTTACGCTCCAAACAGGGCCCTCCATTTTCTTGCGTTGGCAATATTACATACTGTATATTTTCTGGTTCTTCTCCCCTGTACAGCGTTACGGAATATGTTTGCACAATACAAATAAATGAGAATTAGACTAATCCTAATATTCCCACATCAGGAAAAATTAGTCTGGGCCATCATTATCATCGGACAG